>VZTA01008469.1:75366-97705 GCA_013398855.1 Mohoua ochrocephala | reverse complement strand
GCCCGCTCCGGGGCCCCGGCTGCCCCTGGGCTCCCGGGGCCGCGTTCCCCCTTGCAGCCCGCCTTTGCCTCAGCTCGCCGGGGGAGCGGCGCCGTGCGGCTGCCGCTGCGGGCGTGCCCGGGGCTGCGAGCTCAGTCCCCGCGGGACGCAGCTGAGAAAGTTTTGGAAGTCCCTCCTCCGGCAGACGATGCCGCGAGAAGGTCTCGGCGCAGGGGCTGCCCCGCGGAACGCGCGGAGCGGGGGGGGCGGGTCTGCGCGGCCACAGCGGCACCGAGACCCCGGGCGGCAACTAATGAGCTGCTCCAGTAAGGTGCGTGAGCAGCGCTCGTTACTAATTCGCCCCGCGGCGAATATGTCTCGCTTTGCATCGCTCAGCGTTCCTCTGATGGAAAACCCGCGCTGTCTGTCCCATGCGCCGCGATGTGAGTGAGAGACAATGACACGAGCGGGCCCGCCGCGTTAATCGCCTGCGGCGAGAGCGGGGCCGGAGCCCGGCCCGGGCCGGGCGAGGGCAGCTGGAGCGGGGCGGTCTGCCTGGCCTGTGCTTCGGGCTGCCACGGAGAGTGGGCTGGGAGGAGAGAAATCCCTAGCCCAGAGGAAATGAACGCCACTGCCTGGTCCTCAAACTTCCCTCTTACATCCTGGGGATGCAAGGATGCAGGATGGGGAAGGAGTCGCAGTCTCCCAAACCCCGTTAGTGTTCAGTCGGTTTCAAATGCCTTCCTTGCCAGCTCGTAGGTTTGCCCCGGCTCTGTAATCTGTTCTGATCTGCGATACCCTATTGTTTGTAACCCTGTGCGTCCCCAGCTTTTAGCTGCGCACGCTGCCATTTGCAGAACTGTGAGTCTGTGCAGAGTAGTTTTTTATGAGAGGGATGGGGCAAAAGGGAAGGGTCCCATCAGAGCAGTGCATTCCCTGGAGACGGGCAGTAATTCAGAGAGAAGGGAGTGCTCGGGGAGTACTGGAGACCTTTTGTGCCTCTGCCGAGGTCAGAGTTTCCAGGAGGAATTCAAAACTCTCCACAGGGCTAACGGAGGGAGGTGGCTCATGTAGAGTTTTTTGGCTGAAAATTATGCTTCCTCCCTGGAAAATTACTTTTTTCCATTTCATGCAGTACTCTTTTGCAACTGTAAGACCAGGCAACTGGCTTCCAGGCAAAACACTTGTAAAAAAGCCTTTTCTTTTAATTTTTTTTCCCTTCAACAACATCTAAAATGTTACTGTGTGGCAATGAGCAATTGTGCTGAGCGTGTGGCCTGAGAGGGCAGAGTGTCTAGGAAAAGAGTAATAGATAGAAGCATAGTCGTCATGTCAATATTTCATTTTTTCTTGTCTAGTAGGCTTTTGCCTTGGCATTTAAATTTTGTCCATATTTTCTCAGTCACTGCCTGCTACAGAGGTGCTCAGTGAGCACTATGAGGTAGGGGAGGGCCTAGGAGCCTCATAGGTCTCCTGGCTTGGCGTGCGGCTTCCTCTGCCCCTGCTCAGGAGTGTGTAAATGGCAAATTCTCATTTATTTGTTCTTTCTGGGCTCGGAAAACCTAATGGTAATTCCAGTCCTGAGGCTGTTGCAGAAGGAGCTGAGCAGACCTGACTCCTGAATGCTCAGACACGTGGTGCTCTGGAGAATGCTGCCAGTGGTAATGGTCAGCAGGTTGTGAATCAAGCACAGCTGGGAGCTGCGATCCCAGACAGAGAATTGTCAAAACTGATAAGTCAACGACCCGCTGGCTATTTTTCTCCCAGAGAGTTGCATGCTCTTAAATATGTGATAAACCCTTATTGAGAAAACACATCTCTAAACCTGGTTATGCCTCTGCCTTGTGACCACAGATGTTTCTAAGAACCTGCAGTGCTTTCTCTAGAAATTTCCCAAGACATTCTCCGACCGGGTTCCTAAAACAGATACTGTTGTCTAAAATTAAGGGTAGGTAGAGACTTCCTCCACCCTTTGCAACTGCTTTGACAGGGTATTATTTTCCTCTTGAGCAGTTTTTTTCCTATGACTATGTCTTCACGGCTTATTTTCTTCCACTTAAATATTTGTCACAGGAGCAACCAGTCTGAATGTTTGAATTTAGAGACTTTGCTAATGTACTAATGAGATGGAGAAGCAAAGGGGCTGTAGAGATAAAAAGTGCTTTTTCTTTTTTGAGCAAGTGGTTATGATGTGTTAGGAATAAGGAAATGCTGGGAATATGCTCTAAATAATTAGCTGGACGCAAAGAGCAGTTCAGGTGGGTCCTGAACAATACACTGAGTTTCTTGTAGATGTTTTATAAACATGAGGAATTTATTGCATGAGATAGGAGGTTGTTCCTGAGGCATGATGTAATGATGGTCTGGCTGCACAGGAGTAAAGAAATGTGCTGATTTTCCCTCATGTGAGCAACAGCAGAATAAAGACCTGTGGGCCACAGAAAATTGACCAACACTAATGTGAGTTAGGGGAATCAGTTTTTTACGCCTTTATACCCATTTATTTTCCACCACCATCCCCTTTTGGAGGAACCTGATCCCTTTTGCAGCTGGAAGAGGGACATGAAGCCAAGTATGCAGACCTTTTTCAGAGTCCTGGACGTGCCCTTTGTCCTGTGTGCTACTGCCTCTCAGTCTCAAAGACCCTTTCAGGTGTCCCTTGGGGCTTATGTGGGTTGTGAGTGTAGAGAATGAAATGCAAGAAATAGACCTGTTGAGTCAGTTGCAGTGTTTACTTTTCCAGATTGATTCTCAAAAGCTGTGACAATGTTGCAGAAGAGATTTGTGCTGCTTCCCATCCTTGCTGAGCTGGGTGTGTTTGCTGCTTCTTCATAAGCATGTATAGTTGTATAATTCTGATTTATTTTTGGTGTGTTCCTCACAAAGTTCTCAGTCATTTTATAGGTCTAATCCTATCATAAAGGATGAGGACATCTATCAGGCCCACTCCAGGGTTGGAAGGGGTGTAGGCCTGAAGGACTTCAAAGAAGGGATCTAATCTTTGCAATGAAATGGTACCTGCATCAGCTGTTTCTTTTTCTCAAAATTAAAAAAAAAAAAAAACCAACAAAAAACCCACAAAAAAAACCCCCAACAAAAAACAGTGCTAGAGATGCTGCATCCTGGATAACCTGTTTCAGTATATCACCACTTTGGCAGTATGTATATTTGTTTCTTCATATTCAGGCTAAATCTTGTTTACCATTTGAACTGATGTGGAGGAAGAGTTGAGCCCTTTCCCCCTCTCTTGTGACTTTTAATGTATGCAGGCTGTTCTGTTCCTTTGGTGTTATCTTTTTAAATCTAAGCACACCCAGGTCCTTGGTTGTTTTTCTGTGTCATACTCTCTACACTCTAATTTTTGTTTCTTTCCACTGCAGCATCTCAGATTTTTGCACGTGTTCTATGAGGAAGAATATGTGGGGCTGGATGTGGTCTGTTGGCTAAAGTCTCACCTGTGTGAGACCTACAGTGGCACTACTGCTATATCCCAGGATGACATTTACCCTTTTGTAGCAACATAAGCCTGCTGGCTTGGAACTAATTTCTCAATCAGCGTGTGCTTTTTCTTTGTGGCGTGTTGGAATTACTGTTCTTTCATTTCCATTTGGTTCCACACCTGCCTCCCTTGCCCTTAGTGTACTGTTTTGTACTGATCTTTACCGAGATTGGTTTGATAGCAGGTTATAGGTAGGTGTGGGGTTCTTGCAGCCAGATCAAAACACTGCAATAAGATGTCCCAAAATCCTGGGCTGGTTTGAACTTGCTGTGTTGAGGGATTTTTTTGTTGTTGTTGTAAGAAAAAATCGATAGCATTAGTGGTCCTTGCACAACTAGCCAAGCCAGTGTCTTCATTGATTCCTTCTTGCATCCCTGCTCCTGATGTCCATGGTCACTGTGCTTGGAGATTGGTGTTCTCCTTCGCAGGAGCCATGGGACCCTGTCCCTTCATTTCTTTTTGATTGCTTTTGCCTCCTGCAGTGTTTTTGTTCAGGGACTGAAATTGGCAAAGGGCTGTGAGTTTAAAAAAGTAGTTTTTCCTGCTCGTTTGTTCTGATGCCGCTCACTGGTGGAATCTGGTGTGAGCACGGAGAGGCGATGCTTCATGAAGGGGGGGGACAAGGGGCAACACCACCCTCTTCATCCACAGCGAGCCCTTAGATTGGCTCCAACGCCGTGAATTTTGTCTTGAGAATTTCACGTCCCTTTCTGTCTGGCTGTTACTTAATGCTTTGATATCTTTATCAATTTCTTATCTTATAGGTAACTACAAACTGATCATTTAATTTGGCCAAGAATCCTTCAGAGGATTGAAGTTACTGGTGTGTAACTTCTCCCACCTTTTTTTTTCATTTTATAAAGGTAGGTGAGGCCTGATGCTTCTCCAGCCTTCTTTTGGCCTTCCCATACTCCTGTAAATTTTCAAAGATGGTCACTAATGCTTCAGAGATTAGACTGGTTTGTTACATGCTTTCGGGTGAATGCTGTTATTACCTCTCACTCAAGAGCTGTTTTGTGAACATGTGTTAGGTCTATCTTTTTCTAACCCACCCTTTTCTCCCACTTCCAAATTAATTTTCCTTGTCACATTTCACTTTTTCTTCTGGAGACTGAAGGAACATTTGTACTTCAGCCTTTACATCATTTGCTTTCCTTCCCTGTTTGTCAATGAGTGCAATTATCTTTATTTTTCTCTTCTAACGTGCCCTCTTCTCCAGTTTTCTTGTGACTGCAGAGCTCTCATTAACAGCTGTGCTGATTTTGACTAAGAGACCATCTAATCCAGTATCCTCCTACAAAAGGATGAAAACAGGACAAGTAGATATGGTATTTTTCAAGTCCACTTCCAGTCTCCAACTCCTCTGATATCAGGGAATTTCCTGAGCCTAATCTGAGCTGTTTAGCCATTAACAATCAGTAGATTTGTCTTTCTAGTGCTTGTCCTGCCTTTTGATGTAAAATTTTTCATTGTTTTTGGAGAAGTGCTGCTGCGCGAGTTACTTGCTGATGAGGGGTCACATTTGTTTGTTGTGAAGCTGACCCTGACTGGCTCCATGTGGATGGGTGTCAGCACTTGTGTCTGACGAGATGGTGAATAATCTACCCTGTTCCCCATCTTTTCACCACTCGTGAGTTTACAGACCTCTGTTATGTTGCCTGTCTTGCATCCTAATTTGTTACATGGGTGCTGTTCCATGGCAAAGGGAAGACTTGCCTGGGTAGCATCTCTGAAGCCTTGGCTTTTTCTGAAGCCTTGGGACACTGAAGGGCAAGAACAAGGGTACCTGGAGTCCTCGTCCAGCCCATCTGAAGGGAAATAGTGAAAGCCAGATGCTTTCCCAAGATGCCTCATGTGCAGTTGCATACACTCGTTGATAAACAGCCTCTCTGTCCTTTAGTGCTGTGTTGAAATCGGGAAGAGTTTCAGGTGTTCCTCACGGGTATTCGTACCTGTGCTAAGACACCGAAGGGAGGGGTTGGTGTGGCCAAGGCTTTTCCTTTGGGGTGGTGGGACAGAGGGTTGAGCATGTTTTCAGGACTGCTTTCCCCTTCTCTTTTCAGAGATTGGCCAGCCCGGCTGAGACCACTTAGCAATGACAAAACAAAACCTTCTGCTTGATGGGACGCTCTCCTTGTTTCTGATCGCGGCCTGCGAAGCTCAGCAGCTCCCGAGGAGTCATGTTGCTGCTGGTTCTGGCTCTCTGTGTGACAAGGAGGCCGAGTCCTGGGGACACCTGTTCAGCAGCGAGCGGCTGGATGCTTGGATCTGCTCCCTCATTGGTTCCTTCATGGTGGGGCTGAGCGGGGTCTTCCCCTTGCTGGTGATCCCCCTTGAGACAGGAGCTGCGCTGCGGTCGGAAGGTAAACGTGCCAGCTGCACTGGCCTTTCTGAAGCCAAATGTCCTGGGATGTGACAGAGCAGCACAGCGGTGAACAGGACCTTGCCACAGAAATGTTGTTCCTTAAAATAGACAGTCTGTTTTCGGTGCTTTAGTCCATACCTGTGAATTTGAAAGGGAGTCTTTTGGCAAATGTAAGCCCTGGATGGAGCTTGTACAAATTGTTTTTCACCCTGCTTGGTCCAGGACCCTCCCAAACACTTCTGTCCCAGCCAAGCGGTGCAAGGGCTTTTTCTTGCACTCCATTTGGTTTGTGCTCTCTCCTTTGAAAGCTTGCTTTGCAGATGCTTCCAATTTGGGTTTCTTTGTGCAAAATCTCAGCTGGAGATGTTTTGGTTCCTGGCTGAGTAGTGATCAATTTTTTGCCTTTTTTTTTTTTTTTCCCCAGCTGGGTCACACCGTTTGAAGCAGTTGTTGAGTTTTGCAATTGGTGGACTACTGGGAAATGTGTTTCTGCACTTGCTTCCCGAAGCCTGGGCCTACACATGCAGTGCAACAACAGGTATGAGAGTCTTATGTGCCTGGAAGCAGCTTGTGCTATGCCTACTGCTACGTGTTTCGAGTCTGTTCCATCTTGAGAGCCCAAGACCAGCCAGTCTGGGTTAGCCCAAAAACTGGTCTAGGCTGGTATCCTTTTTCAAGCAATATATAAAAGCAAATGCCTAGGGAAGGATGTGAGAATAAAAAACCACACATGTAATACTTCATCTTTGTACTCAGCAGTCCTCCAAAGACTTTGAAATTAGAGGCTTCCTCAGTTGGCTGTGGCTTATGTTTAGTAACTTGGAATGGTTTTCTTGTCTATTGACTTTTCCTATCTTGCCTTGGACTCCTATAAATCTCTGTTGATTTTCCTTTGTCCTTTCTTTAAGGAAAGGGAATGCTTCTTTAACCTGATGGGAGGTTATGAATGTGTTTGTGGTCTGGTACATGGCCATGTGCACCATCTTAGTTGGGGATCAGGTGCACCTTTGTAACAAATCTGTCCCTGTAACAGTGTTACTCATAGAGTCTCTTTCTTGGCACTAACTGGGGCCCACCCCTCTGTTGGATGCTTTGATTTATGGGAGCTCATGTGTTGCAGTCTTTGCTCCATGAGAAATCATGGAACATTGTCTATAGAGCCATAATTAAGATTGCAGGGTCAGGCAGAGAAAGAAAAAGGAAATGCAGGTGACAGAAACTTGTGTTTGCCAGCAAACTAAACACTGTTTGAGTTGGTATAGGCCTTGTGGTATCAGTGTAGCTCCTTCATCCCTCAAATAGCCAAGGTTGCTGAAACCTATAATGTTTGTATCTCCCTGCTTCAGCAAACTGATCTCATAGAAGGCAAGTGCTGCTGCCTCCCACCTGTGAGAAACCAAGAAGTCATTTCTGTGCTGAAAATGTGAGAGAGGGAAGATGATGCCCCGGGTTTCCCCGACTTTCTTGCACCTGTGCCCTGGGGTTTCAAATCTGCTGGGCCTTTAGTCTTCTTCTTCCTCACAGCTCTAGCACTGTCAGCAGAACCTGCTGTCCTTTTTTTCACCCCTTTCTACAGTGGTTCCCAAATTACTCTGTCTTCCTGCTCAAGCTTGTTTGCTTCTGCCAGACTGTCCTGAAGCATAAAGGTTTCCTTGACCCATGTAAGTCCTGTTACAGGGCCATTCTGTTCTTCCATTGCAATGCAATTTCCATTTCTGCGGTGAGGCTGAATGGATTATTATCTCACAAGCTTGGCTGTAATTGAAAAGAAAGTTTATAGCTTTGGGCTTAATAACTTGCCAAGGTGTGGCAGAAAGGGGAAGGTGAGTCTGTAACTCCACTAATGGCAGATTTCATGTCAGTGCTTGCTTCTCAGTAGGTATAGTTGCTGGATATTTGTTGATGTAATATTCACTTACCTCTGGAGCTCAGGGAAATTCCCAGTGTTGTCAGGAAATATTCTGGGTTGAGCTAGTGCAGAAAAAGGAATGGTAGCTCTCCCTCTGAGTTTCTCGAGATGATGATATCTGTTAGATCAAGAATGAGCAAGTTAAACTAATCTGGATGCTTGGATCTGTTTTGAGATGTCTTTATTCCTCTTACCTCCAGGGAGTTTTTCCATTGTCATTTATTTTTTTGTCTTGGAACTGCATGAAAAACTATGTACTTAATAGAGACATGAAGATTTCTCTTTTGTCCTTCAGGAGAAGGGCAGAGCTTTCAGCAGCAGAAACTTCTGGGTCTCTGGGTGATCATTGGTTTCCTGACCTTCCTGGTGCTAGAGAAGATCTTCCTAGAGAAAGAGGAGGAGTATCCTGGTGTGGTAAGTTAGCAGCCTGAGGGGAGGGAGTGCTCTTATATTTGAAGCTCTGTACTAAACACCTCATCTGCCCTATGTGACAGCATCAGGAAATCATCCCGTAGCTGTGAGTACCTTGTCATTACCCATTGCCACTTTTTTGCCACTAGTCTGTAGGAGTAGCTTTCATCTTCAGGCTTTTGTTTTGTGGTTTTAACTGAGATTTCTCACTTCTGGTTTGGTTTTGTTCTTTATGTGGTAAGTGTAAAAGAGAGCTCCTCCTTTGTGGGGACTGGGAGCTGGAGCACTCTGCAAATGAGACTTTTGCTCAAGTAAGCTTCGAGGGGTGACAGCATGTTCCACTGACCTGTCATGACTCGTTCTCTTTCTGGGTCCTCAGTCAGGACAAAGGCCAGCCTTCTTGAAGATGTTTCTTCTTGGTTATGTCCTGGGCCAGATGTTTCTTTGAGTAACTTTGTGTGGTAGAAGGGGTTTATGATTGGCCAGGTGATACTTAGTTCAAAGGAGTCACCCAGCTGCAAAGGGGAGATGTAGACCAGAGGTACCAGAGGGTAATTCCAAGATAGAGGAGAGCACCTAGTCTTCAGGCATCTGCACAACTCCTAGTTGCAGCTCCTTTAGACTGTTCAGTCCTTGCTGTGCCATGACTTTTGAGAGGTGAAACTGCAAATCAGGCACTACATAAGAGCAATTAGGTGTTAACCTTGACTCAGTGTGAGACTTTAATGCCTGAAGGGAACTTCATCTTCTCATTTAGAGAGAGGCTGAAATCCTAGATAAATGTCTTATTGTTTGGAAGATGATGATCCTGGCTATAGAATAATTCTGTAGACTTTGCTATTCTGATGCACTGAGGAGAGCAAGACTCTTTTCTCTCCCATCTCCTGCCCAGATGGAGTTGTATTTCTCTGGGCAGCAGCTGCTAACAGGAGGGGCAGGCTCAGTCCCTTGTCTTTCTAGTGGAACCTGACCCATGCCAAGGGACTGTGACTCCCATTTCCTCCCCTTTCTATTTCTCTTGAGGATTGGGAGGTCTTAGCTCTTGTTGTCTTTCAGGGCAGATGTCACAATGCTCTCTGAATCCGTCTCATTTCAGGCAGCAGTTATTAAACTGGTGTGTCAAAGCTGCTGATTTACATTGTAAGGACAAAAGGATTAAGGGTGAAGGTTGGATTTCTGATCCTGATTCATGCACATTCATCACTGGAAAAAAATCAGTGACAAGTTCGTTTCTCCTAATTTAGGATTGTGATACCAAAGCACCATCTGGAAAGATTCCCAATGGAAGTGGCTGCCCCCTGCCGAAGGTGGCAGGCCAGTCCCAAAGAACACGAGCTCAGTGTAATGGCTCCTCTCTCCAGTCTGGTCCAAAAAACAACAGAATCAAGGTAAGAGACCCACAAACTCCCCTTCACTTTTTAGTCAGGAGTTGTCTGTGGAAAGAACCATGCCTGAGTGGGGAACTCAGCATTTGAGTCGTTCTTAATTTTGCTCTGTCAAAGTGTCTGTCCTGGTCACAGCAGGGAGGAAATAGCAGTCTTGGAGAAAATGTACACTGCAGCTTATGCAGAAGAGGCAAAGTCAGTATTATAAAGGCATGAGTCTGATGATGTGTGTTTTGGCTGAATTCTGATACCAAAATACAGAATTTCATATTTTGTTACTCTGTATTTTATAGTCCATATGTCTTCATTTGCTTAATTTTTTGCACCGTGGTTTCTCTCTTCTCTACTGCCTGCATTGTACTGGTTGTGAGCTGCACTTTTCCTTTTAAAGCACCTTTTGGAAGTGTTTTGACACCTTTAGGAAGTGTGTTGAAGCTACTCAGTGTAGAACTTAAAAGTTCAGTTTCTCAGATTATCAGTTTATCTGCTGCCAAAAAGGACTTCTTGTCCACTTCTGTCTCCAAACCTGTATTTCCCATTGCTTCCTTTGCACTGGATCTCATCTGACCTCACAGTGAGCCTATTCAGGGAGCTAAACAGGCAAAGAATTTGCTTGTCTACACCCACACACCCACCTCCCACCCCCTGGTCTATTTCTCTCCTAACTTAACTTCTTGAATCAGCTTGGCATGTAGACAGGCAGCCTGTAGTGCTGGGATAAGGGAGATCAGCAAGCTCATAGGACTGGAGGTGGAGGAGAAAAAGGAGTCCTGTACCACTGGGAAGTGGATAACCTTTACATTGGCCTTGCTTTCAGTTCAATGTTACTATCTTTGTGTTGTGGAAAACCCTTTTCTGGGTGAACATTACAAGTGGGAGAGTCACAACCACTTTGGTGAAGGAGAACCTACAATTTGAGTTTGAAAGCCCATAATAATGTGCAAGATTTATAGTGCAAGATGAGAGTAACTGAGAACAGAAAGTGTGCTTGCATTAACTAGCCCAAAGCTGGATATGTGGTCAGGCAGAGGCTCCTCAGTCTTTCTATTTTAAGTCTGTTTTGCTGTAACTTTATAGCTCTTCCTACAGAATGTGAAAGTTCTGAGGTCACCGAGTATTTTTGACATCTGTCACATTCATGTAATTTGTACATAACACTGCACAAACTGCAAGGTGCCACGTGGATGTTTCCAGAGGTGGTAGTAGTGAAGACACCAATATTACTGGGTTATGAAACATTGTGCCCTAATTTTGGAAGGGTTTATATAAAGAACTATAGAATACTGATTTCAAGTAGAAATGAAGCACTGATAGGGGATACAATTGCTCAGGGCATAGTCCTAATATAAAAAAAAATAATGTAGTTAATGCTAATTGATATGATTTCATGGAAGATAAATTCCTATCAATGAGACATTTTTCCTGCCTTTTATTCAGGCATAAAATTGTTTAATAAAGGTCATGACAAATGTATATAAAACATAACTTTCTCCCCCGTTCTAATCAACTTTGCTAATATTAGCTGTCTTAAAAATCTGTTATTCTATGTTATCAAAAGGGACTGGTTTAATGCAGCCCCCCTCAAATCTGTTCACTGATGGGTTATGATTTTTCTAAGTCATTATTTATAAAAACAGTGTATCTTCACATTTGCAGGTACTGCATTACATAAATGGCACATTGTGACTGCATGAAGTCAGCGATAGCAGCTAAACTGAGCAACTTCATCAAAAGTGCTGAATTTTTAACAGGTTTTGATACATGCAATTATAAGGAATAGATTAAGAAGGACTGCAGATCGTATTTACAAGATAGGGACAGTTTCTAGATAGTCAGTGCCTTGGAAAATCATATGAGGATTACCATAGGAAATTGTCTGAACACATTCTTCCCTTATGATGCTACAGCCAGGAGGATGGGTGAGTAGGAAATAATATGTAAGAGGAGAGGTGAGAGTTCCTCTTTCTCTATAGCAGTAGTGAATCAGCTATCTGACTTTTTCCAGTAGTGCTATTCCAAATATCCAAAATACTACTGATAATTTGTAAAGGAGTCAGGAAAGAGATGAAATAATATTTTAAGTTTGCAGTACATGATAAGTGGTTTTCTTTCGTTTAGCTTTGTAGTCGTGACAGATTGAGGGTGACTTAGAGTATACAAATACCCATGTAAGAGGAATGACTAAATTTGAATAGTTACAGCTGTAGCAAACAGTAGCAGACTAGAACTTAGAGACAACTCTCTGAGGGGAACTTGCCAATGGACTAACTTGCCTTAGAGACAGCAGATTTTTTGTCACTTGTGAGCTTTAAGCTGTGGTTTAGACAACCATGGAGAGCCCTTCTCGCTTTAAAATCCTAACACGTGTGTTCTGACGGTACGTCGAGATGCATGAATTAGAAACTAAAGACTTAATGGGTGTAGTTTTAACTTTCTACCTTCTCATCATATAATCTGAATATTTTAATAGTCTTCCTGGTAGGGTGGAAATTACCAAACCTACCAAGATACTCCTGCGTTGTTAGCCTGTTTCCTTAGGCAACAACATAAGCAGTCATTCCATCTGTCTGTCCATCTGTTCTGCCCTTCATTTTCAATAACTTTTGAACCCATAATTAATTTTCCTTGAGTTCAAGAGAGGATAGGAGTCTTGAGGGTGATCGAATTTCTGCAAGTTCCATAAAAACCAGCATGACAGTAGAGGAGGAATGCAAAGTAATGCCCCGTTGAAAGCCGCAGTCGGAGCTCAGGTGCCGCGTGCTGCCCGGCAGATCCGCCTGGCTGGGGACGCGGCTGCCACGCCGTGCACGCTGGGCAGGGCACGTGCAGGGAGGTGGTGTTGCTGGGAGTGAACAGAGTAGGTACTCGCGAAGGAAAGAGTGAAATCCGTAGCATGACAGATTTATTTGGTTCTACTATTCACTCAGAAACCCCTATTTTTTCAGCAAACAAAAAGGGGAACACAGTCACCCTTCAGGGCTTAATGATTAGTAAGTTGTAATCAGTTGACTGTTGTCCACATACATATTAGAACTTCTGCTTTTTAGCTGCTGCTAGAATTTGTCCTAGCTTGAAAACGGCAGGTGGGAGGTTTCCTTTGCAAGCAAACATAGATCAGTTCTGTCCCTCATTGCAGCCGTTATTCCTTCAACAAGTAAAAACATTGTGTACAGTACTTTTGCCTTGCTTGTTCTTTCTTTTTCCCTGTGGCACATGGGGTCCTTGTTGATTTGTGGAAGTATGTTTTATTACACAGTGACATTAATTCTGAAGCATGAACATAAACACTTCGTCTGGCTGTGCTCTTTATGAGCAACGAGAACATCCTATTAGGGATTCGCAGAATGTAAATGTCAGAGGCTCATAACTGTCAAATCAACCCAATTTATTTCTGAGCACTCCAAAGCTTTGCTTCTTTCAATGACAGCTTTTGCCCAAGCCACTGACAACAAAAGTCATAATGTTTTAATCATGAAGTCTATTTTTTCCCTATACAGTGGTATGGGAAAGCATTTTTGTGTAAAACTTCTGTGAATGATTATTATTATCCTGTGGGGAAAACGCTGTCATGTAAAAAAAACAACATGAAAAGGAGAATTTTAGACAGTCATATTTGACTGTCTAGGAGTGAGAGTATCAAGAATGAGAAGTAAAACTGCTCCATTCTTGGGTCTGCCTGCATGCATCTATTTGTGTTTCCTTTCTTATAAAAACATGCAGGGATCTTCTTTTGCATTCATTGTGGAGATGTTACTTCGATTATTACTTAAAAGTGGGCTAGGCTTTGCTTACTCCCTAATTTTCATGTTTAATCATCAATGCACTTTAAAAAACTTAGAGGCTACAAAAGTGCCCCAGGATAGTGCAGTAAAAGTGCCCTGCAGAATGGTGGTGCTTTGGATAGAGACGTTTGACAGAAGGCTCCCCAGCTGTGGCCTACAAATGATGCCCCAAGCAGAATTGATAGAAACAGGGAAGAGCACAAGACCAAAAAGAGCTAATGAAGTCCATCAGCACTTGTGGTTGTCCAGCTGATCTTTGGCACCTGATGCTATGGTGAAGTAAGAGGTTAATGCTTCACAGTTTCTCGACAGTCTCTCCGCTCATTGGATACTGCCCTGTATCTGGAGTTCTTGCACTCCAGAGACAGCCTGATACATGGGCTAACACCTGGTTTGATAATAATTTAAACTGAAGTGCCATATAGTGAACTGCAGTATCTCAGGACTCACATGTGGTAGTTTTTGTTAAATATGATGGAAAAACCCCCAAAAACCTGTGAGCTGAAGAGCTGGGGTGGTAGCCTCGTATATCACTTTAGGTCACATACTCAGATTTTGTCAGGAGATGACCCTAGTTAGAATGATAGGGAAGTCTAATATGGAGATGGTCTTGTGAGGAAGGCAGCTGCTTTATGCTTATAATTTTAAGAAATGTGTTTATATGCAAATGCTGATACATGTTATCCAGCCTTCTAGTAGGTGGCTTTTTGGTGACTGTCATCACTATCTTCTCTTTTGATTCTTTGTTAAGGGAAAGCAAACCCACAAGCACGAACTTTTTTGGTACAATGTTTGAAGATTGATTTAGTTATAGAAAGCAATTCCAGCAGCATTTGTTCTGTTGCATTGTTCTTGCCAGCTTTTGAAGAGGAGATATTTAACAGTTGGATATTAAAGTACATGACTTGAAAACAAGATCAAGTCATATTCGAAGCCAGTCACCTGCGTAAATTAGTCAGCGTTACCTAAAATTGGTTTGACTTAGAATTAAGTATATTCTTGCATTTCGGCTTCCTTCTTCTTCCTTTCTCTTTTTCTGTTTCTCGAGCTCTTCATTGTTTGCATATGGTAATTATTCTAATATCAGACAATACTTGCCTACCCTAAAACTTAATTTACTCTAAAACCAAAAATTACATTTAATGTGTACTCAAGCACTGACATAGTTTAAGATTTTCAGCAGAAGCATCGTGGTCTGACCTTTCCCATCCGATTGTGACTGCATAACCCATGTCTAAGCCAGGTACTCTCTTTTATCTTCTTATGTGTTTTCCTTTATCAGGGGCTCTTCTTTCTCTTTGCAGATTAGTGGATACCTCAATCTGCTGGCCAACACCATTGATAACTTCACACACGGCCTGGCAGTAGCAGCCAGCTTCCTGGTTAGCAGAAAGGTAAGGTTTCTGTCCCCAGCGGTGTACTGAAATGGAGAGGCCTTGTCTCAAGTGTGATACAACATGCAAAACAGCCAAAAAATGGGAGGAGCTCCTTCCCGTTTTCTGGAATTTTATGAGAAAATGCAGGCTACAGTAAAACCCAGCCCTATCCTGATCCTCTGATGCAGAGCTTCTTCAAATTTGGGACATGTTAGTCATTTGTACTGGCCTTCGGGGATGGATTAGCTCACCTACCCTCATGCCTACTCAAAAGGCAGTCCAGAAATAACGTGGTAAGGATGGTCACCTCAGAAACAGGGACATGAACAAGGCAGAGATGTTTAATGCATTTTTGCTTTGATCTTCAACACTGCTGATGGGCTGTGGGGTTCCCATTGCCCAAGCTGGAGCACCGTGACTGTGAGAATGATAAACTCCCAGTCAACCCTGCACTCGTGTGGGATCTGCTGCTCCAGCTGGATCCCTGTAAGTGTACAGGACCTGATGGGATTCATCCAAGAATACTGGGATTGTTTCCTAATCACTTTCTCTCTGCTGCAGGTTGGGTTCCTAACCACAATGGCCATTCTCCTGCATGAAATCCCACACGAGGTGAGAGGGCTTTGTATCTTGCCATTGTGAGGGGGATTATTACAATGTGCTTCATCTACTAAGAGGAGGTCTGGGTCTGGTTAACCTTTTCTTGTCTTCTTGAGAGCTGCTCCCTCTGGGGAGACTGACAACATTGAAAACCAGGAACAGTCTTGAAGCACTGGCCTTGTTGCGAAGGGTCTTTGTGACTGAGAATTTAGTATTCATGTTTATTAACTGTCAGCTCTTGGTTTTCTTAGGTTGGAGACTTTGCAATCCTACTTCGGGCTGGCTTTGACCGCTGGAGTGCAGCCAAGATGCAGCTTTCCACAGCTCTGGGGGGAATTCTAGGAGCCTGCTTTGCAATATGTGCTCAGTCACCAAAAGGAGCAGGTAAGGTTCCCTGGGACCTCTGTAGGAATTGGGGGGAGGCAGTGCTTGTCATCTTTGTGTATCTTCTTTCCATCTGTGTTGTCTCCCATGGCTCTGCCTCAGTGATAACCAAAGCTTTCCATATTTGTGCAGGAGAAACAGTAGCCTGGATCCTCCCTTTCACTTCTGGAGGATTTCTGTACATTGCCTTGGTAAATGTTGTGCCTGATCTCCTGGAGGAAAAGAATCCTTGGTAAGTGCTCCCTCCTGTTCCTCTGCAGCAATTCTTGCTGGCAGGGGGCACGGATGTAACCCTTTCCTGTGCCTGTTCTAGAAGTGCATGAATGCCAGCTTGCCCAATCCTATGGACAAAGCTGGAATCAAAATAGACTGCTGTGCTGTCTGTTGCATTTGTGGGACTACAAAGACCCTCTAAAACACGAGAGCCTTCACCTGGGTGAGTGCCAGAGGTTGTGCTGGCACAGTATGGGTCAGCTAGAGCAAGTTCCTTGGAAACATGTCCAGTAAGGACACCACTGCCCAGTCTGTGTTTTCAGCTTCCAGCACATACTGGTGTAGGGACTGTCTGAACCAGGCCCCACAGAGGTGTGTGTGTCTGGCAACCGCATGTGAATCTATCCTTCCATGCTTCTCTCATTCCTTTCTGACCCTGTCCATTAGTTCAGGCTTCTGCAACCTCCTTTTGGCAGCAGTTTTCAGAGTTTGACTGTGCTGTGTTAAGTGATGCTTCTTATTATTTGGTTTTTACACTCTTGCTTATTGATTTTTTTATTAGATATTACTGTATTGCTGTGTGAGTAGAAAAATAATAGTTTTCTTCTCTTTATCACTCAGCATTTCATGGTCTGTCATTGTATTCCACCTCAGAAACCTCTCTTCTGCACTGGTATACATATTCCCGTATATTTGGGTTTCCCTCGTGTATTGTTTTAGTTTCTTGCAGTCTAATTAAGGCTGTAGCAGGTGCAAATCCAGCTGTTCCACAGTAAAGGCCCTCTCAGATCTGCTGGCAGAGCTGCCCCTGAATGTTCCCTTCTATTTTAGTTGTAATAAGACGAGTAACTTTAGTAGTTTAAGATGCCTCGGTTCACCTAGTTAATTTTGACTGAAACAGTGCTCAAAAAACCAGCTCCACAGTTCTATCTGAGGAGGTGGGAACTTTTTGTGGAGAAATGTTAATTTGGGTTGGTAACCTCTTGTGTTGGCAGAGGTTGTTGGCAGAATATGCAGAGGTGGGAGGCACACAGTCACTTCAATCCAGCATAAACCTGGGATAGTGCTAAAAGAATGGCTGATTTTATTGTTTTGGGCTTTTTTCTGTAACTGTAGTTGTTAGCTGGATGAGGTCCCTAAAGTGTCTGTGCACATGCTGCCTAAGTGCTGGTTTCCTCGTGAGTGAAAGGACATGAATATGTATCTGAATAGCTGCATGACTGAATCAGCTCAAATTGATTTTGGAGCCTGGAGTTAGGCCTTGCAGCTGAGTGGAACAAGTACATGCCAGTTTACGGACAACTTCTTTGCTTGGAGTGCTGGGAAGATCTTCTCATCCGTGTTAGTGACTTCATACAGCTGTTGTGTTCTCCATGCAGTAGATTTGGAAGGGCAAAGAACAAATCGTTGGAGAGCTCTGCACAGCTGCCTATGGAGATTGGTCTGTGGCTCCTCCTAATTCTGCTGTTTCTTTCCCAGGAATTCCCTGCAGCAAATTCTGCTCCTGTGTACAGGCATTACAGTCATGGTGCTACTCGCGCTCACAACCGAGTGACCTCTGCGCAGACCTCATGATGCCTCCCAGAGCCACCACGGTGACTCTGAGCTTTACAAAGCAATAAGGAACACTAATGTTACTTCCTACGTGTGTGTGCGCAGATCTGGCTGCTAGAATGAGAAGCAGGTGAGAGAGAGGTCTGGCTGTGCAAGACTTCATTCCCTGGCTCTCCTATCCCTGTTCTGCTAAAATCCACACATGAGGGCTTCTGTTCTTTTTTTTGTTTGGTTGGTTTTTATGGAGCAAAAGATACACTGGGCAGAAATGAACTGAACAACTGCTCCACTATGGCTGAATGATGTTTCATTCGGTTCATTCTGATGGAACTGCACCTCCCAAGCTCTTGCGTGAAAGCAACAGAGGCAATTCCTGTAGCTGATAAAGGATTTTTCCTACCACTTTAAGGGCTGGAGGGAGAACAGGCATGACAAAGCAACAATAAACAGCTTTAGCCAGAACCCCCTACCCATGAGAAGTTGATGGTGCTATGAGATAGAGGAGAAGAGACCCTTTCCAACTTGATCTCCAGTGTTTCACTGACACCTGTTGTTCCTAAAGGTAGTATTGGCCTCAGCAGTCCAACTCTTTTGGTCTATTTTGTTTGTTTACGTTGAAATTGAGCCAAAAGCTAGAGGCACTTTAGGGTAAGTCACTACAATTAAATGACTCAGCTTGGAGATTACTTGCCTCTGCCCTAACCACTCCAGTAGCCAGCACAGCCCAACTGTTTATTGATAAATGATCAGTAAATGTTTCTTCAATTGCCATACTACTAGCTCGCTCCTATCTGGAGGGAAAACCATGTAGCTGTTGTGACTGAGCTCCCTCTCCTCGTAACCATTAGTTGAACAAGCCTCTGAGCCTGCTCTTGAGACCTGACTCATGCACCATCTGCCCCACACTGTGTTTCAGAGCTTTCTCGAGGTGTGGCATGTTAGCCCTGCCCAGCATGCTACAGCACCCCTAGACTGTCACGGCAGAGGTGCTTGAACACTACAGCCTGGTCAGCAGCTGATAACTGATAACTGGTTAGCTTTTCCACTGTTCAGTGTAGAGTGTTTCAGAGCATGTTGTAGATGGTAGCCTATTTCTGGAGTTCTTACCTCACAGTGGAGTTCATCTTTTGAGGATGAACGGATAAGAAATAATACTGAGAGCCCTTAAATGAGAAGGCTGAAACTGCTGGTGAAAATATTTTTAAGTAAGGTGAGAAAGGGATATAAAAGGTGACAATTAGTATGCTTTAAGAGGAGTTCTCTGTTATGTGATGCTTGCAAATTTTTGGCAATTTGAGACCAATAAAAATAAATAACATTTCTAGTGCTTTCCTCCATCACAGCTCGCAGGGCTGACCAGGCCATAATTCCACAGGGATGTTTTATTGCTGCAGACATGTGCACAATTGCTAGATCATCCCTTCTGTAGAGCTTATCCTCGCTTTGCTTAAATTTGTTTAAAAACAGTTCTAATTGAACTAGCAGAGTCACTGAACACAAAACAGGTGCCACAGTGTGATTTGCACCAACTTAGCTCAGTCTTTTAACAGCTTTTGTAAACCAGTACAGCTCTCCAGCCTGCACAGGGCCTTACCAAGAGGGCTCGTGCCTTGAGAGGGCAATTTGGGTCAGAGCAGCAAGGCAGGTATGCTGCCCACAGCAGAGGCATTACTTCCCTAAGAGATTCCTGAACTGTTGACACAGTTCTTTTTTATGACAGCTCCTGTCCTACTTTTCAGTGAATGCTGGAGAGCTCATGCTTGCAGTTCTGTCTGCCCAGGAACTGCTGTCTGAAATTTTTTCAGCTTTCCTTTCCCCGGACTGACATTAGTAACTAGTTTCACTGCAACAAGGAGGGAGGCTTAGTGCAATTGTTTTATTCCTCTTAACAAAGTTATCTTCCTGTGCCAACTACTCTCTCCATCATTCAATTGTTATGAGGTCTGAAGGTAGCATCCACTTCCTGCTTTCCTGGAAGGATGATTAATCCAGTTAGCCTGCAGGGACTGAGGGAGTATTCGAACCCTCTGGTTCTAGCTTTGGGGGTTCCCCCTGCCCAGGGACTTGCAGCTCAGCAGACCCTGTAATAGGGCTCTGGAGGAAGCAGGCTTGCACAGAAAGTTGTGCCTGCTGTTTCTCAAGATTTCTTTCCCAAAATAAGGCTGGCATTTAAGTTGAGGCATTGCCAGGTGAGTGCCCATGAGTTGGCGTTGTTGCATCAGCACTGAGCCTTGCCAAGACTGAAAACCACAGTCAGGATTTTATACTCAGCGTTCAGGAATGTGAAGTGGATGACACTGAAGAAAGAATTTCTGAGCTGTTTTTCTTGGCTGCTATCACAGGCATGGATAGTCTGTGGTTCTTGGGAAGATACCCTGGTAGGAGGTAGCATGGGGCTTGTGGGAGGGAGGGGTTCGATAGATTTCTACTGCGTCAGCCCTGGGGCTGAGGATTGAGAGCCTTGGGAGGAAATGGAGCGTCACTCCACCACATTTGTCACTTTTGGAAATGCAGAGAGAATTGTATTTTCTAGCTCTATTTTTTCAGCTGCTCTTATGCATTTTCCCCCTTCATCTGTATTGGTCTGCTCTGCATGGAGACAATAGAGATGAAATAAATGGTTTTCCATGTCGGTTTATGTTGTTGGGTTATTTTGTTTGGTTGGTTTGGGCTTTTTTTGAGGTTCCTACTTTTCTTTGATTTAAAAATTCAATACAAATTTCATTTGAATTACAGAGGTATATCTCTGGGTTAGTCTAGAGCAGTCTGGACTCTGGGTTGCTGCCAGACTTTCCTCAGGCTTTCACAATTGAAAGAAAAAGTTCTAATCCAGTTTCTTCTTTCTGCTGCCATGGAACTGTTGTCCTGGAGCAGTGTGGTACAATCATAATTCTTGACTGCTGCTCTGGGTTCCCTGAAAAGCATCACCAAGTAAGTTTCTCCTCTTTCAGGGGAAAGCTTGCATGGTAACTTTACTGTTCAGAGAGTTCTGCAACCATTCTTGGCTGTAATCAGTTATTTTTTGTAATCAAAAAACCTCAAGGCCTGTCTGGTTTCAGTTAACACTAAGCTGGATACCAGCCATGTAGGACAAAGATGCAATCAGCAAAGGTTGTGTGTAGCAATTTCCTAGAAAGGACTAAAAGGAAATTCTCTACCCTTCAAAAACATGGGTTCAGAGCATTTTGGAAGTGCTTCATTTGGAAGATTTTCAGCTATAAATGGTGTATGGCTCTCTCTTCTTACCCAAAGTCTTCTGTAAAAAGAAGGAAAACTGTAACCCAAGAGCTGGAAGAAGATGAAGGCAGGTAGGTGATCAAGGGCATGTCTGTGGATTTTGCCAGGAATCTATGTTTTGGAATCTCTACCATGCTGCACTCTTGGGCTGTGCTGGTGTCCCTGCCCTTGGGGCTGTGCTGTGAGCCTCCCTCTCCCCATCCCTTTTTTCCTTCTCAAAAGTAATCAAAATTAACATGAATTCATCAGCTACCTGTTTCACAGCTCCACGAAGAATGGCTCTGACACAACTGCAGTACCACAGAAAGGAGAGCAATTAGAAAGAGTTTCCTACAGGGGAACTTTCTAAGATGATGGTGTGGCTGAAGCCCCTGCCTTCTGAACTATAGCCTGAGGAGCTCATGTGCAGAGTAGGGTGACATAATAGAACTGCAGACTTAGGAAATGTGAGTATTTGGATCTTTCCGGGAAAGAGCTATTACAAGTGAAGGATTTTTCCATGTTAGCTAGAGCAGTAATTGTATTTGAAAATTATTTTTCATTCTTGCTGTGGAAGACTTAATTTAGCTGGTATGTGTAAGAAAATTCTTTTGACAGCAGCCCTTTCAATTTGTCTGCCTTGAAGGCACTAATGTGCAGCTGCATGGATGGTAATCCCATCTGTCCAGTGCAAACTGCAGAAGAGGATCATGCAGAAATGTGGTTAAAACAAGATTTAGCTGTGGCTGCTGCATGTTTCCATCAGGCAGAGTGCTCAGGGGAGATAAGCAGTACTCTGTTCTGGGCAGTGTTGCTGGGAGAGGTGATGGGGAGGGTGTTTAGGTTGTGCTCGGTGTGGCCAAGAGACCAAGAAGTGACAAGGGGGAGGTGGTGGCGGGGTGAAAGGATCGGAATCTCCTACAGTTGAACATTTGCTCCTGGGAACCAATTAAAACTACTTTTAACAAAAAAACCCCAACCTCAACCTAAGGATTTCAAAACTGTACGTTAAATTAGTAGTTTAGGCATAGCGTATCACTAGACCATTTTATCTGGAGGCCAGAATTGATGAGATGATGCCCTAACAACTGGCTTTGGGGACTGACTGATAGTGCTGCAGCTGGAGGAACAAGTCCTATACAAGCGGGATCAGAAGGGATTTTGTGCACCTATAAATGCTGCATTTAACTAATGGCTTGGATTTAATCTGCTTCTCGTTGCATAAAATAGATTGACATTTTTCAGCTTTTTCAGGCCTTATTTTCCATTAACTGATAATGAAGGGCTGAGGAGAAGTCATAATCCAAATGCCGACAAATGATGTTGCGGGTTGTGTTTGTATTTCGTGTACGTTTGAAAAACTGCTGGCTCCCGCGGCCAGAGCAGGGCTGGTCTCTGCCCTTCTGCCCTGGGCAGGCCAGCGGGACGGGCGAGTGCCAGGCCAGAGGAGGCCGCGGAAAGATTCGGAGGGTCCGCTCACCCCTTCCTCCGGTCCTCCATCCCCGGGTAGCTGCCCGCGGCCACCCCCGCACCGCCTCGGACACGGACTCCGCCAAGGGAGGGGCCCTCGGTCCGCGGAGCAGGAGCCGGGCGCCGCGGCGGGGGGCGGGTCCGGGACCCCCGCGAGGCCGTGCCCGGGGGATGCCGCGGGACGGGACCGAGCCCG
>VZTA01008469.1:57072-74798 GCA_013398855.1 Mohoua ochrocephala | reverse complement strand
GCTGCCGGGGCGAGACCGGGCCGGCGGGCGGGCGCGGATGGAGCCCCGACGGAGCCGTGGCTCCCGGTGTCCCTGGCGTTTGGGAAGCAGCGAGCGCGGCCCTGACCCCATCCCGGGGTCTTGTGCGCCTCCCTCTCTGCTAAAAATGCTGCAGTGCTGGGTGGGACCACGTCCTCGGAGAGCCCCTTCGGGGGCCCAGTGCAGGGCCTGACTCTCGGTGGGCATCTTCCTAACCCTGGCACTTTCTTCTAACTGAGTGCTGAGAAATGTGCAGGGTTGTTTATGGCACTGTGATTTTTGCAGCAAGGTGAAAGGGACCTGTTGTTCCCGTTCTAGCACGAGGGAGTTCTCATTGCTGCAGTAGATTGCCAGGCTTTCAGATGGCAGATGTCGCTCAGGGCCCCCAGGGTGACAGAAGAGAAGGCTATGGATCTTCTACTATTGTGGCACATGGTACAAAGCCAAGCAGGCCATGAAGTATGAATAAAAGTCCTGCATTTGATGGTACAAATAACGTAGTGGGCTGACCCATGAAGTCCATGGGTTATGTATGGTTAATGATAAATAACAGGACTTACTGTTCCAGCAGGTACATATTAGCACAGAGAGAGTAGGAGTTGGGAAAAGTGCTTCCATTGAGGCACAAAATGGAAATGCTATCTTAAGAAAGCGAGAGCAGTTCTTCAGCTTGGCTTCCAACTGTGACGCCAGTCCTGCACAGCAGAGGCTGGATAGACTGGCACTGTGAATCTCAGCTCGTCTTTGTCCCTTCTTTCCAATGCACAGCAGTGACTCTTACTTCTAGAAACTCTAGTGCTGTGTGCTTAGCTTCTTTCTCTATTTATTCTCCTAGGATCCAATTTAAGCGATTTCATTTTTATTTCCATGCTGAACTCCTTTCACTAAAAGGGAACTCATTAATTTCTTTCTATTAATTGTGGCTGTCATGTAAAATATTTATCTATTTTTTTGCTTCACATCAAGTAAAATGCTTTCAGCTCCCATTGAGATTAGCTAAGATGGGGGGGAAGGGATGGGAAGAATATTAGTTTGGTCCTCAATACTTCTCTTTCTGAGGTATTTTCCCAACACTGCAACAGTCACATAGAGAGGCTAGAGTCTGCATTCTACATGCACGAAGGCATTAGAGGATGGTGAATGGTCTTCCTCAGTGTTTCATGCGTAAAACTGGAAGGACTCTAAATCCAAAATGTTTTCTGTCTACGTTATTTCCTTTTTTCCCCCAGCTGTTCTAATAAAAGACCTCGCCTTTCCCTACAAAAAGCCTTACTCCCCTTTATATTCTTTGCCTATTAGGTCTGCAGTTGCTACTGTGAAGATTTATGTGTCATCTTATAGAGGGAAATTATTAATAATAGTTCTTGTAGAATCAGATCTTTAAATAGATATGACTCTCTTATCTCCTCTCCTGACCTGCTTTACTAGCAGCCTTTCCTCATTCCCACTGTGTCTGTCTTTTCTCTGACAACTGTGATTAAGCAGCCTTTTCTGACTGATGGTCAGGTGTGGCTGCATCTGAGCTGTTCTCTCACGCATGATACCAGATCTGGGGCTTCTGAAAAGGAAAAGCAGGTATTTTTTTTCCCTGGTGTGACGTGAAGATCACTACTGTGCACTGCTGAAAGTCCTACTTCCTCCTCAATTTGCATTAAGTTTTCAGCTAGCTCTTTGGCGATGTGTGATGCTTTTCTTTATTCCTAGTATTCCTTAATCTAGATTTTTTTATAGGCTTTTAGTGACAGAGGAGTAAATTTTTTTTTGGTCACAGTTCTGTGGTAATTTTGGTTTGGGTTTATAGTCTCCATTTTTTCTAGTCTCTCTGGAATAAGATTTCTTTCCTTTCGGTGTCTCTCTTGGATTCTGAATAAATGACTTAAGTCCATAAATATGCTTATCCATTTAGATAATTCCATGAATTTCTAGTCCTGTATTTATCTACTGCTATTAATACAAAGCAGTTTCATGGAAACTTTCATATTTGAACATTGTAGCTAATGATGCATGTACAAGCATCCATTTCTATATCTAGGGTATTAAAAAAAGCAAAATATATTCACTTCATATATTTAAAAGGAAAAAACGAGTCAGAAAATATAGTGCAAAACCGAGAGGTGGGAAATGTTTAAATGTACGATGGGAATGATATGTGGGATTTTTCTTAAAATGCAAAATCACTATTTTGGAACTGTGAAAAAACACACAGTTTCATTTAAAAAATACAATTAAAAGGCAGAAGAAGAAATAATGTACAAACCACATGGGGAGAATGGAGATTAGCAATCAGTAAGAGACAGAAGCCAAAGAACTGAACCATTTGGTGGGGAAACTGAGAGGATCTCTGTGCATAAATAAGGAGGGGTTCTCTGAGGGTAAGAACATGAGCACTACACATCATCTTGTAGAGCCTGTGCTATGTGGATTCCAGATTCGATAACTGATGCTACAACAAAAACCTTCTGCATGGCGTGTTCTTCAGTAGTGAGGTCCTGCAGGGATTTATTATATCTTGTTTAGGGGTCTTCTCTACCTATTAATGGAGTAAAAAAGCGTTGCTTACAAAATGGTGACGGTAGAAAATGATTAATTGGGAAAGATCCATTCTAATGGGCTGCTTTGGATAACTTGGTGGGCTCATTGAACAACATGCGCTTTAACATCCCTAAATTGAAGGAATTAAAAAACAAAAGGTTCTTCACTGTTGATAAACCAGGGATTTTATTGCTTTTCAGGTTTGCTCTGAAAAGTCTCTGGAATGGGACTGGTACATCTCATATATACTGGGCAGAAAAGGCTCCTTGGTACCACGGTGTAGCTGAGAAAGTGAGAACCACTGGATGCTTAAGCAGAGGAGCACAACAGTTTGAGGCAGTAGTGAGGCCCTTGAGAGAAAACTGCTCAGTCCTGGTGTCTGTTCTTCCCATTCTTTCCGACTGATGGTAAACTGGAAGAGTTACAGGATTGACTGTGAGGTCTGTAGAGGATCTATTACAGTGGCATGTTTAATAAACTTGATCTGTTTGGTCGTGGCCCTTGGTAAGTATGATCTGTCAGTGTGATCCGTAAGAGTTCTTGTGGTATTTTAAAGGAAGGTTGATTTATTTGATCTGGTGGCCCTTGGGTGACGACGTGGACAGAGCGAACGCATGGCTTTGAGGCTCCTCACAGTCCTGGGCAGAAATGGTAGGAAAATGCCAGGGAGCTTGGTCACAGGCCACTTGGTCCTGGGGCATGAAGGAGGGGGGGGCCGGGCCTCGCAGGGTAGTTAATTGTTAACTGGCCATGGCTGTTCATGGGCAGGAGGGGGTCTCCCAGCTGAGTGAGAGTCAAACTGCTCTGATACTGGGCCACGTAGCAGAACTGAAAATGAACCCCTCCATTTCTTCATAAACCTCTGGCACATTGTGTAGAGAAAACCCGCATGTTTCAAAGGTGGAGACAAAAACTAAACTGAAAGTCAGGGTGTGCTAAGCCCAGGATTACAAACTGAATGTATCACAGCAGGGTTGGTGTTTCCACGTTTCTGGCAGCTTAGGAAAAAGGGGTCTTTGCTCTGCCTGGGTATCTGGCTATTTTAGCAAGCATCCTCTGACCTTTCCCATCCGTCGTGTTCAGTCAGGAGAAAGGACTCGTCCAGAGACGCTCACATGTACTCCTCCAAGGGTTGTGTGAGTTCCAAGGGGAACCTGTCTGCAGTTGCAGTCCTGAGGGGTAAAAAAAAACCACATTGAGGACAAGGTGTTAGAAACAATGTTGGCTGTGAGAAGGCACAGGCATGTAGCTGGGCCGTGAAAGTGTCAGTGTGACACTGCTGGATGCAGTTCATTGCAGTTCGTGTTTATTTTTTAATCAGGAACATTGTACATGCAGTTTGACTCTCACAGTGTTCTTTTAAGGCCCTTAGAAATGCTGGGCTCAGGCTGTCCCTCTAACCTTTTTCTTGGATGTGTGCTTTATGGTAAGCTAATGACCTGTGCACCTGCCTCCTTCCGTCCTGTATTCCCAATGTGCTCGTGTGCCAAAACAGACAACGCTCACTTGTTGTTCACCACATGACTCTGTTCTGTTCAAGCCCGTGCCTGAAGGCAAAGGTTTTAATTTTGGCAGGCTTTCTTATGGTGCTTGTCTGAGTGTGTTGTAAACAAAAGGGAAATCACTTTGCTAGCAGGTTTCTGAAATGGAGGGCAGGATGCTGTCCCTATTTTATAGACTGCAATTTCAGGTATGTAAGGCTCAGGTCCAAGGACTTATTGGAGTACCTTTGAAATACCTTTTACTTCACAATAACTTTGGGACTGCAAACCTGATTTTGATTTTTACTTTTTTTTTCTTGAGTACTTAGAGTGTTACATGACTTTAAATGCAGTCCTGTGGAGTACCTGGCCATTTTTGCATCAGATTTGCATGGCATCTCTGCGAGTGGGACCTAGAGATTCACTCAAGCAATGGGAAACACGAACTAGAGATGGCAAATGCAAAATCTAGCTACTGAAGGTTGCCTGGGTGCATGTTACAATTTTCTGGGAGAAAGTGGGTAGATATTCAGCTGAGAGATCACCCTCACTGCTTCCCTGATCCGCTTACTCTCTTGCCTGCCTATTTCAGCTGTTCTAGCACATCTACAGAGAGAGGCCTCCCTTGTTCTGCCTTTAGTGGCTCACACCGGAGTGGGTCCAGCCTGTGCTCTCGGGAAAATGGAATCGTGCTGGAAAAATGGCTTGTGCTGGTGTAATCAAAGGCTGTCACCAAGCCTGTGGATTAGCGGTCAGCACTGAGCAAAAGCCCTGAAATCTGTGCACTCCTGAGCTTTTTTTTTTTTTTTTTTGCACACTTGCTGTTTTAATATAATTGTATGTGATACCTATATAAAATGGGCACTTTGAATTCTGGGGAAGAAAGGATTAGGAGAACAATTTTTAAACCAGAGGCAGAATGAATTGATATCCAAGAATTTCTAAATAACCAGATTTGTATGAGAAGGTGGAGAGGTTTTGGTTTTAGTTTACATGTTCAACTCTTGGAATAATAAAGAGCAAATATTTTTCTCAGTGACGTCTTAGCTGAGAAGTCCACAGCTTTGATCATAAGGGATGTACGTCTCTAGTCTTTGCTTTTTCTTTAATGAGCTATAAAAATAGTAATCCTTGCTCTTGTTTAAAATACTGCTTCATATGTACTGCTTTTATGATCAGGAAGTGTAAGTGCATAGATCATCCTTTTAATGAATCCAGTGCATTATAATCTGAAATCCGATGTCATTCGTTTGTTCTATATACATATTTCTCAACAACACATGCAAATCGTGTCAACATTGAAATTGAGTTCAGTCAGCAGTTACAGGAGATTTGATTAGATACTGTGATGTGCTGTATATGGCCTAAGTTCTTACCTCGGACGTCTGCAGCCTTTGCAAATGAGCTGGCACCCTCTGTCACTGGGTTGCCTTGCTGATCATTGGCTCGGGCAGCTCTACAGCCTTGTCCTGAGGGAAGTGCAAGGAGGGAGCACTGCTCAGCAGGAGAGGGCCGCTGGCTGCAGGTGAAGGGCAGCAACTCTGTGTATGGTGTACAGCTGGAAGTGCTCTGTGGTGCTGGGGAAGCAGCAGAGAGCCACAGCAAGGGAAGGGGATGGTAGAAAGCACAGCTGAGAATGGGAGCCGCTTGAAATGGGAGGAAATTCAGATCACCTTTCCCTCCCTGGCCTGATGGCTGGAATTGCCCGAACCTCTCGTACGCAACTTCTAATCTTGTGAAATGGGGGCTTCCTCTTTGCAGGTCCTTGCAGAAACCAGGTCAGTACAGTCCCAGGGAACACTGTTAGAGAACAAAATCATGCTTCTCGTTGCTGTGGAAGCCACACAAAGCTCAGTTCTTCTCCTGGGTTTTCTAGTGTCTTTTGCAAAGCTGATCACTGAGTCTGCAGCTCCCTAGTACTGATTGTTCACCAGCTTAATTAGCTCACTGGCCAGTTGATTGTTTTTGAATGGTTCTTCTGCTCCAACATTCAAATAGCGGTAATGACCTTGTAGCCATTGTTTAAGAGGAACTTTTTGTACTATTTAGCTCTTTTACCTTTCTGGTTGCTCTCTTCTACTCCACCATCCATGTTTATTCTCCCCCATTTTCTAAATGAAAAATCCCTTTCAAGAAGAGCGTGCTTGTAAGTTCACATTTACATCTGAGGTGCACTTTTCTTTAAGCTATAATGGAAGCAAGCCTACCTGGCTACTGTTGTTCATTGAAAGTAAAGCAAAGAGCCAATTGGAGTGAATTCAAAAGATTCTCCTATGCAGTTCACTTCCCAGCATTCATTCAAAATTTTCAAAGTGTTTCAACTCTGTCTTCTTAGAGAGGAAGCAGTCCTGTTGGTACTTGGCCACGTTCTTGTCTCCTTAGACATCCCAAAGAGATCGTAGCAGTTCCTCTAGAAAGCTTCTGGAGATGTTTTTGGTGACTGTCATTACTGTTTAACTTCAGCTGTTGCTTCTTGGAGAGTCAGCACCTGGCTCCTGCTTTGCTGGTGTTTCTTTGTAGGTTCTCTCCACTCCTAATCCCAAAGCCTGTAAAGTAAACAGCTCTTTTTTGGTTACATTTGCTCTGTTACTGAACTAAGGCTTCCCCTGTGTGAGCTCTGCCAGGCCAGCCAACTCAGCAGCAAGTGCAAGGCGCAGGGGTTTCACGCTGTTTCACGCTGACGTCTCTTTACAGGAGTTATTCAGCGCTGCACTGCTGTGAAGTACCACTACACCTCCAGCTCTCTGCCTCGCAACTTACCCATCAACATCACCAACACCATCCGGCAGGATGAGTGGCACGCGCTCCGTAAGTAGCCCAGAGCAGGGCACGAGAATGTTTGCATTACTTAATGCCTTAATGCAACGCCAGCTGAGGGCTCGGAATCACTCATCTAAGCAGGGCACTGGGCTCTAAGCATAGATACAGATCGATTAGTGAGGAAGTGTGAGCAGCCAACTGTATAATTGGAAGGGGACATGAGATTTGGATTCAACATAGCCCCTGTCATGTGAGAGTCAGTGCCAAGGAAATCCTAGTTCAGCTGGAGACTGAACTAGGAGGAGACAAGAACAACAATTTTACTGGGGATAACAAAGTGCTGTTCATGTCACTGGTACCCAAGCTTTTCTTTTAGAGCTTGTTGCTGGAGTTGTTCCCATAATACTGTATTGATCTGCTGTCTGCTTCTGTCATCTCACTGTTCCTCTTTTCAGGTCACACTGTTGCCTCCCATGTGCTAGTCCTTTAGTCCTCTTCAGTGCCCCCTCTTGCTTCTTTTGTTTCTATTTTCAGCAGACACTCCCCCTATAAACTCTATCCCAAAGAAAGATACCACACCAAAAAAAAAGGAAAAAAAAGCCCTTGCAGTACTAACATGAGTTCATGATGCACCCCTTCTGTCCTATGCTGGGGAGTATTTGGCTGGTACTCCTCTTGATCAGGACAGAAATGCTCTGCAGTTGCACAGTGCCCAGCACAATGGAGTCAATTTAGATGGATTCCCTTAGTTTCAGTGTAATGGGAAAGCTATCTACCTCAAAGAAGCTACAGGAGAAGTCCATGGTTGAAGTATAAACTTTAGAACCAGTAAATTCACATCTGTCTGGACTCTCCCCTGGCTGTTCTCTCTAGGTGCTGCCACCTTCATGTCTTTTGTCTTGCTTTTCTCCCTTTTCTTTCTTCAGATCTGCGGAGGATGACAGCTGGCTTCATTGGCATGGCAGTCTCCATCATCCTGTTTGGGTGGATCATTGGTGTGCTGGGCTGCTGCAAACAGCAGGAGCTCATGCAGTACGTGGCTGGGCTGCTCTTCCTAATGGGAGGTGAGAGCCTTTCGCTTCTGCTCCTCAAGTCACCACACTCAGTATTGCTGCCTTGTAAAAGTAAAAGTAATGTCAGCAACCACACAAAGCAGTTACTTAGTGCAGCAAACTCTCAGCACAGTGCAGTTACCACCTCCAGCACTAGGCAGGCCCTGTGCTTGCATGGGTATTGCATGTTTCTCAGTAGACCCCACTGTACGTGCATGAGCCTTCTGCTCTAGAGAGCTGGTGTGTAGCCACGGGGACCATGTGCAACAATGAGCACAGTCCTCTGGCTTGCTCCAAGTGTGCAGCCTGTGGCTCCTGTCAGACAGCTCAGCTCAGTTTTCCCTGGGAATCATAACAAACAAACATAAGTTAATGTGGAGCACCTTTCTGGTACTCAGAAATGCTTAGAACTTTGTGTAGTGATGAAGTCCAAACCCAGCCAAGCCTGGGAGAACACTGGCCCAGTGATAAAAGGACGTGAGGTCAGTGCTTGCCAGGGCTGTTACATCTGTTTGTCCTGGGTGGGAGCAGCCTTTCTGTATGACCAAAGGTTTTTCTGAATGTTGATTTTTCAACTCAAAAATGGGCAGTATAGACCTGGAGTCTAGTGTACTAGTGTATATTAAACATACCAGAGCGCCTTGTGCCTTCTTAGGCTTTTTTTCTCCTCTATATAGGTGTTTAGTGAATTTGTAGCAGATGACAAAAACCTGGGCACTCTCTATGGGCCTAGGGTACAGCTGGCAGAAGTCTGGGTGTTCCTAGTGGAAACCAAGCAGTGCTGCACTGAGCTAATTACCTTTCATAGGGAAAACTGCCCAAGTACTGTCTGGAACCTGATGACATTAGTCACTGGAAATAGTCTCAGGAGAATCAAAGCATGATGAGCTATGACTGAGTTCAAAATTGCAATGAAAGGAGCTAAGGCAATATTCGTTATTTGTGAAGCGAGGTATCCTGTAGTCTTGTGTATTTTCTCTTTTTTTTTTCTCTGCTTTATAAGGAGAGTGGCTGGTAGGACTGCAGAAAAAACCCCAAGGGTAATTCTTGACTTTGAAAATTCATGACTTTGAAAATACCAAGGGGAAAAAAACAGAGCATAATTAACCTGTCTGAGGGCAGTGTAGAACCCTCTTGCTTTTCTCCTGCAGGTACTTGCTGTATCATCTCACTCTGCACATGCGTAGCTGGGATCAATTTTGAGTTATCCCGCTATCCTCGCTACGTCTATGGGCTGCCAGAGGACATCAGTCATGGCTATGGCTGGTCCATGTTCTGTGCCTGGGGGGGCTTGGGCCTCACCCTGCTGGCTGGGTTCCTCTGCACATTGGCCCCATCACTCAACACCTCCCGGGCATCCGTACAAAAACCCAGACAAGAAAATGGGGCCGTGTGACCCCAGAGGGAGCGAGGAGAGACTCTGGAAAGCGCAGCCTGGGCAGAGCTGTGGGTTAACACCAGGAAGAGGTGGCATGTCAGCGCATGGAGAGCAGTGCCAGAGCTGTTGAAATGCCAGCCCCGGGACACTGCTACAGCCTCCAGTCGCAGACACGGACATTGCAAGCAACTCCAGGTTTGAATTATTGGCAACTTGATCATTGATGGTTTAAGGGGGACAGTTCTTTCAATTTGTTTTTCTTCTGTTTACAAGGGATTAAGTCCAAGGTTGTGTCTTTTTTTGTGCTGTTTTTTGAACTGTACCTCCATGGTCCTGTTATTGTCCAGTTGTAAGGGATGTTTACGCACCAACTCTATTGCTGCAGGTCTGTGTAACTCAGACCCAATTTAGGGCAAGGAGCTAAGTGAAGTTGGCTTGAACACTTTTGCAACAGGCATGTCTAGTGTTGGCTCAGGCCATCCTTTCCCAAAAGAACCTTGATCTAAGCCGAGGTTTAGGCCAAAGAATTAGCCCATTCTTAGTATTAATTTATTTAAATCAGAAACCTGTGCTATTCCATGCTGTGGATTCAGCTATTTACTCACTACTCAAAACTGTTTCCAAAAGGAGCTAGCTGTAACCGAGCAGCAAGACTCCAAGAAAACTCTTACGGACTTTGGGAAAGCAGAGGAAAGTTTTTCTCAGCTTCTTACACAGTTAAGGTTACTCATTTGGCTACCTAACATACCCTTGTTTTAATGGGGAGATGTATGCAACATGCAGCTTTTAACTATTCCACCAGAGGTACATTTCTCAAAATATGTCATCGTTTGAGCTGCCAGGATCAACTTTCACTTCTGAACTAACTTGTGGGTGCAACTCCTGTTCTGTGAAAGGAGATGAGTAATTCTTCCTGAGCTCAAATAACAGTACTGCTAAAATAGCAGATGTACAGCCCCCTCTAATATTAGTGTCCAAAGGAACCAGTGTATTTTCCTCAGGAACGTGTGGCTTCTGCTCAGTTCTCCACTGACCCCCTTCCAATGTCAAATGCCCCCCCGAGCACGGCGTGTCGACAACACGCATGTTCTGCTGGAACAAGATCCCTCTCCAAAATGAGCACTAAGGACCTTGGTACCAGCACAAGTACTAGGGCTAACTCAGGAACATCAGCCAAAGTACTTTGGAGTGCATTTTTCTTTCATTCATCTATTCTTTTTTTCCTCTCACATCCCCGCCCCTCTCCCAAGCATCCAATAACTGCACAGGTAAAGATGAGATGGCCAGCATTTGGAGATGTTTACATTGTATTTAAAATACAATACAGTGGCATGTAAGATACTTAATGCTAAAGTCAGTGTATTTATGAAAAGTGTAATTTTTAAATGGAAGTTGTAATTCTCAACTGGCATTAAAAGTACTGAAAGACTTGCTCAGTGGACAAAACCTCGAATTCTTTGTGACTTATGACCCGACTGATTCACCAGAGAGCTCACATATACATACCAGCAACAGTGTTAAAGCTTCAAGAGTTAAGTTCAACTGACGAAGTTAAAACATCATTCATGTGTGAATTGTGTTCACCCTTGCAAAATGAGCGTTCAAAAGTTTCAAACTCTACAAAGGCTGTAGGCTGTTCACTGGCTGCACAGGCAAGAACTGGGGATGCTGTCTGAGCTGCAGGTCAGCAATGTCACAGTGCACTTACTGCAGTATAACCTCTTGGTCCTCATGCAGAAGGAGCAGAGCAGGATTTAATCCAGTTCTAGCTGGAGGAGGGTCCAAAGGCAGCGTGATGGGCACCGTGGACAGGAGGCTTTCAGCCTCCCTTACACAGATGTAGAACCACCAAGGAAGGCCGACAGCCCCAACACATCACGGACTTGCTTTTAAAGGGAAAAATTGCTTTATTTTTTCCAGACAGAAAGTGAGTGATCCAGTCCAGTCTACTCCTGTCCTCTGCCAAGGCCACAACCTTGACTGGGCAGAGATCAGGCATAGTACTGCAGATTGGCTTTTTTCTTTGCTTGAACCTCCAAGATTCCTTCCATGTAGTCCTCATGGGTGAGCTCTGTAGCTCCACGGCGGAGGGCAATCATCCCCTGCCCAACGAGACAGCATTTAGAGAGGGAACGTGAGCCCCACGCCAGTTCCAAATAATTACTCCGTGCTAGCTTTCACATTTCCCTCCCATCAGTGCTATTCCTATAGAGGAATACTTACCGCTTCGACGCACACAGCCTTGCACTGGGCTCCATTGAAATCATCTGTGCAGCGAGCCAGTTCCTCATAGTTCACATCAGGGCTGATAAGAGCAAATGGGAAAAGAAGTCTGAGAGCACGTACCAAATAGAAAAAGCAACGTAGGGAGTTTCCTCAATCCCACAGTGAGCTCCCAACAAGTGACTGCCAACCGCTTGTCAGCCCTGAGGTACCATCGTGAGTGACACACAGAGCCCCAGAAGGCCATACCTGACGTTCATTTTGCGTGAATGAATCTGCATAATTCTGGCTCTGGCCTCCTCATTAGGCATTGGGAACTCAATCTTCCGATCTAATCGTCCAGAGCGCAGCAAAGCTGGGTCCAAGATATCAACCCGGTTGGTTGCAGCAATCACCTAAGTAGAGTAGGATCATCAGTGTGAGGCACCTGGAAGACAGGCCTCTTCTCCCCCAAAGATTCACCAAGCTTCTGCCCTGGACATCGTTCTCCATCCCCTGCTAGAGGGCCCTGGACCTCAGCAGCACTCCCTGCTAGCTCCCAACCTTGACTTGTGTGTTGGGCTGGAAACCATCAAGTTGATTAAGGAGCTCCAGCATGGTCCTCTGCACCTCCCGGTCACCGGCCTTCTCACTATCAAACCTGAGGGGAAACAAGGGTAAAACTATCAGCATGAACCTGACCACCCTGTCCCTATATTTTTAATCACACCAATCACACAGAATCACTGCAGTTCACGCTCCTTGGCCCAGGTGTTCCAAATTTTTCCTTGAAACTACAGTCCTACCAGGATAAGGACTGCAACTAGAATAATTGTCAGCAGCACCTAAGACTTATTTAGTCCTTAGAGCTGAATGGGGCTTACGTTGTCCAGGCCCGAGTAGTAAATGAGGGTGAACATCTCCAGGTGCCTGCTGCAGCGATCAGAAAACAGTTTTATACAGCAGGAGACTATCTGACATCCCAAGTCTGATGAACTTTGCTCCTAAGCCCAAGGATTGTGGCAACTGCTATCCATCTGTGACTGCGTTCACACTCTCCTTCTGAGTAGGCCATGCTTTAAGAGGCCCTGCTCACATACACGGGCAAAGGAGGCTGCTAGGCAGCTCCCGAGAAGTTTTTAATATGGACTACAGCTCACCTTTTAGTGCCAATGGCATCCAGTTCATCAATAAAGATGATGGAAGGAGCTTTTTCCTTCGCAAGAGCAAAAGCATCGCGTACCAGCTTCGCTCCATCGCCAATGAACATCTGCACGAGTTGTGGACCCGCCAGCTTCAGGAACGTAGCCTGGGAAGTGAAAGAGAATCCCAGGCCTCATTTCTCAATAGGGCCAGCTCTGAGTACCATAAGAAGCCCTTCATTAAAACAAGCAAGCAAGCAAATAGACAGGAAAAGCCCGGCCTTTGTAACACCAGTTTGTGTGTATGACCCTCTTCCCCTGGAGGTGTTCTTACTCTTTGCCAGGTACTATTCTACAGCAGCACACACTTCCACAGGTTCCTTTTACCTTGGTCTGGGCAGCGCATGCTCGAGCTAAAAGCGTCTTCCCTGTTCCTGGAGGCCCGTACATAAGGACTCCTTTGGGTGGCTGTATACCCAAATTTTCAAATTTCTCCTTATGATTCATTGGCAGGACAATGGCCTCCACAAGCTACAACAAAAGAAAAATATTAATACATAAACCCATTCTTCTCCACAGATCCAGGCTGTCTGTTTTTGAGCTGAAGCTGAAAGACTCTTGTCCACAGTCACACCAGAAACTATACATAAAGTATCACCTCTTGGATTTGTTTATCCAGCCCCCCGATGTCACTGTACTGCTCTGTGGGCCTCTCATCCACCTCCATGGCTTTCACCCGTGAATCATATTCAGTAGGCAGAGTCTCCAGGATCAAGTAGGAGTCTTTGTTCACCCCCTGTAAACACAAGTCCTTTGCTTTTAACAAGTCCCTCAGACAGCACTTAATAAACATGCAGTCAAAGCTGATTTACTAGATCTCAAGGATGCAGGAATAACCAGCTTTGACACTGGCACTCATCAAATCACCCCAGCTTGGCAGAGTGGAGAATGCCACAGTTAACCTACCACATTCTAAAAGAGTGGTCCAGTTTACTTACAATACAAAAGACAGGGTTTAGAACACTTACTAAGTGATCTCTGAACTTTCAGCACCTAACTGTATGTATAAAGGACACACACCCCAAACTGCTTTTCTCTACTGCAAAACTAACTGAACGTATAATACCTTTCAATTAAAATTTTAGTAGAGAAATGGTCTTGGGGAAATCTGGACAGATTTGTCTCCTTTCTTAAAGGCAAGACATACGCAATTTTCTGGCCGTCGTCCTATCTAACTGTCACAATAGAATCACTCACCACCAGATCTCCAGGCTTCAACTTCTCAGCATCAACCAACCCAATAACAGGCAGGAAATATGTCTGTAAAAAAGAAATCAAAGTAAGCAAAACCAGATGTACTAGGAGAAGGTCCCTTGCATCACTCCTCACACCTGACTGGGCACATGGGTCTTACCTGACGTGTCGAGGTCTTGATCACAGCACACTTGCCCTTTCTCTGGGAATCCAGGTCAATGTTTGCTCCATCCTCCTCCTGGTCATTGGGGTCAACATCCAGCAGCTGAAAACCAGGGTGAAAGAGTTCATGACAATGTAACCAGGCTAGCTGGATGACCCCAGGATTAATGCTTCTAAAATACACGCATTGGAAGAACTAAAACTTTCCACCATCCATCAGCAGTAGAATCCTGAAAGCATTAAAGCCCTCCTGTAAAAATTGATTTCTTCCTTTCTTCATGAAGCAGCACTCAACAGTGCATAGAAGGACGTTACAAAATTCAGAACAAAGTAGTAGCTAATGGCATTGATTCCTTCTCCCACACAGCAGCTCACATTAAGGCTTAAGCTCATTAAGTTTTAAAACAGTAGTACAAACCAATTCCGTTTTTAGAAATAGCAAACTATCAGCTATTTTTCCTATCATCAAAATACTGAATTACAAAAAGAATGTGAAGGAGTAACAGAGCCCCGGCCTTTCACTCGCTGTTTCGCAAGTTTCAGAGAGCATGTGTCCAATTTCACATGCTCAAGTCTACGCTCAGCAGGGCTGTGTCAGCCTCTGATGGTTGTTAGGTACACATGAACAGTGCCCAAAGCCTAAGGAACCACTCAGACAACAAGTGGGCAAGAGAAGTGCACTTCCAGGTCACAAACAAAACCAACGGAAAAACCTGGCTCTTGCAGCATCGGTAGTCTGAGAATACTCCAAGCCTTGAATCCATGATGAGTTCCCTGCCTTTCTCCCCGCCACTATATACTGCACACACTTCTCACGTCACTATGTAAGAGCCCACCGCTCTCACCTCAATAACATTGGAGACAAGGTATGGCAGCGTTTTGTTCACTTTGATCTTCTCACTGTTCTCTTTGATCTTGTCTTTCATGGCCTGGAGCTCGTGGGTCACTCTCAGTACCTCACTCTTCATGATCTGTAATCGGTACACAGAAGAAAGAAAAAGGAATAGTATCAGAAGACTAAGGCAAGATAAAATTAATACATTATTCCAAAAGCAAACAGTTACAGAAATCTAAGTCTGAGAAATAAAGGGAAATGTAATAAAAAGCAAAGCCAGCAAATCAGTCAAGATTTGTTAGGACTCGAGGCTACACAGTCCATTCTGGTCTCTAACTAATCAATAACCCCATATAATTTTTTCCCAGTGTCACTTGGCAGCTTTAGCCTAATCAGTGCAACAGCCTACAGGGTTGCAACGTGACCTATATAACAATATGGCTCAGATACGGCAACTGTGGTTTGGCTGTGATATTTTAATATATACAGGCACACGAGTAACTACATATACACACCTATTTTAGTTATGTTTTGCAAGGGGGTTGGAACTAGACGATCTTTAAGGTCCCTTGCAACCCAAACCATTCTATGATTCAGCCTGGAGAAGAGAAGGCTCCAGGGAGACCTCATGGCGGCCTTTCTGTATTTAAGGGTGTCTTGTAAGAAAGATGAGGACAGAATTTTTAGTAAGACCTGTTGCAACAGGACAAAGGGTAAGGGTTTTAAACTTAAAGAGGGTAAATTTACACTAGATATAAGGAAGAATTTTTTTACAATAAGGATAGTAAAACACTGCAACAGGTTGCCCAGGAAAGTGGTAGATGCCCCATCCCTGGAAACATTCAAGACCAGGCTGGACAGGGCTCTGAGCAACCTGGTCTTAGTTAAAGATGTCCCTGCTCGCTGCAGGGGTTGGCCTTTAAAGGTCCCTTCCAACCCAAACTATTCTGTGATTCTATGATCCTACGAACTGTAAGGGAAAAAAACCTCTAAGAAAAAAAGTTCCGTACTCCCCATCCAACAGCGAGTACATTTACAGCCAACACTAACATACCCAACAGAGGTGCCTGCAGTGCTGCCTGACTGACACCAACAGGCCTTTTCCTCCTTTCCTGGTCAGTCATAGTGTGCAAACACACAGTTTGTGATCCCCACCGAAGTGACTGGAGCACCAAGAGCTCTCAGGAGAACTCCTCTCTGAATTGGTGTATGTGATTCTGTTCAATGGGAAAATCCACTCTTCACTAAGAAACTATCCTTTTAAAAGTCTTTATGCCTAAGCATCTTACTGTGCTGTAACACATTCACAGGACAGAGCTGTTACAGAAGCCAACACAGAATCTATGTATAAAGGTATATATCTATATGTCTACAAATAAAAATGAAAAAAACTTAATACATTTGATTTAATAAAACACAGCCTAGAAAACATTCCAGGAAAACTGCCTGAAGAGAGGGTTCTGACAAACATTTTGCAATTATAATGCTCTAACTACAAAATGAAGGCTACTTCTACTCCTTACTGTATTCTGCAATTTAAAAATAAGACACATATTTACCTTTACTGTCTTTAAGGAATAATAAAGAATAATTTTAAAGTGAGTCAGAATTACTTGTGGAGCCTGAAGAAGTATAGGATGAAGATACTCTGTAGAATTTATGAAATATTTTATCTCAGTACTGATAACACTAGGCAGCAAACTTATTCTAAATTTGTAAGTGCTCTTTTATGCAAAACGTGTCTATCTTGAGACAGGTCTATCTACATCGTCATGAATGAACAAGCAAGAGGATGGAATATTTTCTCATCGCGTTTGCAGATGACACCAAATTGGGAGGCATAGTCTCTGTGTTCAAAGAGCTGCCACACAGAAACCTTACAAAATACGAGGACACATGCAAAGCCCCGCACCACGGAGGGAAGTGCACCTTGCAATGACACGTGCTTGGTGACTGTCTGGCTGAGAAATGGCCCTGGGGGTCTCCATAAGACAATAAACTGAACAGAAGCCAGCAGTGTGCCCTGACAGCAAGGGTGGCAAACTGCATCCTGGGCTGCACTAGCAGGACTGTAGGCAGTAGATGGAGGGAAGTGTTCGGTCCCCTTTATTCAACACGTTTAGATCCTACCTAGAGCACTCGGTCCAGTTTTGGTGCCCCCATACAGCAAAGACATTGATAAACTGGACTGAGTTCAGCATAGGGTCACCAAGATGGCTGGGGGCTGGAGCACGGGCCCTGTGAGAAACAGCTGAGGGAGGTGGGTTTGTTCAGCTGGAGAACAGAACCTCTGGGGAAGGAAAAAAGAAGGTTCAGTTACAAAGACTGAACCAGACACTTCACAGGAGTTCACAAGGGGCAAATGAAATAACAAAGACTGAAACGGGAAAGGCTCAGGCTGTGTGCAAAGCAAATCTTTATCCTCACGAGGTCTGTCAAGCAGTAGCACTGAACACCCTGAGAAGCGGTGCAATATCTGTCTTTAGAGGCTTTCAAGATCCAACCGGATAAAGCCCTGAGTAGCCTGGGTTATGGCTGACCCTGCTTTGAGAAGGATTTTGGCCTGGAGGTCTGCTCAAGTCCCTTCCAACCTGAATTACCGAATGATCCTACCTGACTCCGGCCACAGAACAGAGTTCCCCCTCCCCTGTGCGTCGGAGGCAGGAAGGGCCTGTGTAACTTTAGCTGAAGCATCCATGGCTGCGTCGAACAACAGCCCCCTCAGCTTCCTCGGGTCCCTGCTCTTGCAGTGCTTCTTCCCTACCTTCGCGGTTCAGTATTCCTCAATCTGCCGTCCTCGATTCAGTTAATCGTATTTAATTTTTTGCTGTCCTCGTTGCTGTGCTAACCCGCCCGCCCCGAACACCAGCAGCACAGAGCCCCCAAGGGAGGGCGGCCCGGCTCCGCTGC
>VZTA01008469.1:35869-56580 GCA_013398855.1 Mohoua ochrocephala | reverse complement strand
CGGTCTCCCGGAGAAACCCTTTATTACAGTCATTGCCCGTACACAAGCGCGAGGGAGAAGGGAGCGAGGCTGGGCCGAGTGGAGCCCGAGCCAGCCCCGCGCAGAGGAGGCCGAGGAGGCCCCCTCCAGGCACAGCCTGAGGGGGCCCAGGAGCGGCTCCGTCAGTCCCCGGCCGAGCCCCGCGGGCGGTCAGACGTAGCCGGGCTTCACCGACAAGCGGCGGCAGTTGGGGCAGCCGCGGGTCCCGTTGGTCTGGAGGCACCTGCAACGGGAGGAGGTCGGGTCGGGGGGGGCTCTCCGCGGCCGGAGGCTCCCCTACGGCCGCTCCACGGCTATTGTACACCACAAAGGTGTTCCCCGTGGGCCCTCCCGCCACGGGCAGAGATTGGATCTCTTTCCCACTCCTTCCACGGAGGCACTTCCGCGGGTTCCTCTACAAAAGTTTGCTCCTGTACTGCTGGAGACAAGTCCACAGAGCTTATCGGGCATCTCTCACTGCCCAGTAGTTTGATCCTAATTCTGGTGTGAGTGTGAGACCGTTTTTAAATTCTTGGTTTTCATATCAATGTGTTTTTTAACATTCATGTTTCTTCTACAATAAAATGATGGTACAGCTAACTTCTTTCCTGGCAGTAGCATAATAGGCTGAACAATTTCTTCACTTCTGTGTGCCACTAGCCAAGGAAGAAAGTGAGGGGACTTGGGAAAAATCCAAACTGCCCCTGGGAGCGAAGAACTGATTCCCCAGGAGGAATCAAATAAGAATCTGTGAACTGGGCTGACCACATACAAAGTGAGGGCATCAGCGAACAATCATTTAGAGGACAGAAGTGGGAGTATGATGGATATGATGGCTAAATCTCGCCCTCCAAGGCCATGTGAGACTCTTAGCACTGCAACGGGATCCTGCAAGGCAGGATCAAGACAAAGGTAAGCAGGGAATCAAGACAAAGACCTGGGGAACAGCATGCATAGGACTGCTCTGGGCATAAGCAGCTCTTTCCTATGACTAATGTTATGACGATAATATTTAGTACTTCCAGCTAATTACTTCAGGTGGAAGAAGTGGGAGCAAGGTAGTGCCTGGAGCTGGTTGTTCTTCTCCCCAATGGACTCTCCACACATGCCGCAGTACAGCTCCATCTCCTCCACACATTCGTGGAACTTCACTACGTGGTCACGCAATTCTCGCTGCTGCTCTTTGGTGCGATAGATCCTTTCACACAGGCAGTGGAGCTTCAGCAGGCCAAGCTGCATGTGAAGGACAGAAAGGACATAAGAAAAGCGAACAACAGGGTGAACACACACCAGAAACAGGAGTGGGAACAATACAGCCCCATCAGCCAGCTGGGGAAACATCAGCAGGTCTCAACACTTCCTGCCATTAACCCTCCTTCTTTGTGTCACAAAAGGTAACACCAAGGTTTGAGACACTCAGCAGCTCTTCCACTCATGTTTTCCCTGAGCTACCCATGACATACAGTGTATTTCACTTTCCTTTGCCTCCAGCCAGCACACGGTTCAGCAGCTGCTCAGGGTAAAAATGTTTTTCAAGAAGAGACCTCTAATCCTCCAGTTCTCTGTTTCATACCCCATTTTCATTGCTTCCCATTGTGACTCCTCAGTCCCTTTTCAGACTTGCATACCGATGATTATCTGTGCAACTGCCCACAACAGAACACTTCATGACGAAGCAAATCCCGGGCATTCACTGGTTAATAGGAATGCTAATGAGCAACAACAAGGCTGGATACTTCAATGTTTGACTTCTTATATTGCCTGACACAAGACTATGAACAGTGCTGAAAAGAAGCTGTAGGATCCTACCTTGTTCCCTAGTCCCTCTGCCAGCTCCTGTGCCTTTTCAATGCTTTCCAAAGCCTGTGAATGGAGAGCACTTGTCGTTAGTTCTCAGTCAAATATACGAAAACCAGGCTTGTATGAATATCCTATGAGAATTACTAAAAAAAAGAGGTAAAGAGGTACAGAGTAAAATTTGGACAAACAAGCATCACTGCAACTCTGGAGAATCAAGGAAGCTTTCTGGCAGATTTCCCTCCCCTCACAAAAGTTAATCCATGAGAAAAGGTTGGTTTCTTAAAGACCGCAAGTAATGCAAGAGCTACATTTCTGTTCCAGACACACAGTGTCAGTGTTGGCAGAGGCTGGTCCCCAAGCAGAGAGGATACAGACTTATTTAAATTCAGTCCCACATGCTCATTGGGGCTGGGATGGAGCACAAGCAAAGCAAGCCTTGTCCCCATCCTACCTTGCTCAATGATTGCTGGGCAACTCCAATTTCACTTGTACAAGAGGCAAGGAAAGGGATCACCAGCACCCATACACCACACTCATCCATTTTTTCCCTGCTGTTCATATATCCACCTTGCCTCACTTACACATGGTGTGATGTAGGAGTGTTCTGCTATCCATTATTTAAATCTGAAGGAAATATTTAGCATAGCAGCTGTCATACCAAATGAGTCCCTACTTTCCCCTAGATGTCACAGTATTCCTTGCTGTTCTGATAATTGGTCTCTCTTTTCCAGAACTATTGAGAGCTGCTTCCTATTTGTCTAAGGGGAAGAAGAGGTCTCCCTTGTGATGCAGTAGTTTTCAGGAGGAACATTATAAAATTTCTACCCTACAATTTGGCATTACTGCTATTGTAGGAGGAGAGGACCAGATGAGATGCAAAAATGCAATGTGAATGCAGAGGAGATGGCATTAGACCTGTGGTGGCAGCAACAGCCTAGGGTAAGGAAATGGTAGAAGAGGGAAGCAGGAACTGAAGGCTAGCAGGGAGAACATAACTGAGAACTGTGCTTAGGAAGACTGAGTGTGTACTGGAAACTCCTGAATTTGATTCAGGAAGAACCAAAGCGAAGCACGTGGGGTAGGGGAAGAGATGTTGACAAGTCCAGGGGACAGTTTGTCTTGGACAGGAATATGAGACTGCACAAGAACGGGGGCAAGCAAGCTGTGAGCAGCCTGGGAGGATCTGCAATAGCATCGATTACACGCAAATGAAATGGACTAACTGGTCAAAGAGGCTGTGAAGATGGAGAAGCTAGGACAAAAACAGGGAATCTGCAAGCGGAAAGTTAGTAAATTGCTTAGTTAATTGATATAGGGATGAGTAGCATGAGAAATGGAAACTGGACTGGCAAGTTGATGAACAGGCTTGGGTGAATATTCAGGGATGTGACATCTAAGGAGGTCACATTTGATCAACAGACATAAGGTCCCTGACCCAGCAGGGCAGACTTCCCTCTCATGTCTGGAACAGAATACAAGATTTCTCCACTTTCTTCTTCTGTGGGATTTGGTGAGATTAGAATTCTGTGCAAAGCCCTCATCGTGTTCTCACAAGTGAGAGCTGCTTGATATCAGAGGCTGACAGTGGCTGGAGATAGAATCAGTGAATGTAAGGGTTTGATGAGTGCTCTGAATGTTCTCTCCTGCAGAGGCCTACCTGCTATGTCCTGTCCCGTTCTTTTGACACTGAGCAAACTTTTCAAGTCCACAGTTTCTTCTTCCATTGCTAACAAACATTGTGTTTACTTACTGAGGTTGCACGGTGTGTCTCACCCAACTGATTCCCTGATGGAGGCACTCAGATGCTGACAGCACCCTGAACTTGTCTATTCTGACAGACGTATACTGGACATCCTGATATCTGGGATGCTTCATTTAAGCTAAAATTCTTGGTGTTTTAATAGGAGTGATAAGAGTGAACCTTCATCGTATTTAGACCCAACCAGCATCTTGATGTGGCACTGTGCAGGAACTCCGGGTTGTTCAGAGCTAGTTCAGGTCTAACCTTTGAGCATTTCGTTCTGTGGCCGAGTAATGTTCCTGCCGTGCAATGTGTGCATCTAGTGCGGTCTGGACTTTAACACACGTACACACTGCCTAAGCATTTTCAAAGTAAGTAACTTCACCCCCTTGTTCTATATTGACTGGTTGTCTATCCCCAAATAACTTCCTGCTCTCATTTCTCTGTTTCACATCAGTTTATAGACCTTCAGAGTTTCTCCAGGAATTTTATGCCACCTTTGCCTGCAAAGCACATGGTGGAGCTGTAGAGCTGTCTAAACATCATTAGCATATCCATGAGCTTAGTCATATAACTAAAAAGTAGGCAGGGGAGTCTATTTCAGAGCATAAGGCTTCCTTCCTCCAGTGCTGGTTTCTCAGTGTAGAGCTTAAAAGTCATCAGGATTGACTAATGAGGCAATTCTGTAACTTAGCAGTCTGACTCAGAATGGATGTTCCTACCATTAGTAACAAATTCCTGGCTGAGAGAGACCATTCAGAGAAATGTATCTGTACAAGCACAGACCCTGTAGGTAGAACCAAGGGGGTACAGGTCTCTTCTGAACTGTACCCTCTGTCGTCAAAGTGCAGTACAAGGCTGTGCTCTAATCTAGTCTCACAAACTTCTGTAGAAACAAGTTTGTAACTGACCTTGTCCAGCTCCTTTTGAATCATCCAGCACTTAGTCACTCCTAGCAGCACCTGGATCAGGCCCAGGCGGTTTCCAATCTCTGTCATGATGCTCATAGAAGAATCATACCGAGGGAAGGCTGTCTGCAGAAGCAGGGAGGAAAACACATGTTTTGCTATGATCTCCTTTTCTTTCATGCCCTCTTGCTATTCCCTCTATCCTTCCTGGCAGGAAAGAGCTGTACCTGCACATCTCTGCGACTGCGATGGATATCTGCAAAGCAGAGCAGACACAGTGCTTGCAGCGGCCGGTCACCATGCTGCAGGGCAATCTTCATGGACTCCTGAAAGAAATTGCCTCTGGTCAGTAGAAGAGCTTGGTCCTGGTTCAGAACAGCAAGGCTGGGACTCTGCACCCTGGCCACTGAAAGATCAGCTCCAAAGAAATGGCACCGTCTTTTAAGGCAAGGAAAGTCTTTTTCACATGTTCCTAACCAAGGGCCATTTATAGACCCAAATTCTGAAGCCCCTTGGGCTACGGAAACCTCAGCTCTAAGACTGGAAGGCAGCAGGAAGATCTGCAGTCAAGTGTGAATGCCACGGTATCTCTGTTGCTCCCCGTCCTGTGGCAAGATCCCCTGGCAGAGCCCCGGCCGGCTCCGTGGCTGCCCGCACCCTGTACCTCACAGCAGTCCATGGCGTCTGCCAGGCGCCCCAGCTTCCGATAGGCCACGGCCATGTGGTACTGGCTCATGGCACGGTACTTGAGGCTCCAGCCCTTCCCGTAGTCATTCACCAGTTCAGCGGCTTTACATGGGAAGAACAAGGCTTTCTCGTAGTCCTGTAAGGCAGACAAGCACACAGACAGCAGTCACAGCAAAAATAAAGCAAAAAGGAAAGAAGAAAAAAGTCCAAGTATTGTTTATTTACTAACACTGCAACAGCTGCCAGATTTCTGTACATCTTTAAACTCGTGCTGTTCCTCTTCCACATGCAGTATTTCAGTGGATATCAAACTGTGAAAGGTGGAATTGCCATGTACTGAATTCATATTATTCTCTGGGTTCAGGACACTGGGGCAATGACCCAGCAAATGAATTTTATGTAGTATGCCATTAACTTTATTCTGCAGGAACCATTTACCCTCCTCTATAAGCAAAGGCCGAAAACTTTCTTTGCTCTTACATCTCTGCTTGTAACATCTACATGGAGCCTTCATTTTCTCCATACGGAGAGTTGGGATCTCCAAGAAACTCATTACATCGTTGCAGGAAATAGGAACTAAGAATCATGGCCTCATCAAATTCACAAAAAAGGAATGATACAATTTCATTTTTAAGCATTTTCTTTTGCATTAAAAGCATGTTAGAAATGAATTTTACTTTACAATTATTATGTAAAACTTATCTAAATATCTAAAACTGTAAGTAAGTTATATGAGACTGCAGAAGTGAAAAAGTCCTCATATTTTTTAAATTCTCCACAATGCACAGTGGAAACCCCAACTCCTCAAATTTCCTTTCTCCCTTCTTACTTCACACCTGAAAAGTATCCAGCACAATGTTATTTTCTTTATTTTTGGTCACCACATTTCAGGTGATGAGTCTTCTATGAGTGACAAAATCAAGACTTGGTGAGAAAAACCTATTTGTTGCTGTTTGTACTAGAAGTTAAAACTGGCAAATCAGCCCCGTGCTCAGTCCCTGCCTGGTTTTACCTACAGCTGCTTCCTGGCAGCTATTTGCCTACAATAGCGGTAGAAATAGAGAATCCATGAGTTTTGGCTGCCAGCCCTGTGTCTCTGATGTGATCTTCTTTGAAGCTAAGTTTGATCTTTTCAACGCACATATTCACAGCTGCTTCTGCTGTGCTGTATAAACATGACACTAATCCTCCCATCCTTACTGTGGAGGAGAGTACTCCATTTGGATTTTACAAAGGGATTTTAGCTTACAATGCTCTCTCGGTACTTCACTTCCTATAGGAAAGACGTAGGCTGAAATTGACGTGATTTCCAACGCCTTCCTGAATCCATGGGACAATCGCCCTTCTGTCCCTTAGGTTACTGTACCTTTATCTGGGTGTAGAAGTTCCCGAGGCTGCAGCAGACTCGACATTCCAGCATCTTGTCATCGTTGTTGTGTGCGTAGCGTAAAGCTTTCTCAAAGCACTCCAAAGCCTTCTGGAAAATGCTGAGGCCCAAGAAGGCATTGCCCATGCTGAGGCTCACCTGGCCATTCAGCTGCACGCTCACAGTGGTGCCCTGCATGTTCAGGCACGTCTTACAGTAAGAGATTGTTTTCTGGAATTCACAGAGTTTCTCGTTGCTGCGAGCCAGGTTTAGGTAGCTCTCTGTAAGGAAATCTGGGTCTTCCAGCTCCCGTGCTGTGTCAATCTGTACCACTGCAAACTTTAAGTAGAGAAAACAGTGTTTACAAAAGTGTGTAGTTTATTTAAATAGAGCTCAAGACCCACAGAGTAGTGCCCTGTACTGGAGAAGAGGCTTATCTCTGAGCAGGGCAGACAAGGCCATCAGCACATGGAGAAGCATCGTATGCACTGAGCAGTTATCTGGTGGTTTAAAAGGCCTATGAAGACTCCGAACAAACCTCTCCCTCTCTCCACACAGTCTCTGGGCAGGGAAGATGAACTAGGCTGGCAGTTAGGGGAAAAAAGCTGTAAATGGCCCTAAAGAGAAGCTGGCGAAGCAGGAAACATCTGACACAACGCAGTTCTGTTTTCTTTCACTCAGTGTCATGTATCCCACTTTCTCTGGAATTCCTAAGCTATAAAAGTACTCTATTAATAGAAGAAAGCAAGCTACTTCTTTAATGATTGTTTTACTAATAAATTGCAGTCTTGATCTTGACACTTTTAGTTCTATAACCTCCAGGATTTGTTGCATACTGTTCTCTTAAATGAAGTCTCTTTCTTTCAGGCTGCAAACTCTTCTAGGCAGTAACTCTTATATTTTGTGATGTACCGAGCTCATTGCTGGCTTGAATTAGTACCAGCAGCAAAGGTAAATAGTTAGCAATTTTCATTAGACATTATCAGTTAGGATTATGGATGGCAAATTGCAAGGGAATCAATTACTTCCTTTTTGTATAGTGGCTGCATGTAATAATTTAAGCTTCTAGAACATTTTACATTCTTTGGAAACAAAAAAAAGCAAAACCCCCAAACCTCACTAACCATAAAGTGTGTGTGCTGGGTTTGTATTATCTTCTCAGCTTCCTTAACGGTTTAGGAAAGCTGCTGTGTGGACACAGTGATGTGCACTAGCTCATGCATCCTCACATTCCCTTAACTTTGCACAAGTTCTTAATTGTTTCCTGATTGCCACGGCCTCTTTTCTTGGTGTGAAGTAATTTTTCCTCTCCAAAAGAGGTTGAGCATCACAACCCTTCTTAAATAATTTTTTATTTCATATCCTTAATTCTGACCCCTTTTCTCCTGTTACTTCCTCTCTCAATGGCTCATTGCTAAAGTTCTCCTTTCTCTATCTTTGATCACTTGCTCTATAAAATCTTTCGTTTTAAGAAGCCATTTTTCCTTCCTAATACTGTGAAGAACTAAAATTCACCTACTCCGATCCCACTTTCTGATCTCTTCTCAGGTAACAAATTAATGTTCAGGTATACGAAGCTCACTCCTTTGCCTTTTTTCTTTTTTCCCCCATGACGTTTTCAATATTTCCTTCAGGTAGATACATCTTATCTTTTTTTCTTCTTTCTTCCCCAATCAGTTTGTTGTTTTTGCCACCACTTAATTTCACACCTCTTAACAGAATTGTTTGTCTTCAAATGTTTTCCAAGTGTATTAATACCCCTCTTTTCTTCTTCATCCTAAGTATTTGGTTTCAATATAGGGCTTTGACAAGTGGAGGGGTTTACCACTAAGATGTGCCCCTCTCCCCCCTCCAATTCCAAACAGAGCTACCAAAAACTTTTCAATGAGATGTCGACACCTCTTTCACCTTTTGTTCTAAACACTGAATGATAACCAGTCTAGTAAGAGGCAATCGAAAACATCGGGACAAGAATATCAAAGCCCTTTAGTAAGACCCTATTTCCGGCTGGGATAGTTTCTTAAGACTATTACAACACCCTCTTGCTTTGTCTTACAGATTCTTGAGTTGCCCTCCCAAATGCTGCCTGCTGCTCTCTGTATACATCCTGTTACTTCTCAGATCCACACACCAGCTTCTTTTTGTTCATTTAATTAAACTGTTTATCCCCACGCACTTGAAATTTAACTTCAGCTGCTTTTTACCACTCTTCCATCAAGCCTCCATATCCTTCCTTCTTTCTTCTATGCTGTCCTGACAACTGGGAGCTTCTCTGACCTCCACTGTGAGACACCAGGGATGTCTCAATTACCTCACCAAAACAGCATCCTCTTTTCCTTCTTAATCAGCCCCCTTGCGAGCAAATAATTGTAATTAAAAAACCCCAATATAAGATCTGTATTAGCTATCAGCCAGAACCTGAACAAGATAACAGACATGTCTCCACAAGATCGATACTTATTCTACAGAATTCACTTGGAGTTCTCCTTTTATGCTGACATTCACACTGTAAGCAGCTTGTAGTGGACAAAGGCCCTGTTGTCATACCTTTTCCTGACGCCTGATAACATGGTGTGCCTGTATGTGGGAAATAATCAAGAAGAGTTTCCATGATTAACTGGAGAACTTAAATAACTCGGGAATCCTGAGGAACCAGACCCAGTAAAAAATCGTATTCTGTGTATCTTGTGGGCTGGAGCTCTTGGTGAGCACGGTGATTACAGCAGCCCAGAACACGCTCTCAGTAGCTGGTATTTTCTGTTTTACGCAAAATACCATCCCCCCTTCAGGTTCTGATCTCCAGCCACGTTCCATAGTGGCTGCGACACAATGGCATGCATTCATCTCCAGTTCACCTTACCTTCAGCATATCTTTGTATCTGCCCATCTCTGCATGAGCAGTGATGAGGCAACTCAAAACCCGAAACCTGCCAGCAGGATCCGCAGACTTCTCCAAAACCCTCATCCAGACTCGCAGGGCCTTTTCGGTCTGATTAGACTGGTAAAGATGGAGTCCTTTTTCTATCTGTTGCTTTGTCTGGTCCTGACCCATCTCCCATGGATTAAAAAGCCTCATACACTAACCTCTAAGGATAGCAAAAAGGACGTGCTTACAAGAGAACACAACGTAAAATGCCCCACTAGAAGAGGGCAGGTTGTGTGCTCAGAAGGCCTGGAGCCGTAGAAGCCCAGCCATGTCAGGGGGCTGGAGCTGTGGTAGGCAGTGGCAAGAAGTGTGCTCGGCACTGAAGGCAGAATCCCAAATCCACTAGGCAAACACGTTGCTTGCTAGGGCTCCATCAGTGCATGCGTCTGTCCAATCCCGTAAACAAAGAGGAAAAGCACAACAGGGAGAGAAAAAGAAAAATCTCAAGCCACAGGAGTGAAACTCAATCTGAACAGCCAGTGCTGGTCTCCTCCCCATTGGCTGCAGCTGCTCCTGCCAGTCCAGCTCACGTGGCTCCCAGGAATTCTAGTCAGGCTCCCCAGCTCCCAAGGTCACGGTGCCAACTGCCCACCCCTGCCCGCCAGTATGCAGCTTATAAATACCCCAGGGAGAGACAATCGGCTGCAGTCGCAGCCTCGGGATGCCTCGGCTGTCTCTTTCTCTCTGGCCATCCCCTCAGACAAGCACTTCTGGTGGGGGGCTAGTTTGGGAGGGAGCAGACTCAGGTGGAATAGTAGCTTTAGGAAGAATACATGCCTTAAAAAGTCGGGTGTGAACAAGGCAACTTCAGTGTGTACACATGTGCAGTGTTACACTTGCAACAATGTACTTGATACTTTGCTAGGCAAAAAATTCAGCCTCCCTTTTGAGGACCTCAGCTGGCATCATGGAACTGTTTTTGTGGACATAGATCAGCTCTGTCACAGATTTGCTGCAAATATACCGCTGACTTCCTAATTTTGGGGACAAGAAGCTAACCATCCTGAAAACCTTTGTTCTTGACTGAATGTTGTTCCCTGCCATCAGATGCTGGTGGCGGTCCCCCAGAAGTTTCCAGCAGAAGTTGTCAAAGGCACTGCTTAAGTTCTGCATCCAGAACTTGCTGATCTTTTATGATGAATAACAATAAAGACACAGAACAACAGATATCTGCACTTTTTGGTTGCAGGAGAGAAGTGTTAGCCCCATTAAAAGATTGCTTTATGTCTCCCACATCCCGTTGAAAAAATCAGATTGGTTCCTCTAGGAGTCAAGTTTCATACTCTCACCAATGTATTGCATTTTTAATGGCTGCAGCCTTGGCGGTCTAGAGATTTATTCTGTCCTTCCTAAGAAGATACACCAAACCTGGGGGGAGGGGGGCAGATGGAGAATGCTACAGGGATATCTAATGTTTTTCAGATGCAGAAGTTCCAAGAGCCAGTTTTGTGATCCTTTTACTGGGCAAAGAGAAGCAATTGCAATTTGAAGCTTTAACAGACCCGCCTGCAAAAGCAGTCATGTCTCCAGCTGCCTCCCTGCTTCTAGGTGAATTTGGTGGCAGTTCTTCCCCAAGCCAAGGTAAATACCCACAGAGTCACCTCAAAGGGTACCAATCAGACCATCCTGGTCTGTGTCAACAAAAACCCAAGGGAGCCTTCCTGAGGTAATATCCTTACGGAAAGCAGGACACAAAATAAGGAACGACAGTCTACCCAGAGGCTTTACATCGTAGCAGTCATGATCTTAAGAGATTACATCTGTACCTTTATCCGAAATTCCCTCAGAAATATATTTCAAAAAGAAAAGCATTTTAAATTGTAGAAGAGTTTTGCTACAGTAAGACCAATTCTCTTTTGGGAGCTCATATACACTATGATATTTACATTATTTAATTTAGCTTTGTTTTTCAGAGACAGATGATGTGCTAGATGACGTTTCAGCACAGACTGTGTACTGTCAAACTTGGGACGTAGAAACTATGGAAAAATCTACAGAGGCTGAAGAAAACTAATGGTGAGGCACAGCTGGCTAATGTGCAAAAATCACTTCAGCAGCACTATTAAAATTATTAGCTAGGTACTTTATAGATTTTAGAAATTCCATAAAAGTCTGATTTGGAACTTTAAAAAATCTCTCTTCCTTGCAGTAATTCTTATATGTCTCTCTGGATGTAGGTGGTGGAATGGAAACAAGATGCAGATCAATCCCCATGGAAACCACTGATAATGGTGAGGCCATTCAGATTTCTAGACTTGGAGAAGTTTAGAGGCCAGGAAAGCAGCCACTGGAGCCTGCTACATAACAATCAGGCCAGGACTCAAGAATGGGGAAAACAAAAATTGTATCATTCTGGAAGATCAGACTACTTTGCAAAATTAACCTGCCACAGGTGACCTGCCTGTAACTCAAGCTCATCCTGAGATTCTTTTGGATCACTTCAGCAAAGCACTGCTCCCTTCCCCACACAGCACAGCCAAAGTGAAAAGAGGGTGCCTCGCAGCCTGACAAAACCCATCTAACAGGAAATGATCTGCCCTGCGTTTTGTTAACCTCGCTTTACCCCCTTGCTTTTGAGCACTACAAAACAGTGCTTAGTGTCTTAGGATAGGAATCAACTCGCAACTCAGCTGTTGAGATAAAAACACCCTAGTAAAATAAGGACTAAATCCATCAAGTTCAAACCAGTCATTTTCAAAAAATCAGGAACATGCTCTGATATGGAACGTACCACTCTGAGCCCAGCTGCAGCTGCATAAATAAGGAGGGATAAAAGAGCAACACTGACTGCCTGTGCTACTTCAAAAAAAGGAATGGCATCTGTCTGTGGCTCAAGACAGCTCTAATTCATGCAGGATTCAGGTACAGTTTCTACAGTAAACAATCCACAGTTTCTTCTCAGGAACTGCAAATAAATGAGCCTGAATGGTGCTTGGCAACATCAAATTATGGAATCTTACCTGTCATGCAGCAGAGCTATACATGCAGTATGGCTCATCACGTACTCACTTCTTCAGAGTGACCACACTGACCTGCTTCTCCTCTTCCCCACTGCTCTTCATAATGCCCCCGGTGACTCCTGGCCGTATGAAGAGAGCGGAACATGGCTGGTAAAGTCAGGAAGACTGGAGTCAAAACAAGTAGTGAAAGGTGGAGGTGGATGTGAGAGGAAAAAGGCTTCTCCTAAAACATCAGGATTTCATCTATAACTTTGTGTATTTCCTACTAATGCTGATAAATATAACAACTCATGTGAAAATGCTGATTATTTTCAGAGATTAATACACTGGTTCTTAGGTGTAGTTTGATTGTGTACTGATTGGTGGTGGCCTTTTGAATTAAAGGAAAAGCCTTCAAAAAATAAAAAAGCCACCGACCCCAAAGGGATCCGGTGTCAGTTCTGTAAGATGTAGCTGGCAAAGCTTTGATTGTGTAAGACAAGGTGAGTGAACTTTCTGCACAAGCTGGAATCTTCCCTTCTGCCTAAACAAACCCTTTTTCTGATTCAATTGTTTCTCTCCATCCTTCCCCTCAAGTTGTATCTGAACGGAAATCCCTCCAGCCTCTCTTCTCAACAGCTGCAAATTAACTGCAGGGAGCCCAGCACAGTCTGTAACAGGTGGCTCGGCGCCTCGCGCCGCAATTGGTGCGCTCAGGGCAAGGAATGCAGCACTGAATCCTGATGCTTGCAAATGCTCTCAGATTTACAATCATGTAGGAAGCGATGGGGTGAAATAGAGTATGCCAGATAACACAGGAAAAGGACACGGAGGAGAAACATAGCTGCCCTAAAAATGCTTGCAAGTCTCCAAGATGCAAGACAGCAGAAGGAAGGAATAATATAATCGAATTTTAGGAGCTTTCAGAAATGCTGCAAAATCGTGGCCATTGTGGTACTTTCCTTCTGAGAGAGGCAATATTCGTGTCAAACTTGTGGCAGGTTTCTAAATGAATTATGCTTCGGCTATGCCAAATACTTTTTATTAATTTGAAATGAGTTGTAAAGGTATCTTTGTTCTAAGAGCAAAGCGCGTAGCCTTTGCTTATCCCTAGTAAGTAATCCAGATCCATTTGGAGTTTCCCTGTGTAGTGCTTCCAGGACCAGGAGCACTGGGGGCTGCAGATACCTTGATGCTGCAGAACCAGGACAGATTCAGCAAGCTTGGCTGCGTTCCTGGAAGGGGAAGGAGGCAGTAGCAAGTATGGGGCTCGTGAGAGCGGCATCAGCTGGTGCCTCTCTAATCCCACGCAGCACCACGCACTCGTGCTGCTCCTGCAGAGCTGAGGGCTGCTGTTATGCCCAAGGTATTAAGCCCTTGAAACACCCTGAAACACAAGTGCATGGACAGGCAAGTGGCTACATGGCACCAGTTCTGAGGCTGGATTTGCCTGCTCCTCACTCCCAAGTGCTGCACGTATTTGCATTATCCCAGATCCTCAGCTTTTCCCTATCTAAAGGGGACTTGACTGTCAAATGATACAAAATGGAGGTATATCAACCAGAAAACCTTTTCCATTTCTACTCAAAGTAGCTCACCTACACAGAAGTAAAAATCCAAGGCAATATCGTACATCCGGAACAAGTGGTATTGGGCCATGAAAATTTTTGTGGCTCACAGCTAAGAAACTGGAAAATAGTTCTCTCATCTCTCTCTTCATCTTGTCACACTTGGACCCAAAAAGAACCTCAAGTTTAAGACACAAATACAACACACAAGGACTCTTCTCAAACAGTTTAATAGCAAATAAACAAAGGAAGGTACCACACTTGGCATATACAAAATGACTTGTTGTCGGTGTGTCTGTGCAATTAAAACAGCTTTAAGTTGCCCTTTGGGACAAAAAGAAAAAAAAAACACACACACAAAAGGAAGAAAATTCCTTTAACACATACTCGCTTGTTCCAAACTTGTAACAAATCTTTTCATTTTTAAATCCACTACACAAACTCTGTGATCAGATCAGAAAAGCAACACGCGCTCCTCTGCTTTTTAAACCATTAAAGTAAAATCTGTAATTCTCTACAGAGTACAACACAATTTCACACAAAGAGACATTTTGTTTTGCAAATCAAAACAAGAAAAAAAGGAACAGCTCAAACAAGATAAAGAAAAGCATTTCTACGACTGAACCACGACTTCGAGTTGATTAAATCCCGTTAACTGCAGAACAGACTCTACATTTGGTCATAGTGGCAATTTGTTTTCTCGTCACATTGTGAATCACTTTACATTGTTTTCTAGTAGAAAAGGCAAAAAACTGTACAAAACCCCTAGTGTTAAATACAATGTTTGTACCAATAAAAAAGCCCACAGGTTTGTCTCCAAAATGTAAATTTTCTTTTTAAATTATTCACAAAAAGCAGCCAAAAATCAGAAAGGCAGCTGCTGCTCCACTGTCTCAAATCCATTAAAACCACCACAGAACAATTAAAACAACCAAAGGAAGAAAAGGAAAGAAGAAAGGAAAGAAACACCCAACATTTGGCATTTTGGTTTACTTCAGATATTTTTCCACAGGTTTCCCCAGAGTTCCTTACGGAACCAAATGCACACGTACAGAAACGTACTGGCAGTTCCTCCATACACTGCAGGGTATCAGTGCCCCCCGGCACAGCCCTGTGCATTCAGACTGTGGGACTAACAGCAGCCAGCCCCCAACCCTACTTCCCAAATAAAAGAGTCTCTACCCTTTTCCATTCAGCCTCACGATTCACTCCCAGGTACATGTACCATATTCAAATTGTTCTGTTTTGTAAGCAGGTTAAGGACTGTCTACACAAGTCTGGTCAACACCTACTGAGAACACAGTATCCTCGACCAACTCAGGAGTACGATAGAAAACAATCTTTGCATCTTTACATTATCTCAAACACTGGACAAAATTAAGATTTCTATCCAATCAAACTCTACTTGTTTTCTCAGCAAAAACCCTTCTCCTGGAATTCCATTTCACATTATTTCAACTGTTAGATACCTACACTAGCTTGCTGCTGCTTCTGACTGAAACTTCATCACAGCACACACTCTTCAGGTGCCTTCATCTAGAAGCTACTTCCCAGTTTCTACCTGTGCAGATGGTACGTAGGGCAGGGGAAGCCTGCTACCCAGAGAGCAGTAACCTGTTCTAGTTCATCCTGCAAGCCAGAAAAACTGCTCAGCTCATTACCCAATTAAAAACTAAACAAAAACTAAAAAATCTCCGCAGAGATTCCCCAGCTAAGGCCCTTGAAAAGAGAGCTGGGGATGGTACCCTGTTCAGGTAACAGCTTCAGAGGCTGTTGTATTGTGCTTGTCATTTGGGAAAAGAGCCAGCAGTTGTAGGACCAGTGTTACGAATGCTTTCTCTGGGATATTTAAAACGCTTTAATTCATGAGCTAACCTAGATCCTTCCAGAATCCTGCCACCAAACTCTGACTGATGGTATTAGATTGGGGCTGGACTTCACAGAAATGTGCCCCGACTTGTACAAAATGCTCAGTATTTAAAATGAGCCCTTGCTTCAGATAACTTTGGAAACAGAAATATTGTGAGTTCCCCCACCTTCCTGCTCCCAGCTATCCCCTTCCACCAAAACTTCCACTAGGGGAACGGTGTAACCAAGCACCCTCAGAGCTTCTGACAGCACTGGAGATGGAGCAAGGTCCAGGTGCTCTGTCAGGCAGACAGTCTAAGTGCACAGGTAGATGCCCTCAGGTGGCTTCTGATCAGATATTTGTCATACCAAAACCACCAATTTAAAGGATACCTTTGAAACCCATTAAATTGCTCAGTTTTTGCACAAACTATAGAAAACAGAGAGGTGAAGGTGATATATACGAGGGTGTGAAGAAAACAGCAGGAAACATGCACAACATATCTGGGCACTACCTTAGTTTGAAAGATTAAAACAAAAACATCACATTTTGCTGAGGAGATTGTAGTTACAAAAAAACCAAGCATGCCAGAGCTTAACAAAATACAACATCAACTTTGATCAAATTTTCACTGCAGACTGATAATCACACAGGGAAGCAGGGGAAAAAATAAAAATAATAATAATTAAAAAAAAATCAGTAAATGCCAGGGCAAAAATGTAGCTACAATCAGAGGAAAACGTAGTTCAAGTGTTTTCTGTTGATGCCACTTCAAGTCACAAGTTTGAACTCATTAAAACACATGCTGTCTCCTCAAGCACAGAAACCAGATCAGCAAAATGTGACTAGGAAGTCTCCTGAAAGATTGAGTCACACCATATAATTGACTTTTTCTTCGAACTGTGTTTTTAAAACTAAGCACACAGAAAAAACTAAGCCTAGAAAGTGATTGGCTGTATGTTCACAGAAATACAAATACTCCACAAGGTATGCTAGCAAGGCTGCTCTGAAGACAAATTACAAAGAATCAGATTCACAAAATCAAGTGGTTATCTTACGAAGGTCTAGAAAAATAGAAATTCTTTTATATTCAAATGCAAGTTTAAATATTCCCCTTCAGCAGTCTTTCTAGCAAAACCAATTTGGCAGCACAAAAAAAAAAAAAAAGAAAAAAAAAAGAAAAGAAACAAACATAATAAAAATACACATCAGCATCAAAGGTCAACACAAGGTCAAAGGTGAGAGTTCAAGCATCAGAGAAGCTGAAGAGACAAGGATTTGGACGATGTACTTGAACGCCACATCGACATGCTTTAGGCACAACGATGAACAAACGGCAGGAATCTAGAAAAAAAAACAAACCAGAAAGAGGGAGACCCACTGAGTTACACAGAGCAGTACATCCAAACACGGAGAGAGAGAACAAGAATGGGCACTGTACAATGAGATCTCCTGGGGAAGGGAGTTGACAGGGAAGGGCAGCACATGCCAACGATGGACAAGTAAAGTCAAAGTACATGAAGGACACCAGTAAACATCAAACTGCCAGAAACCAAATGGAAGCAGAGGCCTGGATTTCCCTCTCAGCACCCAGCCTGTGGAGCATCCCACAGCCTAGTGACACACTGGTCAGCATGCATTCACCTTGCCCCGTGCCCAGTGTGTCCGCTACCTCTGTTTAGAACAGAGTAAGCTCCCTCCCCAGGAGACCGATTCCAAAAAATATGACTCCAGGGCAAACATTTGCCCACAGAGACTGAGACCATGAGAGACAAGACAGAGGACACAAGGGATTCACAGGTGGTTTGACGGTTGAGACTTTTCTTGCACTCTAACATGGGAAGATCTTAGGCAGTAGTAGCCCAGCAAATCCACGTTCTTTCCTTTAGCTATAGTCCCTTCTCATTCCCTAGGAGCCCATGTAACTGGGGGTGGGTGATTTGGAAAAGGGGAAAAAAAAAGATTATACAAGACAAAAAGCCCACACATCAGAGAAGAATTCCTTAAGACTTGACTGCAAGTTAAGACTTGTCCTAGCTGAGCACTTTTCATACCATTAGACCTGCACAGGGATTTTCCATTCCCAGCCCTTTATGTAACAGCCCTCAGCTCCCTGGCTTCATGAGGAGGAGATTCTGGGCTCTGAGCAGCTCTACAGTCACTGTTGCCAGTTTGATGAGCAGAAAAAAATGTGTTTCCTGAAATTTTCTTAAAGAGTTTATAAAAAAATAATTCTTATATTAAGTGACATAAATACCTCTGTTCCCTCCCCTCAGCTTGTGAGCTGCAAGAGACAAGGAACATTTTGGGATGAGAGTGGGAGGCAGAGGAGAGAGGAAGCGGTTTGTTTTCTTATTCCACCGCCCCACACCCCCAACTCCCCTTCAGCTCCTGTTTGTGGCCTTAATCTTCAGCACATCTCAAAGCTTCTGGTTACAGACTGGAACAGGGTGAGATTTGCATATTATCTTACATAATTTGAGAATAGCAAGTGTTGCATTCTCCTTCCAAAGCAACAAGAAACACATAAGATACTAAATCAGCAACACTCCTCTTATCAGAACTGCTGAGATTAATTTGCTTTTCATGCTTTCCAATAAAGGGAAAGGACTTTAGTACAGAGTTCGAACCAACTCCAGCAAACAGACTACCGTGCAACTCTTGCAGTTATTTCTATATTTCAAGAAATACTCTAGATAATTTGCAGATAGGTGAAAGATTTTACTCCTAAACCAGAAAGGCAAATTTATCATGAACTGAGGCATGAGAAACAACAAGCATGAAATCAAGTGACATCTAAGCATGCACCACTGAAATCCTCTGTGTGATCTGCCTGGGGATTTTCTTGATATGGATTTTTCAAATATTTCACTCAGCTAGGTTGAGGGCAAAGACTAAGTTTCATCAAAGCCCTATGGAAAGACTGGCCTATTAGAACAGAACCATGAGATGCTGGACAAGGTCTTAATGACACGGAGAAAGTTATTCCAGTTTGTCCTTGTTTTATTCTCACAATAGTGATAATTCTGCCTTCTATGTTTTATATTTTGCGGCAGGTAAGCTCAGGGATATCAATCGTCTTTAGGTTTAAATGTCTGCAACAAGAAGCTTTCAAAGCATTTATTCATAGTGGCACCCTTCATTTGCAATTTGCTTTATCCAAGTTGATTTCAGGTATTTCCAAATAAAATAGGAACAACTTCATTCTGCTTGGTTGTTCTTCCCTAATCCACAGCCATTACCAGTTCGGTTAGATTCAGCTCGCATGATAGAATTATCATAATAGGTGACTTTCAGTATTCAGGTGAAAAGCTTTTTCCTGATAGATGCATTTGCCAGTGAGATTTTTCTGAGCTGGAATTCTTTAATAATGCTAGCTTTGTACTGAAAAAAGCTAAACTAAAAAGAGCTATCATATTTTTGACTGTTGATTCTAGGGACTGAAGAAACGATGATTTCATTTACTGTAGTACTGACACTAAGCAGTATCAGACTAAGTTCATAATTCTTTCACCTCATTACAGCAGTAAAATCAAATATCTCCTGAGAAAAAGAATAAATCTATGAAGTAGACCATTTCGACCTTCTAAACTAAAAATATATTAAGTATTTCCTGGTGGCACACGTAATAAGGAATTCTATGGCATCAGAAGTCCTTTTAGCTTTTATTGTAGAAAATCAGGTTCTTTGGTTTTAAGCATACAGCATACTTCGTCCACGTGGCTACTTCAGCCAACCTTCTGCAGTTTATTTGAACTCACCCAAATCTTATCTTACTATCCAGGAAATAAAGCATTTGACACTGATTTGATTTGCACTTGAATGAGAGCATGATATGAACTAAAAACAAAATTTAAAAGCCGCAAGTCCCCAAAATCCCAGACTTTCCTGCCAGTGTGAGGAAGAAAACTGGCTTAAGACTGAAAGGCAAGAGCAGCCTACATCCCCACAATCAGTGGCAGCCACCAAACAGACACAGAAATGTTGACTTTATCTGATCAGTTTTGTTATCAGAAAAAAATCTGCCCAAGTCACAAACTTGATACATTTATTAACTTTGGCAACATACACATTGATACACCAAGAAAGGGAAATCTGAAACAAATACACGAAAAGGGCAACATCTTCAGCTGGTGAAAACTGATGCAGCTCTGCTGCATTCAGAGAGCTGAACTGCATTGATTCAAACCATCTGAGGATCACATCTTTTAAAATTTAACCTGCATAGATTTATTTTCTTTTTCTTTTTGGCAATACTTATAGTTACGCCAGTAAGGCACAAGAGCGAGCCCAAGTCAGGTGTCTTAAGGTGATTATGTCTGGGAGGAGTCACTGACCAAACTAAGCCACAGTGTAAACTGGTGAATCTCCTAAAGTTAACAGGAGTTGCACCTATTTGCAACAATGCCAAGCTTGATCTGTAAGTTACAGTATTGAGGACACACTATAGGATGAAGAAGCTAAAATATCTAATCTGGGGCAACTGCAATGACTAGTAAAGAGGCCAGAGCATCAGGTTAAGAGAAAAACAGGACAAAGGACTTGGATAGTACAGTGGGGTAGGGTGCAAAGAAGGTAAGAGTGACTGTAGAGACCCCAGAGCACAGTGCTCTCCTCCACTGGTTCACAGCATTCATCTTCCTCATTTAGCAGTTGTTGGGCTGCAAACAGGCCACTGAAAATCAGTAGTTTCAATCATGCACATCATTATGTGTGTAAAACAATCACATTCAGGATTCTACAAAACCCTGGCCTTTTTTTCCAGTGAAATAATTTAGGTAATAAATATTCTCCACCCTGGAGCGGTATAAAACTTCTATAAAAATAGAAACAACATTCTTGGTTACAGCAGGTTGCACTTGGAGCAGTTGCTCCCAACTATGTTTTTTTTATGTTTTTTTTTTTTTTT
>VZTA01008469.1:0-35832 GCA_013398855.1 Mohoua ochrocephala | reverse complement strand
AATTTATATATATATATATATAAAATCCCATTATCACCCTGGAGGCCCTCACACTCCAACACTCTTTCTCAGAAAACCAGGACACATCTTTCCTATGATGCAGAATTCAAGTGTACATGGTTCACTTCAGTGTATGTTTACTTTTCTAGAGAGATTCAAATAATTAACATAGAAGGGTACCACATGCCAGCATAACTGGGAAATTTGGCAATCTGGCCTTTGAAACTTTGCCACCACAAAATTATTTAAATAATACTGACAGATTTACCTGTCTGCCATCAATATGGACAGACTGACATCAACTGTTTGATTTTCAATCTAAGAATTGGAAAGGGCTCCCCTTGGATGTTACGTATCAGGCCTTGTAATTCTGAGGTTTGAGATCCCAGGGGGCCCAGTCCCTGGAAATGCCCAACATTCCCAATAGATCGCTGCACACAAGTGGGGATTCTGACCCGAGATCTCAGTTTTGATGGGTTTAGTGCTCCTCCTGCTGGAGCAGGACACAAAGTCCTGACCCCACGTCTGACCCACACACATCATTTAGCAGCTGGCTCCCAGACTGCAGTGTTAGCTGGTGCTCTGGGAAACAGCCTTACAACCCAGGAATACAAAGAAAACAAGGAAAAGGAGATATTATGAGGTAAATCGAACTTCTGTTAAAGACACAGAAATTGTAAACTTCCTCTTGTGACAGAGGTGGATTTTGGTGGTTATAAAATGGAACTCTACACTGATTTCTTGAAACAGCTCAGGCCAGAGTGTCAAAAGTCCTTTGAGCCCCCTAAAACCAGTGAACATCAAAGGCCCTTAGCACTGCACTAGCAATTTCACTAGTGTGCAGAAAAAGAGTGTGTTCAGTTAAGGGGTATGTTCAGTTTTCCTTCAATATAAAAGATAACAGCTTGTACCAAAAGGCAGAAAAAGACTGAATGGCTCAATACTCTGGTTCCGCAGCTCCTGGTTTAGCTTGTTTTGCACTGGTACACACCACTTTAAAGGAAAACTGCAGTAGAAAGAGACACCTAATTACTAGACCAAGTCACTGCACGAGTTTTGTTCAACAAAAAACCCCCAACAAAACAGGAAATTATAATTTCAATAAACAATCAGCACTTACATTATGCTTATGAAAAGGAATTCATAGCAATCTCTGCAAAAAAAGGACATTATTCCACAGAAATGGGGAATGCGATCAACTGTTAAGAAGAAAAATTATCAAAAAATTTCTGCAGGTTATCGGGAATCTAGTGTTTCTTGTTTCCAGACCCAGATGTATTCATCCAGACTAAGTTGCCTCTACCCTTCCACAAAACCTAGATAAAGTACGTAGGTTAAGTTTTCTTCTATATGGAGAAATTCACTGCATCTCATTAATATTCCACTGTAGACAGAGAGTGAAATTTTCTGGGCAGAGACATTATCTAATAATTTTATAAAGTGCTGTGTACATTCACAGTGCTATATAAACACTAGTTTATACATAGCAAAGAAAAAAAAAAAATCACTGCAGTTTTCCTTTGGCTTGTTAATGTGTTCACCCTTTTAGCCCGTCTCCCGCTTTAGAGATGATTTACTAAATCCCCACTGTTGGCATACAGTTAAGGAAATCTCAAAGAGTGGATGGGGCATGACAAAGGCTACATGGAGTCGGTTCTTTCTCACCCAGGACTCTGTTCTCCTTGCCCATCTTTGTTTTCATCAGCTGTTCTGTGTTATTTCTGCTTTCCCTTCTCCTCTCTACCCCAAGGCAGTGTGGTGTCAGTTTCTGCTGCTCCCTTTAACCTTCTCTCCCCACCCCCAAGGAGCTGGCATTGGTCCTTCTCAACACACACTGGTTACAAACACAGCAAACTTCAAATAAGGGAGGAAAAAAAAAACAAAACTAAACAAAAAACCTCAGCGATATGGCACCTAAACTCCAAAGTAAAACACTGGAAACAAAAGCACAAACTTGTCCTCCATCCGAAGCGGGATTCTCAGCAGAGGCTGCAGCAGAGTCTTCAAGGGAAGATGTGCCAGATAGAAGGCATGGATCAGCTTCCAGGACTGTAAAAACACAGCCTTAGGGCTTCGAATCACTAAGTGCGCTCCTCTCCAACTTACCAGAAGATCCTTCTCACTCCAGTCCCGGAGGGGAGGGGTGCTCAGTATGGCTTGCTGTCGTTCTTGGAGCGCTTGAGCTGTACTTTCAGCCGCTTCATGCCGATCTGGAAGCCGTTCATCGACTGAATGGCAGCCTGCGCAGAGACAGGATTGTCGTAACTTACAAAACCTGAGGAAAGGAAAACACACAATTACCCCAAAATTGCCAAAGCTGCCCACAACAGCTACTCACAACTGGAAATGCAGGCATTCACAAGGTCAGAGAGGCTTGCATGAAGTGCCATTTCCAGAAGCTCACAACTGTTTTAGACTCCTCACAGTAACATCTAGGGGCTCTCAAACAAAGCATTGCTTTCTGACATATGGAACTTTGGATAGATATACGCAGCTCAGGAAGTTAAAATAACATTTTCTAGTCTATCAACAAAATAAGTACTGCTGTTTATTTTATAAGAACTCCTACCTGGGAGAAAACCAAACCTGGAAAATGTTCATCCAGATGCAAAAGCTCATTAAAGATACAAGACTGAAATCACCCTCATGACATTATGGGAGCAGATTTGTTTGGAGCGGAATAGCTGTCAAGGAAGGGTAGCACTGGTACCTCTATTATGTGTAGGATGCTCTCAAGATGAGAGGTTGCATATCATTCCTGGAAAAGATTATCCTGAAAATAAACTTCTCCAGGGTTTTGAAGGAGCCTATTTTAAATAACCCCACTCAATGTCTGGAGTGAGAATAACTCCCACTCCAGTCAATGCCTGCCTGTCCATAATATGCAGGTGTTATAGCTGAAGGATCAGCGTATTTTTGTGTTCTCACAAAGCATCAGACTGTCCACATCTTTTGGCTCAAATAGGAAAAAATTCAGGATATTATGTAGACACAAAGCTATCAAAACCATAGAGAAAGGCTCACCTCTCCTATTCCATCACAACAAATCTCCATCTATAAAAACAGTCATGAGAGCTTACAGCACCACAAAAATGCAATATGGTACCCACAATCATTATATATAAAGCTAGTAATAGATATAATTCATAATCATAATTTACTAAGTAATATAGAGAGCAGCACAAACAATTATTGAAAAGACAAGAAAAAGGAAGAGGAGGAACTATCTCAGGTTTACAGTCTGCAAACACAAATAATAATAACAGAACATTCAGAGTTAGAAGGGATCCACAAGGATCAAGGAATCCAGCTCCTAAGTGAATGGCCCATAAGGGGATTGAGCCTATAACCTTGGCATTATTAGCATCATGCTCTAACCAACTGAGCTAACCTCAGGGAGAATTATCTAGGGCCAGAACACAATTATGAGGCACGATAGTATGAAACTGGGAAAAGCAAAAAGTCATATTGAAAATCAGGAAAATACAGTTTATTGCTGGAAGTGTTTGGTTTATTTATTTTTTAGGAATATATACAGATTCCCTACTTATTTAAAAGCTAGACTAGACAATATACTGAAAATAGACTACTAAAAAAGCCACCTTTTTACAGATAATGATTTCTAGAATGACAGAATATCCTGAGTTGGAATGGATCCACAAAGATGACTGAAGTCCCCACACAAGACATCCCGAGAATCACACTGTGTGTCTGAGAGCAGTTTCCAAACACTTGCTGAATTCTGTCATGCCGGTGCTGTGACCACTTCCCTGGGGAGCCTGTTCCAATGCCCATTCACCCTCTAGGTGAAGAGCCCTTTTCCTAATATCCAACCTAAACGCCCCCGGACTCAGCTTCAGGCCTCTATCTCGGCTCCTGTCACTGGTCACCAGAGAGATGAGATCAGTGTCTGCCCCTCTGCTTCCCCTCATAAGGAAGCTGTAGATCCAACATACCAAAACACTTGCTTAGATTGGTCTGCTTGTCAATGAAAACCTTGGCAGAGACGACATTTCCAAATGGCATGAACATCTGCAGCAGATCCTGATCCCCAAACTCCTGGGGAAGATGGTAGATAAACAGATTGGCTCCCTCTGGACCTTCAAACAACAAGGAGGAAAATAAATTCAGAAAGAGCATGGATACCATATACCCACTGCACAAAAAAAGGCGGAAGAGCCACTCAAGACAAATTTTCTAATAAAACCATGAAACTGCTATTTACACTACTGCAGAGCACTTGATTCCAGAAGAAATTAGCATGGCACCTTGCTGGGATTGATCACTCAAATAATTCTAGCTCTTTCTCACCACTTTTGTTTGTACTTTAGACATTGTGCCAGAACTGGTTGACAGATACTTGCTGTAATGGAAGTTGAACAGTAAGTCTGAGTGCTAGATGTTGACTAAACAAAAAATGGCTATGCAAAACCTGTGGTCCCAGAGCAACTAAGTAAATTTCCAAACAAAATACAAATAATCACATTGCTTGTAATCCGACAGATTCTCTTCTAAACGTGCGACATTCTGCTGAAAACTTGCTCCTACATTCTACATTACTTTACACTACATATTAAATTTAACCTGAATCTGAAGAGTGAAAAGACTGGCTTAAATATCTTTTGGAAGAGATGAAGGACCAAGAAAACTACATTAACAAAACCACATCTGATTCTCTTACAGGGGGATGTATCGGGCTGTAGACTCATATTCTCCTTCCCTCTGAGAACATGGAGGAATATGATTAAGGAAGCACTTAAGACTAGACAAACCCCATGAGAAACGTCCTGTATAACAACTACTTTGGGCAGCCCTTAGCAGCCCACAGACCTTCTTTATCTTCAGTAACTCCTGGATTCTAAAAAATGTCACCAAATAAAGAATCTGCAGATAAGGTAGGTGCAAGGGCTAAGCCTGCCCTCTTGAAAACCCCTCTCAAGCAGTTTCCACAACTTTCTGCCTACCTTCTTTTTGACTTCCTGCTGCACCAATACTCTGCTGCGTTAAGAGACTCTGATTATAGAGTGTGGGCAGTGCAGCAGCAGCATATTGCTGGATTCCAGAATAAGCCTGTGTGAGGGCTTCCATTGTGCTACCTGTCCCATTTGAGAGACCACCACTGCCAAGTCCTCCATTTAAGGCTGCCATTCCTGTATAAGAAAGAGGAAATAAAAGATGACTGAGTGCTTCCACTGAGCCAGATCGATAACCTTTCAAACACTCTGCACGATTACAAAAAGCAGGGAGCAGAAAAAATCACCCCAGAGACCTAGCACAGGCTGAGGAATGATAATCAGCTATTCCCCCAAGCCACCACCACACATAACTTACCTGCTAAAGAGCTAACGTTGAGGCCTGCTGTAGCACCTGCCAGCGTCTGCAATGCTCCAAGAGAAGCCATTGGATTAACAGAGGAGCTGCTACTGGAACTAGGTGAGGAACCTGCTATTGAAATAAAATAATTAAACTTCAACTAATATTTTTTGGTCCTGATAATTCAACTTCTTCATTAAGTTATTCCAGTAGAAAAATCTATTAAGGAACAGATCCAGGCAACACAGTATACTTTATGTAAAAAAAAAGAACCTCAAGCCCACTTGATTGATCATACTGCTTACACGTTCTAAGCCCTTCCTACATTTTTTGAAAATTTCTACTTCATCATAACATCTATTCTTTGTAGCAATAATAATGTCAGTAAGATTGAGACATTATACAAATGTTGGCTAAACTCTGTATCTCAACATAAGGTAAGCAGCAGTGATGCCCTGTTCCCTGCTGCCTAAAGTAAGAGTCTCTTGCTATGTATTAACATATATCCTTGAAGCATCACTCAAGGTGAAAAAGACCTGCAACATAGATACCAGGGACATTAAAGAAGGCTGAGCATACGGTTTTCCCATACTGCCAGAATAGGAACACCACATGCCCAGATTAATTTGACACATTAAGTAATTTTCTATTAAAAATCCTACTGCCGCAGCTGGGGCTAGGACTGAGAAAAGTCTTGAAAGGTACATCCAAAAATATATAGTCTGTCCTCCATTGACTATTGCAGCAACGTCTTCAACCACACTGACTCAGTAAGAGAAATCCACAGATACAGTATCTAGCAGAGTAACAGCTTACATGGCCCACCAATGTCTACAGAGTTAGTTCTACAGAAGTCAACATCAAAATCATGAGAAAAACAAGTTTTCCAAGCTGGTATATCAAAAGAAACAGAAGTTCAAATTGAGGTCATCTACAAAGATTTATGAACGTGATAAAATAAGAAATGCATAGTATTTTTATGATTATATAGCAGTGGTTTTTCCAACAGGTTTATGCACTAGTGAAAAAGAAAAGCTATGCGCATTGCTATTCACCAAGAAGTTTAAATTTACTGCACAAGATGCACTTGAAAATATTTATGGCTGCTAAAAATGAAAAGATACTGAAGACTGATGCTGTAGAGGCATCTTGCAGTTTCCTTTCGAGAGGTTTGACCAAGGGGATAAGTGAAGAACTGAATTTGAGGCATTTTCAGTTTTCCTCATGTTTCTGTGATTCTCAATTATGCTGCATACATCCATTAAAACTTTTAAAGGAATTGTTAGCATCTTTCAAGCAGTTTCACACACACTGCATATTTACCACATCATATATGCGGCCCAAAGTCTCAGCTGGGGTGGGATATTGGAACTATTTAAATGGAATACAGCCTAACAAGCCCCAGCGAAAGCTGTAACAAAAGTAGTTGTACCTAACGAAAGCTGCATGAGAACCAGGGAGCTGCACTTCACACCACTTTCTGTACTAACAGAAGAGATGACAAACCTCCTCTAGCACATGTTTAGACAAACTCTCCCAATAAATCAAAAACTGAAAGACAATGTCCCAAACTATATTTCAAGATGCTTACTCTGATGAAAAGGAGACACTTTCTGTCTTACTATCAGTAGCATATTAAATGTTGGGAAAACGCAGAGAACAAGTTACAGTATAACCCTCAAGTTGGTAGAAAAAATAGCACAGCTGGCTGAATAAAAGCCAGAGTTCAGAAATCATAGAGTTACCTTGATTTTAAAATATCACTTGCTTCTGCAACCTTTCATTGCTGATCTTTGTAATTCCAAAAGACATTCTATTTGATAGATGAGAACACCATTTAAAAACCCTCCCAAACCTATCCCAAATAAAATAGTAGCAGCTAAGGAAAAAAAGGCTAGAGAACAAAGTGAGAGAGAAAATGGACATCTTCCCTACTTTAAAAGGTTGTCATTTTAAATAAATTCAGTTAAACCACTATAAAAATTGATCACACAGTTATTTTAGTTTAGCTGCCTTTATCAGAAATTTCTTTAGGCAAAACAAGAAATGCTTTAGTACTGGAAATGCCAAGAAAACTGAAGACTTGTCTGTATTTTCTTTATCCTATGTATGTAGGAATTGAAGACAGCATCCCACTTCTGATGATGACAAAAGGCAGATAAGCAACAGTAGAGCAGAAATACGGGGCAATTACAAAGGAATGCTTCCTATGTGTGGTCTATATACCAACACAGCCATCTGTGAATCTAGGATTTTTTCAGCCAAAGGCAGTGTCTTTGTGATAAAGTTATGATTTTCATTCATTAATTTCAGCGCAATTTGAACACCAAATTGTTGGACTCTACTATGTTCTAAGGCACAACTTCTGCAACTTGATCATGCACTATGCTAAGAAAAATCTGGTTTTTATTTTTAAATTATCACATGACAACTTGACCTGATATCCTGCAATTATTTTCTTGAAATAGCTAATGACTGGTTTTTTCCTATTCATCTTCATCACAACACTAATGTATTTCTAGGCTGTAATCATATCCTTCTCCCATGTCAGTCTTCTATTTTTCAGGCTGTTCCTAATAGGGGAGGAGTTCCACAGTTCTAGTCATCATTTCTGTTCTACTGTTTTTCTTGTGTTATATTTTAGATCAGAAAAGAGAACAAAGCAATGGGGATGGAAAACCAATATTGTTTTATAGATGTTTTTTACTCCATTCCTAATTCCTAACATTGTTGCTGTGCAGTTTTTGGTGGGTTGTTGGGTTTTTTTTCTTGCTTCTAAGGTTAGGTTTCTTACATCTACCTACTGAGTTATATTTAGTTAAAAAGGCTAACTCTAACAGAAGTAGCCGAAAATACTTTAGAAGGTTTTCATAAAATTTGAATATGTAATAAAGAACAGCTTTGTAGAAAGATATTGAAAGATATATGATTAGAAAGATAATGAAACTTGGACAAGGACATCAAGTAACAACTTGTGGAGGTAGGTAAACTGAGGGAACAGTAAGTCTGCCCTAATTCAGTCACGTAGCATCCAAGCAATGACCTGAAGAGAAGTTGAATTCAGGCGATGAATCTGACTGAACTGTACCGGAATTAGTTCCAGTAAAACCAGAAATACTATGCTATCTCCAAAAACAATTTTGTCAGAGACACACCAAGGCCAAGAAAATCATCTAAGCTTTGCTGGACCTTTGAGGTTGCCCTTAGAAGGGGGAGAAATGGAAACATACCTCAGTGTTTGCAACCATTCTATTCTGCTCTGGAGCTGACAATTCTTATCGGTGCTCGAGTCAAAAAGATGGCAGACAAGACACTCCTATCCTGAGATACTTCTATAATATCTTCTTGAATGTCCCTTTCACGAGCTAGCAGTTTAAGTGAGTTTATCTAGGCCGTGGTCTCTGCAACAATAACTACCTAACAGCAGCAGACTGTTCAGTTCCAAGAGCAGCTGATCTTCAGCAAGGTTTTACTTCGTCCCATTCTACATCAAAATACACAATTATGCTTGGAACTATCTAAAGAAAATTGTCTGAAATGGGCAGGAAGACAGCACAATCACAAGATGTAACCCCTCTGAGCTGAACCATTTTGACATGTAACCTATGCATGGTCCATGAACTGCACTGTGTAGACTTCCAAGTTCCCCAGACACAAATGATATCAGTGCAGATGAAAGAAAATCGAGAAGGCAACTATGCAGAAGGACTGTCTGGATTTTTCCACCAATTATGCAATTTGAGGAGAGATGTCCAAATAAGCATCAGGTGAACATTTGGATGACAGATGGAGAGAAGTCAAGGAGTTAGTCATCTCATCTGCAGTTAGGTTTAAGAGGTTATCACAGTAGATGTTGCCATATGTCCCTCAGACAAGGCAAGCACTTACTAACACGTGGTACTGAACTGCTATAAACTGAGTTTCTTCAAGGCCTAGGTGTGGCTCAGGAGGGATAGATGTTTTCTGTGTGGAGCCCAACAGCCTTCTATGTGAATACATACAGAGTGAATGCACATGCGAATATTAGTTAAAATAGAATTTCAAGTTTGCTTAAAGACTAAAGAGTTAAAAAGCTGTATAATTACAGGCAATTATCATGGGATTGAATGTGTCTGTACACACTGAGGCTTCCCCTCGTCCCAATTTGAGTACAGTTTTAAAAGGTGAAGCATCTTTATACCTCTAAGGAAAAGCACTAGAACTGTTTCAGAGTTTGATGCCAGTGACTACTTACAGACCACATGCCCTCCAAAACTTTTTATTTCTTTTGAACAAAGCTAATCTTTACTCTTTAAAATTATACTTGAAATAAGGTTTAAAGAGCAATACAATAAGTGCCTGCTTCATGTTACGGGTGAAGAGTGAACTGATACATCTGTATAGGATATTGATACAAATGATCTATCATGATAACTGAATTGTTCACACACAATAATTTATTGATATTACTGACCATCAGAAGGTTATTTGGATTCAGCACTGGAAAGTACTGGAAAATGGGCTGCTCCCCACCCCCTCCCCCCTCCACCAGCACGATAAAAAATGGAACAGAGTCCTCAAATACGTCTCTCGTCAAGGAAAAAGGAACCTGCAAAGTTCTGCGGAACAGCCAAAATTCACAGAGGGGAAAACAGTTCCAAAGAATCACTCAATAGTAGCATAACTTCATTTGAAAGGGACCTCTGCGGATCATCCTGTCTAACAGTCTGCTCAGAGCTGGTCTAACCTCTGAATTTGAAAGGGTTCTTTCCGATTGCATTCTCAGTCTCTGAAATGATGGAGATTCCACAGCCCCTCTGGCACCTTGTTCCTGAGCTTGATCACTCTTGCCATTAATTTTATTCTTCTATCTAATCAGAATTTTCTCGGCTGCAACTTGTGTCCGTTGCCCTTGTCCTTTCACTGCACGCTTCTGATAAGGGGCTGTCTCTGCTTTTTCTAGCACATCTGACGTTTGAACTTCACAACCTGCCAACCCCTTTCTCTACCTCAACAAAACAGAGAACAAACTTGCTGCAGTCATTAGATGTGACAGCCAAAAAGGAAATCTTAGTCCTAAATGGCACTTACAGCAAACTCTAACCTGACAAAGCACGAGGAAATAAAGGAGAAACTCTCAGATATATTCACCTTCATGCTTCCTTTATGATGAAGCAGCATTAGTGGGTTATAAATGCAGCTCTTCTGTAGTCTGAACTCTTCATTGCTTTTTGTTTGTTTTCGTTTGTTTGGTTTTTAATTATAGAATAGGATACATAGCTGGGGGTCAAGATAAATTTAAAAATTTCAATCTTTTAAGGATTGCAGACCACAAAGTTTTTATGCAAAAAATGTCCAGCAACAGAACACTCTTTGAATTAAATCCTTCCTTGGGAATTTCTTTAAGTAGAAAACTGTGCAAAGCACCCATGGTTTAACTCCCAATCATGTGACATAAGGTTTTCTAAACAGCTTTTCCTTGTAATCTCTTTATAATCTCTTAGCCCGGCGCCTTGGTCCTCCTACGCAATTCAAAATCTACCTGTGGAAATTTAAAACCCCCTCCCTCCAACCCTCTTTGGTCTCTCACAATCACAGGTGAGGATGTCAGCTCTGTAGGATAGAAGCCAGAGATGCTGGAAAACTGACACCGTGAAAATACAGGGTCTCCCTCCTCATGCCAGGATTTAGTAATAACTCAAAATAGGATAGAAATAACTGAGTAGAATACTGATCCTCATTTGTGATAAAAACTTAGCATGTCTGCCATAAGCACAATTGAATTTATTTTTAGTTTTCTGCTTGTTGCCTTTAATGATCACATTTAACAATAAGGCAGCAAAAGAACACTACTTGGACATTCTAGCATCTCTGGTTAATGTGCATAACCTGAAGTTAAAAAACCCAACCCAAAACAAACAAAAGATAAAAAAGCTACACAAAAGGAAGATATTGATTTTTATGTGCAACTCATACACAAAGTTCTAGACAACTACTTTCCAGTAAAAGTGCTAGGTGTCTGTTTATTCTACTTTTATGAGGAAGTTATAATATCCTTATCTTCATTAATGGAATATAAACCATACTGTTCTAGTGCACAGAATGCATTACCTCATGCTAAAGGCATTTTCTGTTTCCATATTGGGAGGAACAGGGTGTATTTACCACAGTGCCTGCCTAAAATCACAGATAAACCAAATATGTGACGGGATTGTAATAACATGACTGGAAGGAGGTCACCTACCTTTCTGCTTCATGATGACCTCAAAAATTCTTTTTACTCTAAATTAATCTGACCATTTGGAGGAAGAGACACAGCAGGTAAAAAAGCCTTTGCTGGTGGCAAAGATATCTACCCTAAACAGAGGCCAGTGAATCTAGTAGTAAACTGTTTATCTATTAAAAATCAACATGAAAGCGACAAAAAGGGATAGACAAAACAGGTGACATCTGTCCGGAAAGGACTTCCAAGGCAATGCATGTCAGGCTACAGCACGGCAGTCTCTTACCTGAGCTGGTGAGCACACTCAGGGGGCTGCTGGAGGAGGTGAGTGCAGCAGTGCCGCTCGGTGTGTTCTGAGCTGCACTGGCCGCAGCTGCCAGCGCGGCCAGGTTCTGTAACTGCATCGCATTCAGTCCTGCAACACAGGGAAGAACGCGGAGTTTCTCCTGTAAGAGCCACCATCACGCAAGTGTAACAGATCCAGCAACCTCATCACAAGGGAGGAACGGGAAGGAGCTCTAAAGCAACAGGCTTAATACTAATTACTTCTCTTTTCTACCTTGCAATTCCTTGCTATAATTAAAAAGTTTTTCTTTGCCCACATAGATGTGATTCGGGAAGAGGCCAGGTAGTCATTACCCCAGGTGGAGACTCCAAAGTACAGACATTTTCAAGCAATGTTCTCTTCAGTCAACAAAAGCATAAGGGCGAAGTCAGGGTCTGAGAGCTCATGTGCAAGCTAGAGAATCTGCCTAGACACCAGGCCAATAACTTCTTCCACTCTCGTGTCCCTCCACGCTCTTTGCATGGGGACAGCAGTAACTGCAAATTCTTTCATGAAGGCCTCACACCACCGTGGCCACAAAGTAATGGCTTTAACCCACTATCAGAGGAGCACCAGCATGTTTTGTTTGCTCCCCCTGGCAGCCAAGAAGCAGCAGTCAATTGTGAGACAATTGCTAAGTGGCAACTCCTGACCACAGATCAGCCAATGTATGTGTAGGCTGGTCAAACACACTGGCAAGGAAAACAGGAAACCTCAGGCATGCTGTGTGCAGGGAGCAGGGAATACTGCAGGGGGAGGAAGGGACCCCTGTGTTTATGAATTTTACTGGTCAATTTATTCATCTGACTCACCTTCATCTTGAACCATCATTTCTGAATGAAACCATCTGGTCAGTACTGACTCTATTTTGCCCCCTTTTCCTGCCATGGGATTATCATTAAAATGGATCTCCTCCTGAATTCTGTATTTTAGCCATCCTTTGGTAGACTAACCCCATTCTTCCAATTCTGCCTCCCTTCACTCTTCCCTTACTTTCCATTTCTTTGTCTCTACCTTTGATTACTTCAACAATTCCTCCTCTCTTCATCTGACTTCAGACAATCTCTAATATTTATTCCCAACATAATTAAAAACAAAACTAAATTAATCACCCTTAACTTAACAACATCAGAACATCCTAAGTAGAGGTGGTATCACATCCTTTGGATACTTAGTAAGACCTTTGGAGCAAAGCACACATCTCAAATAATTAAAACATCAGTTTTGTAATTTAAGCATGTAAACATACAACATAAGAATGTGACAATGCAGTACAAATGAATTATTTTCTAAAATAATTCTAATACCTTTAGTATAGTTTGTTTAGGTTTTTTAACTTTTGAAATTGTTTTCTCTTTGTGGCAGGGTCTGTTTCCCTAGGCAAATTTAGTTCCCAAAACAAGTGGATTCTGCCTTTATTTAGATACACAAGCCTCCATTGTAACATAAAAGCATGAAGTTAAAATCAAAAAGTTTTCTATTTTGCTTTTATTGTGCTACAGAGGGTTAAAAGTGCAAGTGTTGGAGCTAATGAAGAACAGAGCAGCTTGTTCCTTACTGAAGCAGTTTGTCATGTGCACATTGCACCTGTCCTCTTGTCATCACACTGTTTTCCCATCTGCTTTCAAACAGCGTCGAGATTAAATTTTGTCTACAAAGTCTGATATAGTTTCGGATCTAATTACCTACTTAATTTTTCTTTCTATGAATTTCAAGAAAGGAGATCAGCTGAGATATTATCAAGACCTTAAAACTTCAACTTCTTCTGTAGAGAATCACAGATTTGGAATAACCATGCAACATGCTATTTATATGTCTGGTTTCTCAATTTTAAAATTTGTTTGTTTGGTTTCTTTTTTTAATAGTGAAGACAGACTTACCCTGGAAACTTCTCAATCTCAGCTAGTTACCCCCTTCCCTCTGCCCCAGTCCTTGCTGCTGTACTTTCTCCTTTATTATGTCTTGTTTTTAAGCAGACACAAGAGAGGAGAAAAGGTAGCATCATGTGCATAACAAAAGAGATCACCACCACACAGGGTATTAGTGAAACAGTTTTTTAAAAAAAATTGCTTTTTGCAAGAGTCTTAGATCTAAGAGCTCTGAAGAGGTCTAACATGAAAGAAGTCAAAGTAGGAAGCTGAATTTAGAATCAACTTCCAGTATAAACCAAAATTCTTATAAATGAAAATATAACACTTTTCAAACACTTGTAATTGTTACTGATGGGTGCACCAGCCAACACAAGTCAGATCTACAAAGACACTTTTGGATGAACTTCTGCACAGACAGGGCACGTGGTATTGGCAACCACCATAATACTCCAGGAGGCAATTTGAAAAGTTAAAAGTGTTCAGTACTAGAATCAAAACTATAGATTTTTCTGCCAGCAGAAGAATTTAGATAATGCGGTGAATGAAGTTGCTAACATGTGTTTTATTATTCCCAACTGCGTGAAGACAAAAGGGACAACCAATTTACAGCCCCAGGGCTGCTATACTCGGTGAATATTCTGACTAGCAGTCCACAGCAAGGAATTTGGCTCATATCTATGAAGCTGATATGTCCCTAATAGCAATGGCATAATTAACTGTAATTCAAATGAATGAATAAAAGAGTCTGAATGAAGGACTAGCTCACACTTCTAACAGTGTATTTCCAACTTCCATGCTTTGTTCTTACATACAATGAAAATGGGAAAACTAAGAATCCAGTATCACTGAAAACATGTGCATTAGTGCCTATTTCAAAACACAGTTCTTCATGTATGCACCTGTTTGGATGAAAACAAATACAGAGAGCATTCTTTTTGCTATCCATAAGGGAAGATAATTTTAAATGCCAGAGGTTGGGTAGATACCACCACTTACCTTGGGGACAATAGTTAACTAAGATTAAGAAGGAACATCCACACTTGTAGCAGAGAATTCCTGTCATTTCAAAGGAGTCTATAAACTCAGGACTACTTATTTCAAATGAGATTAAAATGCCTACAACAGCCTTTTCGCTACTTTCTCTACCCTTGTTCTCTTTTGTTTGGCACTGAATTTGTCTTCTGGTGGGGAAAAAACTCACCTCCCATTGGGTGGAGGCTGCTCAGTGTGTTCAGGTTCCCAGATGAAGCAGCTGCTGTCTGCTGAAGGAGCTGCAAATAAAGCTAGACATTACACCAAAAAACAAAACAAGAGTGAGAGTGAGGGCTGGCTCTGCTTCTGGGAGAAACTGCATCACACCACAGCCAGAGCGCCGTCACAAATGAATTCCTGCAGCCATGCACATCATAGCGAAGCGTAAAGAGAACTCCCTGAGCAATACAGCCAGAGCACCACCAAAGTGAAGCTCCACGTAGCCCATGCACCACATTGCAGCCAAAGCAACAGCACAATGCTTTCCTCACTCAACAGCATCAATGCTGAGGGAAAATTATAGCCAATACACCAAGACAAAACCAGCAGAATCAGTAGTGAGAGAATCCCTATTCAAAGCACCTAAGGCAGGATTGCCACCCCTAAGGATATGCTACCTCCAAACAGACTTTGCAGCTGACACTGCCAGCATGGGATAAATGGCAATGCCATATCAAAACCAAAGAGCCACCAGGAGAGGGAACCTTCTCTACTTTCCTTACGCACAGTAGACGTGAGAGACATTTCAAGCCTCAGCTCAGAAGCTATTTAGAGATTTCCAATTCCTTTCTCCATTAACTAGTTGTTGTTCTAAAAAAAATTCCAATCTACCCAAACTAAAGAAGGAGTAAGAGAAGTGCCCCATTTCAACTATACACCATACCAAGAATGAGACGACATTTTCCTTTTCTGTTCCTCAGACTTTACTTTGCATGAATATAGTTCTCAGAGCTACTCTGGCAACCCACATAAGTCAGAGCACATCAGTTTTTGAAAAGTTCATCTTTTAGGGACCCAGCAAAATCAACCAAAATGAAACTGCAGTCTACCTTCTGTTACATCGTTTTTGCTAAATAGAGCAGTTTCTCTCTATTTTCTGTAGGGTTTATTTTTATTTGGTTGGTTGTTTTTTGATGTTTACTCTGCTTCCAATCTGATCATCTTTTCTATTTGGACAGTACCATGTGCTGTTCCAGGTTTTAGTGGAAGAGGATGACAGAAATAAAGGAAAACGATAAAGGAATACAAGAACTATGTCATCAGATAGACATGAAAAGGGCATTTATATAGTAAATGTTGAGGCAGTGGTATATAAAGAAAAAGCACATTCTACAGAATGCAGGAGAAAAACCCAAGGTTTCAGTAATTAGGGCTACTGTAACTGGAGTTGAAATCCTCCCTTAAATGTATCCCAACCAGATGAGAGCACATAACACAATTTCAGCCTTCTCATCCACAAAATGAGGATTAAGAACCCAGTTCCTATCTACCAGGAGCCTTCTAAAAGTGAATATATTAAACACTGCAAGACAATCAGACACTGCAATCCCTGAAGAGATGAAAAGAACCCAAATCAGAAACTCACTGCTAAGTACTGGGGTCCAAGTGTGTTGAGACCAGCCAGGTTTCCCCATATTGAGGCAGCACTGATCTGTTGCATTTGTTGCTGAAGTTGCTGAGCAATTCGTTTCTGCTCTTTGTCCTTCTGCGTGTCTGCAAATTTTACAACAATGGGAGAAGAGCAACCCTGCAAACAGCAATTCAAACAATTACATACTTGCTATCCCCAGCAGTCACAAAAATACTGCATTAAGACCCAGTCATTGGAAGCATTTCCCTCCTCCTCTATGCATGCATACATACAGACATATATATATTCAAACAGCACATTTCATCAAAGGCTCAAAATCTTGTTTGCTTTTAATTCCATTTTGTATTTTGGTATTTTCTCTGCAGATGAAGTTTCTATCTCAAACTCTAAAAATAGAGCAGAATAAGGTCGGGAGCAGTATTTGTGAAGAAACACACAACTGCACTTATCCTTCTCTCTGCTCCCTAGTCCCTTAAACTCCATAGTGACTGCCTGACAAATTACATCTGCTCCTGACACCCACTAACTTGTTTTACCTCCATGGTTTGTGCTTGGTGCATTGCTTTGATTGCTGTTTGTGCCATGGCTCTTGTTGTAAAAGTCACAAATGCACAACCTGGGGAAAGAACAAAAAGGAATCAAGTCGTTCACTACCTCCACAATTATTGGGGTGAATACGGGAATGAAAATGCTTACTGGGCAGGGAGGGGATGTAGGTGGGAATCACCGAAAAAGCTCAAATGCCAGGTTGAGTTGCAAAAGGCAGCCTCCAGCATCCTCAAACTGCCAAAAAAGCTTCTTGCTTTGCTTACCTCGGCTCAGGCCATCCGGGCCTCGTAATATCCTGCATTCTTCAATCTGCCCAAAGGGGGAGAACATCACTCGAATATCATTTTCATTGCACTTCTTGGATATCATTCCAATAAACAACTTCCTATCTTCTACTGCTAAGGAATCAAAAGATACAGAGTATTACCAGCAAATACGTGCTTACTAGATCTTATTTTGTCAAGTCTTCTCCATTAACTGCAGTTATTTCCCTTGTATTTCGGATATGGGCTTATCAAAACCAGATTCCCAGTAATGGACTGTGTCTTCAATTTAGGAGGATGCATATAAGGTACTTTAATGAACCTCATGGATGCCTGTTTTATGATTTGATGTTTCCAACTTGATGACTACTTTTAGCTTGTGAAGACTGTAAACAACAGGAATGTAAAAAAAAAAGCAAAAAAAAAAAAGTCAGATTCAGCACTTCCCTGTATCTCTTCAGTTCCAGGTGAGAGAAGGCTTGAATGTGGTTTATTGGACTACTTTGATCATCTTTCCTCTGCCTATTCTATCTTTAGACTACCAACATATATCTAACTGCATATAAACAAGCAAGTGAACAGCAGAAAGCTTCTTTCTAGCCTCATGCCAATCACTTAAATTTAGATATGCCCATTTCCTCATGCTCCCCTCTCAACAGCAGAAGCAACAGCAGTTGCTAAAACAGACCACTTTTACTTCTTTTAGTGATACGCCCATTCTGATCTGCACCAAAAGCACAAAAATAACACCTCAAATTGAACCATGGACTGTGAGGTACTGTTTCTTGGCTCTACATCCTGATGCTATTAGATATATTAGAGTTGAAGAATACCTTTCAGTGTGCAGACTGTTTTAAAATAAATGGTCCAGAAGGACATTTCTCTTAATTTTTCAGTTAGTTGTTACTAATGTCAGTTAAAGGTCACTTGAGGGAGCGGGGTAAATTTGAATTCAGAGCAGAATTTTATACTCTCGATTTACTTATTTAAGGATGCTAATCACCTCTGAAACACTTTCTTTTAAAGGATGAAGCAAATTATTCAGAATACCACTTGAAAATATAAAACCATTTAGGTATACAACATTCATCACAATATAAAATATAGCATGATGAAGGCTCTAGCCCATTTTGAAGCCTTAACAAAGTCTTCTCCTGTTCAGTGCTATGGTGAGGAGAAATCAACTTATTCGTTGAGTCTTCTATGGTGCTGGAAAGGAAAACTCCAAACTATTCCAGCAGACATGACTTTAACTGGCCATTAAATCTTAATATTGTACTCAGTTCACTTTCTGGTCTTAGAGCAGAAAGCTGCTTTCAAATCCTTTTAGCAATCCATTTTAGTTCAAGAGATCCAGAATGCCTTTTCTTAGTGGCAAGTTCGAATACTTTCATAACTAATGCTTTCTTATTTATTGTTGTCACTTTCACTTTTTATTAACACTCAGAGTTAAATAATAGTCTCAGAATTACCATCCTAAAATTCCATTAAACACTTTTTTCTCTTTCCATTACTTTCCCAGGATATCTGTATGTGTGCTTGTACGTAATGCAAGATCGGTTTTAGTTTAGAGAACCTATTCTGTTCTCCCAACAATACTTCAAAAGAATGACTCCTTTCTAGGTATATTTACACAGGAACATGTCCTGTATACCCATGGAGGAATCTGCAGATGGAATTACTCCTACTATATGTTACCCATTTATTCCATCTTCTCTTTTCAATTATATTAAGAGGCAAGCTTTCTCAAACCAGGACTATCTTCTCCACGATGCAGCACAAACTACTGCAAATGAAGAAAACAAAATTTGGCCAAGCCTAGAGAGGCCGAAACTACAGGATGCTAAAGGCTTTCTTTGCTTATGTTGCAGCAATACAGATACATGCATGTATGTGTGTATATAAACTCACAAGGAAATGCATGGATAAATGATCATTTACCCAGCGGTAGGTGCTAAATTCTTAATCCATCTGAAATGGCCAATGTGCAGAAATATTCTGGTTTTCTTCTCTACTGAACTGCTGTTAATTCTCAACCTCTCCTGTATGCTACAAGAAGTATTTTTGACTCCCAACCTAGCTTAAACAGGCCTTGCTTCACATTCGACAAACACTTGAAAAGGCATTTCTAGATTTCATAGAATCATAGAATAGTTTGGTTTGGAAAGGACCTTAAAGATCACCTAGTTCCTTTGACTAGACCAGGCTGCTCAAAGTGCCATCCAGACAGGTCTTGAACACTTCCAAGGATGGGGCATCCACAGCTCCTCTGGGTAACCTGTTCCAGTGTCTCATCGTCTTCACAGTAAAGAATTTCTTCATAAAATCTAATCAAAATCTCTTTCAGTTTAATACTGTTAGCCCTTGTGCTATCACTAGACTCCTAGACAGACAATCCCTCCACATCCTTCTTGTAGGCCCCCTTTAGGTACTGGAAGGCTGCTAGAAGGTCTCTCTGGAGCCTTCTCTTCTCCAGGTGGAACAACCCCAACTCTCTCAGCCTGTCCTCATAGGGAAGGTGCTCCATCCCTCTGATTATCTTGATGGCCCTTCCCTGAATGTGCTTGAGCAGGTCCATGTCTAATGCTGGAGGCCCCAGAGCTAGATACAGTACAACAGGTGGGGTCTCATGACAACAGAGAGGGAGAATCACCCCCTCAACCTGTTGCCCCTCCTTCAGATGCAGCCCAGGATATGACTGGCTTTCTGGGCTGCAAGTGCACACTGCCTGTTTGTATTCAGTTTTTCAGCCACCAATACCCCCGAGTCCTTCTCAGGGCTGCTCTCAATCCACTCATCACCCAGCCTGTATCCATGTTCGCAGGACCTTGCACTTGGCCTTGTTGAACTTCCTAAGGTCGGCACAGGCCCACCTCTCCAGCCCGTCAAGGCTCCTCTGGATGGCTTCCTTTCCCTCTAGAGCATCAACCACAGCACTCAGCTTGACCTCACCCATAAGCTTGCTGAGGACGCACTCAATCCCACTGTCCATGTCCCCAACAAAGATTTAAACCACCTTAGTACAAAGAAGAACTCACTGGATGTTTCCCTAACTGACAATGTGGTTCTACCACAAGCAGCAGCGGGGGAGGTACTCTGAGTCATGGAATTTTAGAGACATCACTCACACTACCTACTGTATTGAAAACACACCTTTCTCTTTCCACTTTTTTTCTTTAAAAGATACGGCCTCCAATTCAAGACTTCATCGGAAGCTGTTAAGCAAAAGGGAAATCCTCAAGCTTCCTGACTAGCACAAATGATGACACCAATTAGTAAAGCTTACCATTACTCTTTTCACTGTCAGCTGGTTTCATCTGGATAGGATGGTGCATCTAAAACGTAAAAAGATTATTTAATCCCAGATACATTCACTTCGTGCTATATGAAATACATCCCATAAGAATTGTGAAGGAAAGAAATTGTAGACTAAATTGCCTCTAGAGAGGTGCGTATGTAACACTACAAAAATTGCAAGAAGAAAGGCTTTCCTAATTATATGCCATCATTCCTCCTCAGAGTATTATAAAAGCCATGCCCACCCACTTCACTACCATATTATTCTTTTGAATACTCCAAAATTCCCATAAGATCTGTTATTATATAGATCTCATAACACTGATCTTTTGAATAGTTTTTTTACACCATTATTTTAGGGCAACATAACATGTTTGTACTCCAGTGGTGCTGGAGCTCAGACAAACAAGACACAGTTGTGAAGAAAGCAGGACTCTGCTCTTACCCCTGGGAGGATCTTCATGTTGTGAAGAGCATTCTGTGCTTCTAGTGCAGCTTTACGGGTATAAAATGTAACAAAACAGCACCCTGCAATTGAAACAAAATGCTCGCCAGGAAAGAACACTCAATCTTGGAGTGCCCTATAGGAATTGCAAGCCCCACTTCCATCCTTCCAATGCAAAATGTGCAAGAAGAGGTTAGGCACTGAAACAGGTAGGTGCTACTGATTGTGACAGTCTAAAAAAGATTTCCAAGTGTAATAAAATAGAATATGTTCAGAACTGACCCAACATCACTACTACACCATTAAAACAAACACTTAGATACCTCTGTTGGCTACTTCATTTTGAAACTCTATTTAATTTCCTAGTACCAAAACCCTACCTAGCTTCACAGGAAATATTGCATGTAACTGAACTGCAAATCCAGGCACAAAATTTAGTAAGGATTTCATGTTTACAAGTATTTGATTTACACGAACGACTAAGACCTCAATTTCATATTTTTTTTCTGAAACTGTGTCCCATCCAGCAACATTTTGATCATATGACAGCATCACAGCGATGCTCTGGAGCAACACAGTATTAATTGGACGTTCTGCTTTGCAATTATAATCCATACTCCTCAAGCATCTCCATCTGCTGAGCTCTAAAAAAAGAAGTTATGATTTTTCTCAGCTCAGCTAATGACTGGATCACAGTTCAAGTATAATTAGACAAATACACTTAAAGACTTTATAAAGTCCAGGCTTGCATGCACACCTGGTCACACAGAGCTCCTACAGGGCTGTTTGAATAAGCACACAGCTAAGACTGCAACTATGTGAAAGTGGCTGAAACCCCAAGTCTCACAAGAAAAGTACAGAAGTTCTCACCTTTGCTTTGAGGAGGGTTTTGGCTCCTGTCCCGCAAGACATTGATTTCATAGACAGCACCATACTGTTCAAAAAGTTCTCTTAGATCCTTCTCACACCAGCTCCGTGGGACTTGACCCACAAACATTTTGATAGCATCTAGATCAGGTTGGTCTGGGTGATCCAGTGTGCCATTCATTTTCTTTGAGCTATGAAAAACAAGAAGGAATTTCTGGTTTATATCTTCCTACAGATTCTAGACAAAAGCATGCTTACAGCAAAATTAAAGAAAAAATCATTTTCTCCACATATATAAATGTGCATGATGAAAATATACATACAAAGAGAAACTCTTGCACATTCCCAGTGTGCATACCAGAGTACATTCACATTCATTGGCAAGCTGTGTACTTGGAAACCAAACACATTCTACACAGCTGTTTAAAACTCTGTTCCCATAATGCAGTCAACATCTGGGATTCAGGATATAAATCTGCTGAGATAACTGAAAAATATCACTAGTTCAACCACATAAAATTTTACAGAAAAAGAAACCAGAACCGAAAGGAACCTAAGCTCAGTCTACCTACAAATTACCAAAGTTATCAGTAATCACTGAAAATGAAAGAATGTTATTACGTTTTTAAATGAGACCAATTGTAACTATTTCCCAAGGTGCAGATCCATCTTAAAACAGAGAAACAGAATCGACTGATCCAATGATAAGTTTCTTTAAAGGTTTACAAGGCAATACTTCTTTGTGAAACTAGGGAGCTTTCAACAACAATTGGCAAAAAACCAGGCTTAGATTGCACATGAACAGGCTGGGATTGGACAATCCAGTTAGTCACAGGCTGAATCAGGTTCAATAATGTCAGGATTCTAACACAGAAAAAAAAGTCACTTCTTAGACTACAACAACACAGAAGTTTTGAGTATGGGAATCCTCAATAGGTTTCAAGGCATTCTGTCTAGCCATACGAGCAGTTTACACCCTATCAATAAAAGTTTGATTATGCTCCACCCAGGGAGTTGAGAGTCCTACACTGCTCTCTGTATTGACTCCTCACTATTTGTCAGATGCAATGTGATGTCCTGTTATCAGTACTCCCAGCCTGGTACACCAGAGCACCCATCCCTGCAGAAGTCTGACTGTAACGACATCCTATTGTAGCTATAGTGATTAGTTGGTTAAAATTGCTGACCAATCCCTGCATAATCTAGAAAGGACATGGGGAGTGGAACAGCAACTATACAATGATTCCCCCCACCCCCAAACTCTTTGTTGAAGAATACAGGTGGTCTTCTTCCAGAGTAGTCAGCTCTCTTCATCTCTGCTTTTTTTTTCCTTTGAAGATCGCTTGAATGGCTTATTAACTGCACATGATAGTGAACAGTATTCCTCTCACTGCCCATCTGAAATCATATTCCCCCCAAATAGAATTTAAAAAAAAATAAAAATCGAAGCCCGGTAACATTCAGTAATTTTTCCCATCAATACATTGCTGTTCAGAGCCTAAGGAAAAACTGACGCTAGGGAAAGCTCTTAATTTTATAGCTGTATGAACAGACCTCAAAACCACCAAAGCTTCTTACTAGAAGAGAAGGGAAGGGAATCATCATAAATCCTTTCACTCCTCTCCACCTTTCCGCTCAGAAAGGGTCAGCACCTCTCCAAATAGCCAAGAGAAACAATACCTTTTACAAAGATGTAAACCACCCCTTTTCATTTCAATTAAGAACAGTTGGAAATTGTTTACCCTCTCCAATAATAATTTTCAGCCCTGCCTTCCATGGGTAGCTTCAAGAGCACAACATGGCTCCTGTTAACTGGGCAACTCTTTAACATGACCTCAACAGTATTCAAGGAATATTTTACTCCTAATTAGAAGGTTTAGTCTGGAGGCATCAATAGGGAAGAACAGAAAATGTTCTCCCCACAACTGATCTAAAGAATCCCTTTTATAATATCAGCACCTGTAGCATACTATAAACAATATCATCAAACAGCTTTATTCCTCCTTAGTCCTTATTGCCACAATTATCAGACCATTTCCCCCCCATCTAGAAACCAACATCAATTTTCCAGGACCACTAGGATTTCTTCAAGAAAACAAACTGCAGGCTCTCCAGCCTCTCCTTCCTGTACCCCTCTGCCCCATCAGATAGCAGACGCTTGAGACAGCAAATCCAACTATCATTTTAGTTATAACTTAGACACGAAGAGAAAATACTTACACAGGGTTTGCATTCAAGGAGCAATGATCCACCATCATCTCTGGGAGGAAATCCAACTTGAACGCGGCCATCACCTCAGTCTATGACAAACTACTAACACTAAATCAGTGTATTGCCTAACCCCCAAACAACGCCACTTCCAAAAGTCCTGCAGGTCTTAACACTCAGCCACACAAAAAACACTCAAACCACAGAAACAGAAGCTCGGGGAGACCAGCAATAGACACCACAGAAACAGGCTGGACTGGGAAAGGGACATGGAATCCCAGATTAAAAAGGGGATGTGACCATGTGAAGGGAGGCTCAGCTTAATACACAATGAAAATGCTGATGCACTAGGCTTGTTTTGTGCAATTTTCCCTGGCGAAGCAGTACTGAGTGCACTGTCAGATAAACAGAGTGTCAGATCCATGAAGATAGCAATGGGTAACAGAGCAGAAAGAATACAAACTCCAGTCTTTCCATCCCCAACTAACTCCTTGTCTCCCAAAATGGCAGACCAAGGCCTTCAGGTTCAGACATGCACTTTCCAAATCAGCAGTACTCAGGTGTGAAGTCAAGAGGTTCCTTCACCATAAACATTTTTAATAGCTGATTTCACTCTCTTCACCTTGTGCTCTACTATTGACACTCTCAACTTCTACGGCAATTTTTCTCCAAACCTGCCAAAAAAATCAAAGCTAGGAAGATCTGATTGCTCAAAAATTCCTTTTCTTGAAGACCATCAAAACCGATTCCTTTTATAGAAGCAAAACATACATTGTTCTGCAAACAATACTTCGTCTATCATGCATCTATAAATCCAGATATACAGAGCCCATAAATGACAAAGAAAGGGAAAAAACCTAGTGATTTATTGAAAACCATTTTAAAATCTTTGAGAACACTGATCACCTCAGCTGCTTCACCATTAAAACAGACATAGCATGTTGATCAAGGAACTGTGAGATGTATTTATATATGCAATACAGGCTTCTTGTTGAATCTCCAATATCCAAACTAATGGGGAGATAATATGGATAAAAACAGATACACTGTGAAATGCAGAAATATTTGACTGTGGCGAGTGAGTGAGTGCTGTACAGGCACTCTACAGGGTCCTGGTGTGTCAGAGCACTCCAGGAGGAATGGTTAATTAGAGTCTAACATGAGACCAGAAACCCTTATATACAGTGGATATAACCACAAAATAACCTCTCAGAACAGCAAGGACTGCATGCTGGGGCAGCTGTGATCACGCCCTTCTCCTCTGTCAATGACTGCAATATGTACTTGCAGTTATTCTGACTGGCCAGTACATACAGCTTTATTTAAGCTTGCACAGTTACAGCATGTCAATTGTTTTTTCATAAATAATGTTTCTGACCTCTGACAAAATAAATTCAAAAGAGAACATTTCTTATCTTTTGCCAACAGTGAGGTTAATTAAAAGGGTAGGCCTTGTAATACAAAGAGATCTGAATATCACTGCAAAATAAGAGAGGACATGAATTTCTCACGCATCAGATATTCAACAGTAACTACTTCATGCATGCTCTTACTAGGTGATAAATGTGAGAAAGCTTATTCTTTAAAGGAAAAGGTGTAAGCTGTCTGCTAAGCACCGTTGTTAAGAACATGCAAAGAGGCATTAGGGAGCACAGGTCTACTTTTCAGCTTTCAGTAAATTAAACTGTTCTATCTACCCTTAGACATATATTACAGGCTTCCCAATTGAAAAATGCCATGTTGAGCAAAGCCCATCATATTTATCATATTCAAATGTTAAATTGAGCCTAGAGCCCATTTCATGCATTTGTCTAAAAAGAGATGCAGAGAAAAACATTTCAGATTTATATGACTAGAACAACAGACTATAGGGTGTGATGACATAAACCTAGAGACCAACACAGTAAATTCCGGCCCTATCCAGGAAGACCAGAACTCATTCCTTCTGGTCGTTCGCTCCTTAGCTTTTTCCAGCAGCCAGTAAAATGCCCCAGCTGCCATGTTCACTGCAGGTTCGATGAAAGACAATGCTGGCAACACACAGTCTAGAAATGGGTTTTAAAAATGCTACTGAGATTGATTAGTTTACTGAAGAAAATCACTACCCCATTACGATTTGATCCTATGCCCACCCTTTTCCCCATCTCTCTGCTCCTCAAAATCAAAGTCCCATCTTCTTGCTCCATTAAGACAAAACTGCAACGTTACAGGCACAATTTGTCGGAAAGGAAGAATCAATACTAGAATGGTGAATAAATACCTGAAGAGATGTTAGCCAAGACTCAGTGCCTCTGGGTGCCATACTTCTGAAGTAATGATGGCAACCTCAGTGACAAAACATTAGTGTACAAACAGGTTTGGTTTAGCGTTATTTAGCTGAAGGCTTCAAGCTAGTGAAACCAAAGGACTTACAGATTCCACTTGTGAGAATATCAGAAAGAGTGGAAAAAGATGGTATTTCACTGCTGCACATAAAAAAGAATTAAATGAGGAAAAAGTGTTTCTTTAAAATTAGAAAAAACCAAGTCATCCTAACCATTTCTCACAAAGAAAGAAAAATAAGGGAGCTAAACACACTTATTTTTTGCTCAGATGTCAAATTCCTGCTGGCTTCCAGATCCATTCTTTGATTGTTCCTATTCAAAGGATAACAGAAACAATGTCTGAAATTCCAAGCTCTATGGACTGTAGCTACACATTGAAACGTGGTGCTCATCTGACAATATGAACATTAAAAAACTTCTATATACTATACATTAGATCTCAGTTTTTACACTTCTGAAGCCCTAGACGATGGTGCATAATGTGTCATTATATGTGCTCCTCAGAGACTGCAGAGTACAAATGCTGAAGGTTTTTTGCTTTTATTTTTAAGTTAACAGAATTACATCACTTCCTAGGGCAAAAAAAACCCCCCAAAATTCACCACAAAACCAAAAATCCCGTGTCATATTTTATTTCCTAAGAAAGCCTAGTTCTAAAGAGCAATTAACTCTGAAAGCTGAAGATAATACCATCTTTTATTTTATACATTCTGTACTCAGACAGCATACACAAATCTGAAGCTGAGGGACTACTGCCATGATGAGAGCAAGCTATGGGAAAGGATGTAGGCTATGGGGAAATCAGACACTGTGAAGCTCTGAAGGAGACAGGTCCTAGAATAAACTTCCCCTTGTATTATCTGTGCATATCCAGATTCTTACAGCGCTGCTGAATTGCAGTTTTGTTTTTAAACTGATAAGCCCTAGGTTACATGCATCAAAATACAGTAGCTGCTTGTCAATATTTTGTTGTTTCATTGTTGATCATGTAAGCATGTGGTCAGAATGTTTTCTGCCCGTGTTGAAATCCAAACTGTCTCCCCATGCCTCACTGGGTACAAAAAGCCCCTTACCTAGTTGCCAAAACTGCAGTTTCTTCCTCTGCCAATCCGTTTGACTGTTATGCACTGCGGGTACACAAATCTGTCACATCCAGAATATTGAACTTACCATCGAAACATGTGAAGTTTTTGGGCTGCCTACAATTTAGATTAAATTAACCGAAAACCATTTTTATTTATATGAACTTTTGTAGAAGTTCCCAGGTGGAGAAAAGGGACAGGAGGGGAAGACAACTGCCTTTACCTCGGAAACACCAAAGTTTTGCGGCGCTCCCTCTTAGGCATTTATCTGAGAGCACATAAATGAGATCTAGACACAGACAAATTTTTAAAAATTAGCTAAGTAAATTTAATTCTAAAAAACGATCCTACTAAAAGTTTTTTTTCCTCTTCCCCCTCCTCAAAATATTTCTGGGGAAAAATTTTTGAGGTACATCAATACATTCTTGATCTACTTCTCTGGCTTGTGAATGAAGTCCTGTAGCTTCTACTTCAATTAATACTGTGAAAGCTCAAAAGGAATGGATTATGAACTTTCGTCTGACTGAAGAATCCCCAGGACTCCCAGCTCTCTGCCAGCAGATGGAACAGCAAGGCATCCAGCCTTCTGGCTTACAGGACGAGGCTTTCTCTGCCTAAGTACTCTTAGAAAGAGAAAAATGAAACAGCAGCTAAACATACCTTTTTTTTTTTGATAGTAAAGACAAATGATAGAAACAAATTATATAAAATTTATTTTGAAAAGTTAGGGAATTATTTTTCTTGAAAAAGGAGATGAAACTTTGCATTGAAGTGAACAAATTTGTTAGTCTAATTAATTCCAAACAGTAAAGCTAATAAAAAGACAGACAAGAAGCACACACAGGTACGTTTTCTTTCATATTGTTTATGAGCCTCCCCAAATACATATGCTTATCTGTTCTTCCTGCTATGCAACATTCACTTCACACAGAATCTACTGCCCCACAATTCACAAAGCAGTTGTAGTTTCCTGTGTTCACAGGAGTAAAACAGAAGTCTGGCAAAGGCAAATTGAAACTGTTAAGAGGGAACACTTAACTAAATTCACAAAAAAAATATTTAGTGGTGGTGACTTTTGTAATCCTGTCAAAGCTTGACAAGGCTTGAACACAACTGGATGCGTGTAGGGATATTTTTTCCCACTTTTATTTACTGCACATACATAAAAATCCCAACTATTTTTTTTAAACAGATAACCCATGGGCTATCTGCCTCAAAATACTGCATATAAGAATTACACCTTCTAGTTAACATTAGGAAGGAACAACTAAGTAACGTCATCTTTAAACACAGCCTAATCAATAAAGATTTTAGATCCATGTGTCTAATGCACACAGTACTAGGCATTAGGAGAAGGAAATCGAAAACCAGAAGATGTCCAGTCAGTTCTCAACGTCCTAGTCACAACTTTTTACCTTTCTAAATCAACACATGCAGCACAATATCTTCATGTGAAAATAGACATGGAAGACCATGTTTGAATTAAACACACAAAAGTTACTGCTTCCCTGTAGCCACTGATATCACAACATGAGGTGGCAAAGCAGTATATGAAGTCCTATACCTGTGTCAGTCTGTTGGGTAAAGGGGTTCTGAACTAAGCTGGTCATAATAGGAAAATGAAAATAATAGGAAAGACCTATTGCTTGAAAATGATGTTTCAGACAGAAATCAAGGGATCGAAAGCTGTGGTAGAAGAGAAGGCTCTGTTCCCAGCTTTGTACCAACTCACTGCAAAAATCCAAGCAACTTCCCTTAGCTCTTCAATTTCCAGATGTCACTTAGACAAACCAGGAGGCAGTGATGCTTTCCTGGGGACAGAGAACTCAGAATACCGTTTGCTATATAATAAACCCATACACTAGAGAGGTAACCCTTAACACATATATGCCAATACATAACAAAAGCTGAATTTAAAAAAAACCCAAACCAAAACTGTTTCTATGGATATATCTTACCTTCTTAGACTAAATCCCGTATATCTCAAGATCCTTCAGTGTCTTCTCCCTGTTTATTTATGTGTAGACCTCAGTCAGACCAGTTCAGAGCTACTTGCTCACTCATGGGAAAAGAGCAAGAGTTGAATGTTCTATTTTGACTTCCCCTTCACTTAATGCTAAATTATTAGTAACTTAATGCCTTGATACATTTACTGGTCTGACAAATTTATTTGAATATGAACAGTGGATTCAAATGTTTTCAAGAAGGAATCACAGAGTTACAGAATCATGGAATGGGTTGGAATGAACATTAAAGATCACGTAGTTCCAACCCCCCCTGTCACGGGCAGGGACACCTTCCACTAGACCAGGCTGCTCAGAGCCTCATCCAACCTGGCCTTGAACACTTCCAGGGATGAGGCATCCACAAATTCTCTCAGCAACCTGTTCCAACACCTCACCACCCTCATAGTAAAGAATTCCTTCCTAACATCTGATCTAAACCTACTCTCAGTTTGAAGCCATTCCTGCTTGTCCGGTCACCACCTGCACAGATAGCAACCAGTATATACGCTTTCCCTTCTTTTTAAAATGCCTTGCAATTCTTTCAATATGCCTCCACACGACTGATGAACAAATTCAATCTGTGATATACTCAATATCTGGCTCACTCCAGAGGACAACTTACACCGAATGGCAGACAGTAGCTCTGCAATATGAGAGCTTATCTACCAGGAAGCAGGTTACAACATCTGTTCAAGTCCGAGAAGTCAAAAAAAACCTCACCCCAAATTGCAACTAGGTCCTGCTGTGCCAGTAACTGCTACTGACAGCACGTCTAACGAGAACTCCAAAGAAGCTGAATTATCAGTCTTAAGACCCTCTTATAACACATGAATGAAGTTCACAAAGTTTAAGGCAGTGGCCTACAAACTTACTCAGTTTTTCTCTCATCTTGTGATACACTGCCTCTTCACCTGCTTGCTTGAGAGAGGACCCAGGATTGCGCTGAGAATATTCTGACCAGGCTGTGGGTATTGGAATTCTGCGATGTGAGCAACCCACAACTCTGCAGACAATGATCTGCTTCTCTCGGGCAGAACAGCTGCACGATGCTACCTTGAGTTTTACTTTCTCAGTGCACAGCTGTCAGCTAACACAGCAGCATGAGGTTGCTAACTCAGTGCTTGACCCGCTGCAGCTGTGTCTGCTGCTTCAGTGATGATGCTACAAAGGCTTGCACAGGCATTGCCAAAGAGAGAAAAATGGACTAGACTGACCATGAGACTACCCCCTGACAGTGACCTGAAACACCTATCTGTGACCATAAAATTTCCCACTACCCTGTTGTCAATGGGGAGTATGCAAGCTGATAGCCTTCAAAGCATTACCTTGAGGTGTATCACAACTATTCTTTTCAGACCCTGTATCTATTTAATTTTTTTTTAACATAAAAAAGCTCCAAAGAATTTCAAATATCTCAGTCTCTTATGGTGCTATGTACAGTGACAGACAACTTCAGTTAGTTTATGTGGATTTTTCCAAAGGCACACAGTGTGTACTCACTTCTGTTTTCAAGGAGAGTACTTGTGCAGCACTAGGAAGACTACTACATTAGCACAGTGAAATAAGGAAAAAATATGCCTATATGTAAGTAAAATCTTTAAATTAAGACAGTTTCCTAGAAACTTCCATCTTCTCTTTGGTGTTTGTTGGTCCTTCTGATACCTGCTCCCCAATGATATATTACACGCTTACATTAATCTTCATAGAAATATAAGAAGAGGTACCTGGATTGTTTTCTTTCTCTTATATTGTAAGATATTTTCTTTTGCTAGCTTTAATTTTCTAATTAAAGTTCTCAATTGTTACCTTCAGAATAGTGATCTGAAATTTACGTTACATTTCTATCTTTCCTTGAAAAATTTTGTTTTGCAGATTTCCTTGTCTTTTTCAAACTAGGGAAATGCAGAGGAAGACAAAAATCATAGTTGTGAATTTAAAACTAAAGCACATGACACAGGAAAACTTACTGTGATGCAAATAACACAACAAAGGTCTGGCTGAGAAGACGCTGTATTGAAGGTACCAGACATGAAGCATAAAAAAGTAAACAAACTGCTAAAAGACCAAATGATGACTTTGAAGCAATTAATGCAGGACAAACCCTTAGAGCCCCTGCACCTGTAGAACAGATAACAAGCCTTAATGCAGGTTCCCCAGAAAAATTAATTTCAGCAAATCACAGACAAGGAGTAAACATCACATGCTTAACCCTCTTTGCAAGACATTTTACAATTAATAATTGATATTAGGAAAAAGCATTGTTGTATCCCAGGGCAATTGCTTTTAAAGCAGACATGTACAGGTTTCTTCCCCTCATTCTAGTATACTAAAGACAACAATAACAGAAACAATTTTAAAAATTAAAGCTCTTTATCCTTACCTAGAGGTTCTGGTTTGTTTTGTTTTGGTTTTTTTGTAAATAGATGTGAAATGTCTATTTCAGGTACTGCTTAAACTATACCAGAAGTTATGCAAAAGAAAATTTCGGTTTAAAACTGTATTTTTTTAACATATGCAAACATTCCAGTAGTTTGATTTAGAGAAGCATTTTTGGTTTTTATAATCACAGTGCTAGAACATAACAAAGCTTGCTCTTTGCAAGAGACAAAAAACTATGGAAACCTTAAGTACCTAAGAGAGGTCGGAAAGACCTGTAGACACTTTGGCACTGCAGACAGAAAAAAACTTCTTGAGAAAGTAGGAAAAGTGGCTTGGTCACAACAATAGTAAGAGGAAATGAAGGCAGCTGCATGACACAGGAGATAAAGCAGGAAATGAGTCTAAGAAGAGAGGACACACATTTCTACCCTGTGGAAGGACGGGGGACAGGATGGAACATTTAAGGCAGCGGCAAGGTTTGAGTTTTCCCCTCGCACCCTTTCTTGTTGTTTATTGACTGAATTCAGACCCCGAGACGCACAGAAATACAGAGGACAAACCACACTTGCACTACAACACTTAAACCTTTAGTACAAGAGAATAAGAATATAATGCTTGCAAGCAATCTTGCCCTGAAGGCAAGGTACAGATCCCACTTAAGAGTGTCTTTGCCCTCTTTCTCTCCCTCAAATGTTGCCTCTGAGCTTACAGAAATGACTTTTTTTTTAAGAAAGAAATAGCTGAAGGTAAATTTCTGGCCATCTTTTTGTGCAAGAAACAATCCTGCAAGCAATTCTATGGAACAGAAAACTTTAAATATGTTTCAGCTTTTTTACTTTGTAAATACAAACACAGTACCTATAAATCTGGTTTCAGATATCCCTGTATTTTCCAGTCCTTTCCTGTATTACCTGAATTTGCAGCTCTGTACTTAGTCAAAAAGATTACACTGGAAAAAACTGTTTTGCAATCTCTACAATATTTGCCAGATTTTTAAGGACTCAGCTACACATTTTAGGACAGTTTTCTGACACTGAAACAGAGCCAGAAGTTATTCCTCTCTAGTAAGGACCTGGAAATCCACTCGTTCTTGGAAAGCTCTCAGCAGTCTGCTTGTCCTCAAGCCAAACATGCCATAAAGCATTACAGCAGGCAAAGCAACTACATTTACACAGAGAATGCTGTGTGGTTGCATACTGGACCCAGAGGGAACAACAGAACCAGCTACACAATTCCAGGACAATACCATGTACAAAGACTGTTATATTAACCTGCAGGAGGAGAACCTCAGTGAATCAAAAATGCCTCCAAGTTTATGGGAAGCAATGCACCTTGTGCACATGTAAAATAAAACCTTAAAGAATTGGCCAGAGTTTTTTTTTTTTTTTAAACTTAAGAAATGTAATATGTTATCTTAACTCAAAGGAAAAAACTACAAATTATTACTCTCCTTAATGAAATGTCTTAGAATAGCAGTTAGACCTGCTTAAAATTTTTTCTGATGGTCTTTTTTTTTTCTTCTTCTAAGTTGCAAGAGACCTTTTGGACTAAAAGCAACAAGTCTCAAGTTTCACTGTCTTTTGCAGCTATCAGAACAGTCACACAAGCCATTTTGAGGAGCCCTTTAATCTCAAATTGTTTCTACAAATAGTAGCAGATACAAACAAGAATCAGTTAATATTATACTACAAAAAGTCACTATTTCTCTCTCATTTCATTTTATCCAAAGGAAAGCTTTTTGTTGCACGTCACCTGAAGGAAGTTCAAATGTAGCCTAGACGGGGGCTCTCCAGGAGAGCACACTACACAGTTCAAAGAGTAATCGCTGCAATAATAATTTTCATGCTGAGCACCAACTTAGAGCACAATAAGGCATCATTTCCCCTTGGCATGGGGATACACAGGTATAACTCCAGCACTGTCCATGAGGAGAGTGGAGATGGAAATGGGATGTGGTATCCCTGAAAAGACAAACAATTCAACCTCCCACATACATTGTGAGGTAAAAACAGAAGCAACAAGGGAAGTTCCAGCATCACTCCTGGTACAGAAGAAATGAGACTGATTGAGGAAGTTGTTATTTTGTCTCCTAATCAAAGCTGGGACTCCTGCTGCCTATTCTGGATAAGCAGCCATCTGCAAAACTTCACTAGGTTTTAAGCTACTCAGGACCACAATCTAAGTGCCAGAGAGTTTATTTCTGAAAAAGTACCTAAACTTCCCAAGCCTCTAGAGTCAAAAGAGAATCAGTATGATAGATGTATCTCAGTTTTTCTAATCAAGTGAGAAAATACAGCCATGTCGATTTAAACATTTACTCTTTAATAAGGTCTAAATAACCATTAGGTACTGTAGTAGGTTTCAACTTCAGGAAGAGCTAAGCCCAGAAAGAACAAATACTACTCTAACCCAGTTTCTTCAAACAAACAATTCTATCATCAAATAAATTTACATCTGCTTTCCTAAACTATAAATGGCTTTAGAAGTACTGAGGAAGAATTAACTTCTTACAGCAGAAGAGCCAAAACGCCTTCCAAGTTTCATGCAGGAATTACAGCTTCTCTCCCTGAAAAGGCAGCAGGATTGACAGCCCAACCGAAGTGTATCTACACCAATGCACACAGCTGGGAGAAGTCTCACTATCACCAGCCTTTGTTCTTGTGGAGGACTTCAACTTACCAGATGTTTGCTGGAGATACAACACAGCAGAGAGGAAGCAGTCTGTGAAGTTCTTGGAGTGTGTGGATGGTAGCTTCCTGACACAGACAGTGAGGGAGCCACTAGGGAAGGCATCCCCACTGGACCTGCTGTTTACAAACAGGGAAGGACCGGTGGGGTGATGCTGGAAGCTGTCTTGGGCATCACAATCGCAAGACAGTTTTTGATTCTTGGAGAAGTAAGGAGAGAATGCCAGCAGAACTGCCACCCTAGACTTCTGGAGGGCAGACTTTGGCCTGTTTCGGAGACTGGTTGATGGAGTCCCTTGGGAGGCAGTCCTGAGGGGCAATGGAGTCCGGGAAGGCTGGACGTGCTTTAAGAAGAAAATCCTAAAGGCTCAGGAGCAGGAGACGTGCTGAAAGACGAGCCAGAGAGGAAGAAGACCAGGCTGGCTGAACAGAGAGCTTTGGTTGGGACTCAGTGGGAGAAGGAAAGAGTGTATCATCCCTGGAAGGAGGGGCAGGCAACTTGGAAGGACTACAAGGATGTCGTGAGGTTATGCAGGGAGAAAATTAGAAGGGTCAAAGCCCAACTAGAACCTAATTTGGCTACTCCCATGAAAGACAACAAGAAATGTTTTTTGAAATGCATTAACAACAAAAGGAGGGCAAAGGAAAATCTCCATCTTTTACTGGATGCAGAGGGAAACATAGTGAAAAAGGATGAGGAAAAGGCAGAGGTACTTTATGCCTTTTATGCCTTAGTCTTTGATAACAAGTCCAGTTGTTTTCAGGATACCCAGCCCCCTGAGATGGAAGACAGAGACGGGGAGCAGAATGAAACCCCCACAATCTAGGAAGAAAGGGTTAGAGACTTGCGTAAGTCCATGGCACCTAAAGGCATCCACCCATGGGTACTGAGAGAGCTGATGAAAACGCTTGCCAAGTCACTTTCCATCATTTAGCAGCAGTCCTGCTTAACCAGGCAGGTCCCAGTTGACTGGAAGGTAGCAAATGTTACACCATCTACATGAAGGGTTGAAAGGAGGATCTGGGGAACCACAGGCTTTTGAGCCTGACCTCTGGGATGGGGAAGGCCATGGAGCAGATCATCCTGAGTGTCATCACACAACACGCAAAGAACAACCAGGGGATCAGGCCCAGCCAGCAGGGGTTTCTGAAAGGCAGGTCCTGCTTGACCAACCCGACCTCCTATGTCCAGGTGACCCACTCAGTGGAAAGGCTTTTGATGTTGTCTACCTGAACTTCAATAAAGCCTTTGACACTGTTTCCCACAGCATCCTCCCGGACAAAGTGACTTCCCATGATGTGAATGAGTGTATTCTTTGCTGGGTAAAATCTGGCTGGATGGCTCAGCCCAGAGAGTGGTAGCGACTGGAGTTACATCCAGCTGATGGCTG
>VZTA01008466.1:0-37697 GCA_013398855.1 Mohoua ochrocephala | reverse complement strand
AAAAAAAAACAAAACCAAAAATTTATTTTCTTTGTGCTAGACTAACTGCCAAAACTAAAATAAGACATACACTTTTCATTGAGCTGTAAGAAGTGATGAACAACCAAGGAGTTTGGAGATGGTTGACCTCCTTCCTTTGCCTATTAAAAATCTTCAATCTGTTGTTGAATTAGTAAAATTCCAGCAGGCGGACCCAGATCTATGTGTACAGCAATATCAAGTATTTCTGGGACACTGCGATTCCCAAAGTTCTCCCAACTGAAACAGCAGCCTAAAACTTTGTGACAGAGGACACACCTGATTTAGCAATATATTCAATCCTGTTTATCTCTCTTTTAGGCATATGAATAATCATAATGAATCAGTGTGATTATGACTGCATTTAAAGTTCAATATGTATTTAACTGAATTAGTTAACTACTCACTGAATCAGGACGTGCAAAAATGGATCTGGATATTTTTTTTATTTTCTTGGTTTATAAAAGATGGAGGAATCAGCATGAAAGGGCTGGCTGGCTTGGCTCTTGAAACCTTCAAGTAGAACTCACTCTGGAATACAAGAGAGTTCATGCATGACGTGTCTGGGAAAGATAAGAAACAACAATCCAAGAAAAAAAAATCCTCAAAATATATTTCCGAAGCACTGCATTTTCTCTCTCTCACTGTCATTTTTCAGCATTTTTAAAATTCATCTATTTAATTAAAGAAAGAAAAAGTCTTCTTTATCTATGATTTTATCTTCATAAAAAAGGGATTTCTGAAGCTAGATTGCTGCTGCTGTTTAATATCTCAAATCATAGTGTAAGTCCACTTATGACATATTTGTTGATTACCTCATCAAAAAGTAACTAAAAAGAAAAGCAATAAACAGCGCTCTGAATGCAAGAATTGTAACAAATCCAATAGGAATATCATATATTTCAAGAATAAAGTCAACATATATTCTTCTTTAACTCACTTTCATACTAGTAATCAAGTGATTATTCTAATAAAACAAAGCCCTTACTTGTCCTTAAATTCACAACATTTCTATGACATAGTAGACAGAAAGCAAAGGACAAATGTTAGTAACCAGTTGTGAGAAAGACAGTATGTCACATTTAATACATTCATGTGTATTTCATGCACATTTCCACATGCATTTCTAAATCATATCTCATCAACTGCCTTGTAGAACACCTCTTAGTCTATGTGTCTCCAGTTTGGCTGTCAGGATGCTATGGAAGAGTACGTAGAAGGCTGTGATAAATGACACATTCTGCAAACAACAAACTCCTCTCCCTTCATCCACAACATCAGTCATTCCACCCTAGAAGGCACAAATTTGAGCCTGGTAAATCCATGCTGGCTTCTTCAAATTACTTTCTGGTACTTTATGTGCCCAGAAACAGCTCCCATCAGGATATGGTCAACAGCTTTTTGGAGGCTGAAGGCCAGCAGATTAGCCTATAACCTAGACTGTACTTGTTACCTGACTTAAAAGATGGGCAGGATCTCAGCTACGCACTTTAGAACATTTCCAAACTCATGCTGGTGCACTACAAAGTTACCTGGGGTTTTCTCTCACTAAAACAAAATATGTTATGTTTTTATATTGAAGTTAGCCTTTACAATACCTATTTCCTTGTATCATTAATCCTCTTATAGAAACAACCATAACTCAGCTCGATCTCCCAAGGAACAAGAGCAGTTTCTGGCATACGCTTATTATTGTTAAGAGCTAAGCGTAAACAAGAAGCAATTGAATGTGGGCCAGTACTGTGCAGAAAGCCTGACACCTCTCTGAAACACAGGACTTTGAAAGTGTGATTTGGGAAACAGTGCAGCTCACATGCCTTTATGGACATTCTATAGGTGTGACGTTCATTGGCATGTGCCACGCAGTTCATACACATTGCAGATATGAAATTACAGACGGAAACATGATAGGAAAATCTTGTTTGTACATCTAACATATTGTTAGATATGGGGCTGTGGAATCTCCATCATCTATGGGATTTTAATAGAAAACTGTCAGTCAAATGCCTCTTGGGAATGGTGAGTACATTCAGGTAAGGTACAACAGATACTGAATGAAAGTTCATAATTAAAAGACCCATTGAGCTCCCCTCCAGTGAAATCTTTCTTATCATCAGAACTCAGTCATGAGATTCAGCAGAAAAGGGAATGAAATTAAAGTCATGACATCAAATTTCCAAGAAATTACCCACTTCCAGTTCAGTTAGCTCAATAATCCCCAGTTTAGTGTTGATAAATGATGTGTTTCAAGTAAGTTGTAAAACTTAGATCTTAAACTCATGAAGTTAGGAGTTTCCCCAAAGAAGTGTTTTTATTTTCCAAAAGCTTGAATCAACTACTTCCCCTACTGACTCTCAGTTTCTGTCACTCACAGTTTGCTTGTCATAGGCAGCCACAGCTGGAAACTCAGTTCTCCTTCCTTTTCAGTCACAAACTGTTGGCTCTCTGAAACAGTTCCTGCCTTTCTAAGAACCGCAGAGTAATTGCTCAATTCACTTGATTTTAGATGGGATGAAGAGATTCTTATGTACTGGAAGAGGTCTTCGAGTTGAAAGGAGCTTTGAGAAGATAAGATGTTATTCTACAAGCTGAGGGGACAAAGGGTGACAGTGTTAGCAGACAAAGGAAGAAGTGGCTCCAAAATCTGATATACTTTACGTTCATCCTGCACCAAGAATGTACTCACGGCGTACATCCAGGCATACCAGCATTACAGCAGGAGGTGTTAACTTATAGTTTTCTGGATGTTACAAAACTTCAATTAGGTCTCAGAACAAGCTGTTTTATTTATATACTGAACTTCAGCATAGACCAGTCATTGTGCATCAGTGGTATCAGAGGTGAGGTTTTGCAACAGTGAAGTGCATTTCTGAATCTCTTTGGGTTTTAATGCTCATTGACTTGGACAGGTAATCAATTGCTGCATCTCCAAAGGCCCATAGATATTGACTTCGGTCTCCAAAAGACTTTATAAAGAGTCATTTGGGGGGGATACTTTCACTTCAAATTGAATTGTGGACCATTAAATCTCTCTAGTAAAATACTGGAACAAACGCTAGATGTCAATGCTCCTTCTGCATTTTTAAATAGAACACAAATGCTCCTGGCTGAATATGAGGTTCCTAGAAGGATCCCAGCTTGTTCTTTTTCTCTGGCAGATTCTTTAAATCGTTATGGATTTTATTTCCCTTACAGACAAAATGCATTACTTCTACAGTTCTCTGCTTCTCCCATAAGACAACAACAATACCTCCTCAGCATTAGGCATGAATCAGCTGTGCAAAGTCTGGAGAGAAGGGAGGAGGAAAAATGATACAGCAATAAATTAACTTGATGCCTATCTCTTGGTTTCTTGCCTACACATCTAATAAAAGACCAGGGGATGAAAAAGATGGGAAAGATTTATTTTAAACAGTGTCTTTTTGTTACATATTATCTACTTTGCACAGCAGATTAGATTATTTTTTTCCATACTCTGATGAAAAATGCGTGATAATAACAGAATCAGCAGAATTAATAAACCTGAATTACTCGGCTTGCTTGGCAGTAACCGATATACTGGAATTCCTGCCCTTTACACAGAACCACAGCCACAGAATCAATTAGATTGGAAAAGACCTTTGAGATGGAGTCCAACTTTTGACTGGTCACCACCTTGTCCACTAGAAGAGGGCACTACATGCCACGTCCAGTCGTTTCTTAAACACCTGCAGGGACAATGACTCCACCACCTCCCTGGGCAGCCAGTTCCAACGTTTAACTTTCTGTGAATTTCTGTGAATAAATTCCTCCTGATGTCCAGCCTGAAACTCTCTTGGCGCAGCCTGAGGCTGTGTCCTCTTGTCCTATCAGCTGGGTGTCTGGGTGAAGAGGCCAATCCCCACCTTGCTACAACCTCCTTCCAGGTAGTTGCAGATAATGAAGAGCCTCCTCTTCTCCACTCTCTTCTACAGGCTAAAGAAGTCCAACTCCCTCACCTGCTCCTCAAAGGACTTGCTTTTGCCAGATCATTTCTATGAACTGGCAGTCTTCGATATGTCTAACAAACCAATAAAAAGGATACCAAGCAGCAGGCATAAATAGATGTTTTGGTTTTTTTAAAAAAAAGAAGTAGTGTTTACAAAGAAGAATGTAATAATGTAGAAATGCAGGCTCTAGTAAAATTTTTTTTGCCTCGTTAATAGTTCTTAGGATGTTGTACAGGAAGAAGGTTATGTATGAACACATATACAACATGAACACTATATTATTAGCTAAATATTTTAGCTAAGCACATCAGCTATGCTCCTCTTGTATGCAATCTGTTTACTGTGACATATTTGTCATGTCCAAGACTGATCCGTCTGATAGACCGTCCAACCTGATATTTTTACTTCAGTAAAACACTAATGTGCCTCAAAATCCTCTGTAGCTCCAGTTTAGGCCTTCAATCAGCATCTTGCACATGTCCTCATCCCTCCACCACCTGACACTGCCATTCAGCTTCCATGCTGAGCCAGCCCTGCAGCAAGCCAGTATTTGTGAGAGATAGGATATGAGCATCTGCACCATGGGCAGGCAGGGGTGAGGAAGACAGGTGTGTGTATATCAGGTATAAATATCTTGCACTAGATCCAAGATCTTCCTCTGCCCCATGAAAGCCTTAAAATTTGCCTCAGATTATGCAGAGGTACTCCCTGCTCCAAAATTAGCAAGGAATTACTAGTACTAGAGGCAGATGCTAATGAAATGGAAGGGTCAAGGAAAGGTGCATTGGAGATAATGGATTTCAAAAGGGGCACTGAGACACTCAAGCACTGTAAAGTACAAAAAAAGTTATTATCAGGAATAAAACTACTTTTTCATAGTGAAGTTGCAGTGGCTTCAAAGAGAGGAGCTGTTAAGAAGGGGGGTCCCACTTTAGCAGAGAGACTAAAAAAATTGTAGAGCTATCAAAAGTCAGATAGAGAGGCAGGCAGACAGACACACAGAAGGATGGTCAGACCATTAGTTCAAATACTTAGAGCTCAATTAGATTATATTTCCACAGAGGGTAATCCATATATATTTCCAAAAATATCAGTGTACAAAGAATACTCTTACATGATCAGCATGCATCCCTAGAAGTACAGGATGAGGAGCCATCTCTGCCTGCAATCCCCACCTGAGACTGGGCTTCAGTCTCTGGGTCCTTCGTCAGCAGCGAGGTCCATGGCTGCGGACTGTGAAGGGTGCACACAATGCCTCCTATTGCACATCTGAGAAGAGGGAACACAGCCTCCCAAAATACACCTCAATTCTTTGTAAAGAAAAGCTCTGTGTCTCCATTCACATCTCCCTGTCCTCTGCTGAGCTCTCCCCTGGGACTGCTCTCACTACCTTGGCCTTGGGAGGTTATGTGGTTTCTACAGGGGGCTGGAGATATACCATACATCACACCTGTGGCCTTCCTCAGGTACATAAACTCCAGGAAAGAAAAGGCCTTTAGCTGGGAATACTGCAGAGCCTATAGCTCCTTTTAATCGATAAATAAGATTTGTAATGCTGCACTGAGAACAGACAGTGAAAATGCCCTCATTTTACATATTAAACTACCCTCAAAAAAATATATCCAGGGAGATTTATATGCACTGAATAATATAAGTATTCCTCTCAACAAGCAGCATAGCAAGTGTTTAAAACTACCAGCCTTTTTATTACCATGTTATTTATTTCTTTGCTGGTTTTAACTGATAGTGTTTGGTTTCCTTTTGTACACACCTCCCTAACCCTATTTCACCGGTGGATTTGTCTTGTGTGTTTATGGTGGTTTTGATTAGCTCCTCTGCAAACGAATTTATCTGTATGGTCAAAGGGGATTTGTGATCTCACTACCTGAAATAATTTCTTGTCCTTCCCGTCTCTGCATCTTGTTTTGTACCCTGCTTATTTCTGCTTGTGCTTTTCACCTGTTCCTTCCAAGTCCAGAGGACATTCTGTTTTCTCCAGCTATCCCCTTAAATTTCTTCACGATTCTGACACCAAAGATTTGTGAAAAATTTTCCCATATGGATCTCTGCCACCTCAGGTTTGCAAACTCTTCCCAGGAGTGGGAGAACTGAAGCAATCCAAAGCACGGCTGTGGGAAGGAAAGCTCGTGTTTCAGTTTCCTTCACTGTACCAGCAAGAAACAAAATGATTTGCTGCCACACAGTGATAGGAAAATCCAGGCTGGATACAAGAAACGGCAGCAAGCAGAGTAATTTTGAAATGTACCTTCACCCAGGCAACATCAAAGTGTTTACTGCCCCGTATTTCTGCTTCCTTCCACACCCTCAGAGCTGCTCACTTATACGCATCTGTCTATTCATTAACATCTAATTAAGCTGTACATCTGCTGCAGCTTTACATCAGCATTGCACTCCCCCACATTTAAACTGCCTGAAGCTTTCTGTCTTTTTTTTTCATATTTGTTTCCGGTGCACTAAGAGCTAAAAAAGCTTTTTCATGCTGATTGACAAACAGAAAGAAAATAAACTCTGGGTTTTGAAAAGGATGAAAGAGCAAAATATGCTTCTCATCCAAAACCAATCTCTCCTCAGGGATGTGCCCCAGAGAGGCAGGGAGGTTTCTTTTAATTAAAGGAACAATGAAAAAAAGAAGAGTATCATAGCTGTAGACACCACAGTCAAGGCAGAAATTGGGTAAAAGTAGTTTTGGCTTTTTCTGCCACGAGAAGTAGTTGCACTTTATCACTTTACCTCACTTATTCTGCTGCTTGTTTTCAGCCCATTTCTACATTCACAAAAACTAAGGTAATGCAAGAGATTAATGGCCAAACCCAAGGTGATTTCCTGCCTAGATTCCACACTACCCCTCAGGGGGCATTACTTGGATATCTCATATACAGTGATACTCCAGAAGGCCGTGTTAGCTGGTAGCACCCCTTTCCTCCTTTTTTTGGTGGTTCTGACAGGTCTGAGAAATGGAGATGAAGCAAGCATTTCTGATGCCTGCTGGCACAGACAGACTTGCCCATTCCCTTTTTTCTGAACGTGGACAGATTTGTACTCTGAATTACAAAAGACAGATCTCAGGGAATGTTCCTGAGTATTTTCCAGTCATCCCTAAATACACTGGTGCTTGGATGCTGGACTTCTTGTTTTCTATCAACATTTTCAGTGCACACAATTTCAGAAAGATGTTAAAATGTTAAACCCCAGACCAGGAGAAAAATACATTAGCCAAAGAGGTTTATGACAAGGCAGCATGCAGCGTTGAGCCATTACTTTTATCAGGAGTAACTGTATTTTCTCATCCATGCAAACAACATCCTACTGTGGCGTTTCAGCACAGAAATACCCACCATGAAGACAGAATTCCTTCAGCAAGACAAGGCTGCCTGCCTCACTGCTGACAAGGAAAGACTTCCATGAGGCCCACAGCTCTCAGAAAATATTGCATACACTGATAAAACTGTTTAGATTGTGGCTGTCATCACTCAGGTTCTTTGACTTGTTGATGCTCCAGAAAGACTTGATGTGTAAGTGCTTTGCCAACAGATCTCCGTGTTAAGCGTTTAGAGACATGATCACATCCATAGTTTTCTGAGATTCAACTGAAATCCCCTGTAGTAACACAGACAATAGTGCATTTTGCACACATATGTCAAAATGATTTAAAGACTTCGATACCAATAGCATTTGTAAACTACAAACAAAAGTCCCATGGACATATTTTAAGGATGGAGATCTTTTTCCTCTCCTCCTTTATATAGGAGGCCAAAAATCTCATGTAAATGACTTCTTGGGAGTTTTATCTTATTTTGAGCATTTAGATATCTTTTACAAAGACATTGAGGCTTGATTTAGAAGCTGCCAGTGACAGAAAACCCATCATAACTGGAGGAAAGTTGTTCCACTGATTAATTGTTCTCTTTTAATTTACCTAAGTCTAGCTTCAAGATCCTGAATCTCATGGATTCATCTTCTGACAGAAATACCACCTACAATAAGCCATCTCTTCCCACGATCACCTCTTAACTTTCTCTTTGCTGTACTAAACAGATAAAATTTTCTCAGTTTTTCCCTAGAATAATATATTTTTCTATTATTTTTTCTCAATCCTTTTCAATCCTTCATACATTTTTTTTTGAAGGATGACTATTAGAACTCAAAACAAGAGCGTATCATTAGTGCCAGAGGTTCATGACTCATAACAGCAGTTATAACTCTCACTTAAGCAATTGAAACAGCTCGAAAGAAACATGATAGTCCTTTTTCGTGCCATGACAACTGAAAAAGTAGTACTTCCTTGTTCATATGTGATATTTCCCAATCAGTTCTGCAGAAGTTGTATTGAGCTTTAGCTACATCAGAATGCCCACTCATATTCAATGCTCTGGTGTTGTTTCGCTGCTCTGGTGCTCCTCAGTTATTAATTCCAAGGACGAAGCTCCATTTTCCCAAGACTGACACACTTTCTGCATACCTGGCAATACAACTGTGTAGGACAGGGACACAAACACATTTGTGTTGAAATATGTGCTTGTTTACTTCTGCAAATGACCCAGAGCAGCCTATATTTCCCATATGCAATTTGCCACTGTTATTCATTTACTAATTCTGTGTCATCAGAAATATAAATGTGGTATTTACAAGTGCAGTCCTCCTAGATTAGACCTAGTCCAGAATAAACAATGGCAGCATCTGCCCAGAAACAAATTTTTAGGGCTGTGACTCGAACTTTAAATTTACTCTCACTTAGTCCCTCCCCTGCTTCTGCGGGCTCTCTTTGTTTTGTTTAGTGGTAATTTTCTCATCAGAACACTGTGCCAGTGTATTACCTGTCTCAAAAATGCCTTGGATGTATTATATCACAGAGAAACATTCATCGAACACATCCACGATCTCAAAAACTGAGCTCTATGCTTGACAGAATCTGTCTTCTATAGAAGCATGCTGATGGCATTAATTATCCTGCCATTTCCTTCTGCTTTCCCATTTGTGTCCCATCATTGCCTTTCGTTGATTTTGCCATGAGTAAACACTCCATGGTTTCTTGGTCAAATTTGCTGAACCCTTTAAGTGATTAGGATTAGAATACGTATAATTATATACTGGAACATTCCCATTTTTTCCGACATTTGTTTAAAAGAATAATCCATGTCTAAGGAAGTCCTTTACCCAATCTTTTCCTTTTTTCAAAGAACAGTACTCAACTTCTGGTTTTTAACAGCTTTTATGAACAACATTAAAATGTGGGGGATTTCATTATTACTCTAATCCCCAATATAATACTACAGCATTCTGCTTCTTTTGGGGTAATATATATTTGTGAGTATAGATGAACACCAGAGCTTTCTGTGCATCCTGAGATGATGTTTTTCAGACTGCATCTGTACAGAGATATAATACCTATTTTAGCAGAAACTGGGTGATTGTGATCCAAAGTTTACTTGAAGTTTGGAGCAAGGGACCAGAACTCCCCATAGAGAGGAAAGAATGCATTCATGGTCATTCTTGGAGGTGCTGAAACTTTATTTTACTTTCCTGTGCACATATTTCCAGTTTTCCTAGTGGTATTTTTTTTTTTCCTCAGACAAAGGAGGAAGTGGAAGAACATTTGAATGCCATTAAAATTTTACTTAATATGGCAAAGTATGTTTTTTAATTGGTGAATCATACCTCATGGGAAAGAAGAAGCTGTTTAGAAAATGTATAACTTGGACCAGTCAAAAATATTTTTTTTTGCAGAGATCATGTTTTCAGGAGAAATTGTCTTCAACTGAAAAAATGTTTTCTTATTGAAGAAAATAAATGCCCAATTTATTTTACTCAATCTCCTTGGCCTGGGATGGAATTTTAATAAAAAATAAATAAAAAGAGATCTTAAGACTTTAAATCCCTTTTTTTCAGTTTTGAAACTGGGAAAGAGAGAAAAATACAAAACTAAAAATGTAGAGGGTTTACTCAGGAATAACAATAATTGTGGAAAATAGTAAGAGAATAGAACTAAACTTTTCTTTGAAAACTTTTCATGAACCATATTTCTGCTTTTGATTGACTCCAGTTGTGTCATCCAGAGCAGGAGCAGGAACAATCACCATATGATATAATAGGACACAGTTTGAATGGTAAATCACTGGGATGAAACACTCAAATTAATATTAGCTACATGAGTGAAATGGGTTGAAACAAACTATTCATCAAACAATTTCAAATAATAAACTAATTAATGCAAATTGTGATGTGTTCATGGAGAAATAACAAATGCAAAAAGGGCAAATTTCACTGTCAAATGAATTGTTCTCAGGGAATAATTCATCTAGCTGCAGAAGACAGAAGAGGGTTGAATGCTAATGGGTAGGAACAAGGAGAACACAGCGTAGAAATAGTACTAATTCACACACAGCAGTAAGTCTACAGATTGCTTGGGAAAAATGGAACTAGGTACTGCTGAGCCTCTTGAAAAATAGGATGTATCTTAGGTTTAAACCCATGTGTTCAATTTCACGAGATTAATATTTCAGACTGCAGGCTCTCCAATAAAGTATCTTAAAATGAATCTGCAACACGTAATAGAATAGCTCTGCTCTCAACTTTAAGGGAAATAAGTTATTAATAATACATGGTTATGGAACTAGTTTTTTTCATTCTGTGAAATTTTGTAGAACCTCAATAAAATAAAATGTTTCATTAGAATAATTGCATAAAACAATTCCTGCAGAGTCACGATACCTTCATTTCAGATACAATCTGTGCACTTCAGACTTATGTATTTGACATTGTTCTCACACCTGCTTGTTGGACACTGGAGCCCCGAAGAACCAGCTCCTGTTTCAGTAATGCAGAGCTGTCAGGAGCATTCTGAGTAAATTGGGCATTAAGCATCTCCTCAGGTTTTCCTGTTTCATTCTGGCAGAGCAGTAATACAAGCCAAAATGTATACACACAGAGACCTGAATGCACAGCTCATTTCTTTCTGGATCATATTGATTAATTTTGGAGAGGGGTTAGAGAGAGGGACCCGTGATGTCTGTTGTCATTGATTTCCAAGATAAATGAAGACCTGAGCAGCAAAATCCTTCTCAGCCAAAAGATAACAACACTTAAATATAGTGCAAGCAGTAAGCAAATGATTAGCTTTTCTGAAGTACCAGAACTACTTTGAGATAACATTAATTTCAAGTAGATGAATGTAGATACTTTGTCATTTCAAGACAATTTTTTTTCTTTCAGCCTCAAGTCTTCGCTAGTTGCAGCCCCGAAGAACATTACAGGATGCTTCACTGTTTACTACAAGCCGAAGTTGCTGTACTAAAAATATCTGATTTTGTTCTGCATTCTTGATCAAATCTATTCTAACAAGGTAATAGTTATGTGCGCATTCTTCAGCTGTCAAATATATGTTAAATGGTGAAACATTTATTAAATGTGAGTGCTAATGCCAGAAGAACCAGTTACTGCTACATTTCTGAAAAAAAGAACAGAAAAAAGCTGTTCAACACCTGCATACACTGTTTTGTACCAAACTGCTCTAATTAGCACATTTTGAGATATGATTAGAGCACTAGAGGAAGCTTTCCAAATGCCATTAATTATGGATGTGATCTTAAATTATTCACTTTGAATATTTTTTTCTTGCTATGCCCTTTTATGTTCCACTAACTTTTTGTTGCATGCTAGAACAGTCCAAATTAAACCTCAAATGGAAATTTGTTATGTTAAAGAAAAGGTAAACTGAAAATTAATCAACTGCTTTGTTTATAAGGTGCTTTTTCTAAAGAGGGAGGATGTGGGTAACAGTCCATTTTTTTCCTATTAAATGTTCATCATTCTCTGTCTCAGTCTCTACCAATATTGGAAGAGTGATACTTATACAGTCATTAAGCATGAAAATTTCCATCTTGCACTAAAGTAATATTATGGAATGCAACAAAATATCTGTGTAATCATTCATCCTTATTCCTTTTAAAGACTGCTGCATCAAGTGAGTCAGCCCGGGCTCTGGTGTACCACAGGTTGTGTCACATGTAAAGTCTAATAGCTGGTGACCAACTGCTGTAGGTGACTTTGCTTCGAACAAATGGTGCCAAACCACCTGCATTAGGAAGAGTTTGAAGAACCTTTTCCATGCTCTCACGCAGCCAGACCTGTCAGGAATAAATCTTTGCAAAGAAAGGAGAATAGAATTAGGGAGGAGAGAAAGAGAGGTAGGGAAGGATGGAGTCATAACTTAAGAAAAACAATGAGCAAAGCTGGGCAGAACATAACATTTTTGTAGAGATAAAGAAAGATAACTCATATATATCTGTTTAAAAATAAAGCTCACATTTACATATAATACATACAGACATAGTAAAAAGCTCCCACGTATGTCCTCTTGACTAGGCAGAATAGTCAAACAATCCTAGTGCATGCAATGACTAAACATTGCCCTGGATTTTACCTTTTTTCTGGGTTAAAGTTCCTCCTATAAGGCTTCCTCTGGGACCCATTAGAAGCTACTAGCGCATACTTGTTTTGTTAAAGACGCTGATAAAAATCCAGTGAAAAGGAATGACAATTCTCTCAAAAGCTGTTTAACACATGCGGCCGTGAAAAAGAGAGAAGATGTACTCCAAACTGGAGTGCTATCACTTCACACAATAGCCAATTCCTTCTTATAGTTTAACAGATCTGAAGTCGGTTTCTGGATAGGAAACCCCAAAGGAAAACACATCTAGGAGCAATCATTCAGAAGTCTGTTCTCCTGGTGATTCAGTGATGTTTGGCTGGTGTCATGTGAGAGCTGTCGATCTTCAGGATAAGCGGGAATTACCCTTGCATTTGGCATCATTAAAGCTCTTCAGAGAGGCTGTTTCTGACATCCTCACTCAATACCTCATGTAGCTACTATGCTGCTGTACAGCAGTGTCTCTGTGCAGCAAGCAAGATGCTTTCTGCCACCTGGAACCTGCTCAAAGTCACCATTGAGTTGGCAAATATCTATGAAAAAAATAACATTTCTAATCAGTCTATCAGCAAAAGGAAAATGTCATGGAAAAAAAGAAGGTGCTGAATGAATGCTGTCCACATCACATAAACGCTCCTCTCTAGTTGCCCCAGAATGAAACGTGAGCAGATGGAGTGAGGTACCAATAGATGAGAGAGACTAAACACCCTCCTATTTGACAGATGCTCCTGAAGGTCTAGAGTGGGCCATCTCAGAAAGCAATCATTCGTGTCCATTTAATTTCACATGGAGGGAGGATTTTTTTTCGATTAACCACCAAAGAGATTTGCTGTAACCACAGATCCTGCGTGGTCCAGGGGTATTAGCAGTCAGGTAAGAGTTTCCTGACTAGCTTAGGACAGCTTCTCTCTCCCATGCCCATCTTTCTCTTTCCCCACCTCTGAACTTCCAGGAAAAGCCAGTGTGTCCAAAATGAAAGATAAATAATGAAGAGCAGGGGCCAAAATGCAATAAAATACCTATCCTTTCATCACTGGCCAGAGAAATCCTAGCAATCCATCATAAATAGAATAAACACCAAAGAAAATAGAAGTAGATGGCTTAGGAAATCTTCAGCCAGGATGTTTCACATATTCATGCCAGACTGCTGGTGATCAGAGACAATAGTATTTTGAATTGGTCTAAAAATCAAATTTATAAAGCCTGGTATGGCTTCAGATTGTTTTCCCAGCAGAACATTTCCTGGTCTCCTTTCCAAGTACAGCTCTTGGGGCATCCGGAGAGATTATGGGAATGTGCTTTTCTTCACTGGTGCGAGGTCAACAAGAGCAAAGAAACATACTGCAAGCAACACTATAGTTTTCCTCCCTATTACTCATTTTTTCATCTTTTAATGCCCTGTACACACTCCCAGGACACCCTCAGTGCCATGCAAAAACTCCTAGTTCATCATCAGACTGTCGATAATTATTGATAATTCAAGGGAATATCGTAACAGTTGCAGTCATTCGTAGCCTGGTTACTGCTGAAAACCCAGACTGGCAAGCCCTAGGCTGAAGAATAAAAACTTCTAAATTTGAGAGGACAGTTGTTTGTTGCATTTGCAGCCCTTTCCCACTCAGCCAGCCTTGAAGTTATCGCCTCCAGTACACCAAATTGCTGCTGCAGATCCAGGAAAAAGGAAAAATTGCATTTTGTCTTAATTTGACTTATTGTGTCTCACCGAAATTTACTTTCTACAAGTCCTTTAAGGAAGGAAAGAATTCCCTAGGGAAATGCCGTCATCACCATTGTTTCACAACTGTTTTTCTAATTATATAATAGCTGGCATTTCCTTTCTCCCCCTCCCATGTGGAAGCAGCTCTCAGGCACAGCAGACAGGAATGCTGTTTTACTAGAAACATTTTTTTCACATGCTTACTTTCATCTCAGTTAAAAATTACCCTTCATATTTTCTACAAACGTTAAAGAACTCCTGCTGAGTTTTTGTCTACTCGGATTTATTCTTGTCTATGTACTTCAGAACATGTTATGGTCATCATTTGCTACTGCTTGCAATTACAGGAAAGAAAATTGTGTACCTGATATGGAATAAAGCTACAGCAGCTATAAAATGCATTGGCCTTTCTGCCCCTTATTACAAGGACAAAGGAGTTTTCAACTTCTTATAAGAATGCTTTGCCAGCCACACTAATTGCCAGTAAATAAATTGAGCCTTATCTTGTCAATTATAAATGTGGTGACTATCTCAACATTTGGTTCTATAGCATTCCACATGGTACATACTGTAGAAGAATTTCTTCCCTCCCAGCGGTTAAAGTCATCCCAAACACTTGTTTTTGTGCTCAGGAAGTGTCAAAGGCTGCCAGACACACACAGAAGATTTTTGGTAGACCAAATGTAATGGTCTATGTTTGAACTGGACTAAGATGGACAGGTTATTACTCTTGCAAGAAAAATCAAATTGTGATTTGATAATCATCAAAACTGTGAAGTTTGAGTTTACATTTCATCTTTGACTGACCCAACCTTCAAAATGATCCAGTGTCCCCTTGTCTCAGCTTGCATAGTAGAACTGGTGTTGACTACTAAGAGTAGGAAGTTAAGAAAAAAGTTCAGACACACTGATGACGTGAAAATGGTGATAATTTTAAAATTACAAAATCCAACCTTTACTCCAAAAGAAGCCGGATCTCAGTACAAAGCATCTAACACGCTTATACTTCAAAAAGCTAAAAATATGTGTTTGTTTTCCCTTCTATCCTGAGTGGACGCAAAGGCACTGATACAGCTATTGCTGAAGATGATGATCCTCTGTCCAGTGATTCCATGGGCATCAGTAGGATTCCTAAGGCAGGTAAAGGTTAAAGAGTTGTGTCTCATCAATGCTAGGACTCATCCAGTCCTGAGCACATAAAGGGATATCAAAAGGTTTAACTGCAACTCTTGCTTAATTTTAGCTCCCACCACACCAACCAGAAGGGTGAAAAAGCATTTATACAGAGGCATGAATCAAGTCTAACATCTTCAGAGATCGGTGATTCATTTAATGGCTGACCAGGACTACAAAAGCCTAGATATATTAAGAAAAAAACTATTTGTTTCCCATGTGGTTTTGATAGCAGTGGTAAGTCTGCGGCTTTAATGAGAGGTGACAAAAGCCATCAGTTTTATTTCAGTATTGACTGAGACATAGATTCCTACCAGTATTCTCAGAGGATTCTGAAGGACAAGGAGGTGTGCAATTAAAGCCAGCTACATCATGAAATGCAGTGAAAAAGCAGGACCTTGATGCTAAGAAAAGTTCCTCTCGAGTTTTCCCCCCTGTAATTTTTTTTTTTTTTGCAACAAAGTTTACATTGTCTTATAGACACCATGCTGCTCTAATTCAGTGACGATTCCAGTTACATTTCATTGGAATGTAAAATTTGAGGCATATTATGAAAACTCAGATAATATCACAGTTCATATTAGCAGAGCTACTGAATTTGTCATTTACCAGAACCTCTGAACTATGCTTTGTTCTGTATGTAATATTCTCCGTATTTCACTGATGGGAAATTGAAGAAAAGGATGAAATACATGGCTGGAGAAAAATTCTAGCGTATTTTCTTGGCCACGTCTGGGTCATATAACAGAGTTAAGAATGGTTAAATGACTTTTACCACATGATAAAAAATACCAGTGGCAGGGCTAGAAGCTAGAGCTCCACTGCCTTTCCTCTACCTGCGTGTAGATCTCATTGTTCAGAAGACAAGACTTCTGCAGTTTACACACTCTGGGGGTTTTTTTCTTCAGTTTGTGTGCAAAGCATATGCCCCTGGCAACAATGTGATAAGAACTCCATTTTCACTTCCTATGCTTTCGAAGCAGTACAAAACATGCTGGAGTTTCTTAAATACACAAGTTAGATTTGGTAATGGGGAGTTAGGGACGACCTTCTTTTTCTACCCTGCTTTAGACAATTTATAGCTGTCAGAATTTTACAACATGCACAGTGCATTAAGTCAGCATGCTCTTTTAAATGCTCATCAAGTGTTTGCATGCAATCTTCAGCAGCAAAATTCTCTTTTCCTGTCGAGTTTTTGGTGTCCAGCAGTGATAGTTAATTTGATACATTGCAAAGCCATCTTGAGTGACGGGATTCCACAAGAACCTCTTGAGAGCCAAGGGGTTTGGAGGTTAAGTGTGTCATTCAAAGAAATCTATATGAGTGAGAGTCATGAACACCCTTGCTGTCATTCATTTTCAATTTCACTGCAGTTTCTTCATGACGTCTGTTGAAAAGACTTTAGGAACTGTTTCTTTCTGACCCAATCAGAATCAGGGAAGTACCTATATTCTGGTGACAGCCTTCTCCTCTAAAACTCCGTATCTACATTGTCTACATTTCTTTAAAAATAGTAAACTGTCTCCCTACATGACATGTTCCTTTATTTGCCCGTATATTCAAAAGCGAGCTGTACTAAACATGTCTGTCTTAAGATCTTCACACCTTTGAAAATACATCTGTTAAAATAAGCAGTCTTCAAAAATTGCTGGCAGATATCAGAAGAGATGGATAGCCCCGGACTAGTTTAAATCTGGATAAGTACATTGATTTCAAGGAGGTATGTTCATGCACACCTGCTAAAGTTCCAATTTATAGAAAGCATTCATCTGCCTGCATCACAGATAAATCTTCATTAACTTTAGAACTAAGTGCTAACTTCATATAAAAACTGTTTTCTTAAATTCATGTTGCACAGAATAGATACATGTAGGGGTTTTTACAGGTGTGGTACTTGATCTGAGGTACGGCATGATATAAAAATATTGCCAGGAGAAAAAGATCAGCTGACCAATGCAAACTTTTGCAATGAGTCTAAAGACATCAGTACTCCCCTGTACCTAAAGGTCTTTGCACAAGAACACAAGTCCATGGCACAGACTCCAACATCCTCTCACCACATATTTTTCTAGCCCTATTCTAGAGCAGTTCAGCATTGCTGATGACAATAAGAGAACGACCTACAAGGAGTATATGAAAAAGTGTAGAACGTGGAATGTTCCTGCAATGCCCACTCGGCAAAGAAAAAGTCAGAATGGGGAATATGACCCAAATGTCAAAGACAATGAATTTAGAAGAAATCTCTTGGAGTAATCATCCAAGAGGAAAAAATAAGCACAATTTTTGTGTTGGTGAATTGTAGGCCTGAGAAGTTATAACACTACTGGGTTTTTTTGTATGATGCAAAGCCCTCAAGTGCTACTGGTACATTTAGAAATGTGTGTACCTGGTACAGGGACAGACGCATTACACCAGTATCACCGTGTCTGGCTTCACAGACCACCTTTCCTTAATATTGCATTTGCCTGCGAATATTTTATTTCCAGTTAGTCTGTGATGTATTATACAGCAAGACAGGTCTGGAATTATAACAATGGCATGCTTTCTGTTAAAAAAAGACATACATAAGATTAAAAGAATTGTTGACTAGTGCCTGATGACAGCTGGAAGGTCCTAGAAAATCTTTCACAGCAGCCTGGAAATACTTCCCACATGTTAGTGATTGACTGCCACTGCTGCATTCAAGGAGTTGCTTCAAGGAAACAGCACTATTTTCCCATTTGGAATTTTTTGTTTACTTTTACTGTTCAATTTCCACAAGGGATTATTTCTAATCTTAATCTTAATTCTTCTGTATTCAGCCCTCAGAATATGGCTCTTGATGTAGACAAGTGGTTTCTCACGTAATGCTAAAGGAAAGCATTGAAGTATCTGTGTAGACAATCCAAGACCTGGTACAGGCTCCTCTCTAACCTTCTCTAGCTACCACATTTTCCCCAGGGGCTGCATGTTACATACAGGGGAAAAAAAAAAACCCACATAAAAATAAATCATTAAAATAATGTTTCTCATTTTTGTCCTACTCAAGGGTGTTTTTAGCTAATTATTATACCAGTACAAAGCCGAAATTTCCCATCTAAAAGGAAGTGTCCAGCTTCCTATATTCCTAATCAGGGACCTGTCTTCATCTCAAGCAAGAAATGTTTGCAATTATTGCCTGCTAATATTAACCTGCATTTCTGTTTACATTATGATTTCTTTCGGCATTTCAGCCCAGTCAGCTACTGTATTACTAAGAAGGATCATTACTGAAACAATACAATTTATGAATTCAGGGTTATTGAACAGATACAAGCAAGAATATCTGTTTATTTTAATTAGTTTGTAATCCGATAAAGTAATGAAAATGTGATGAACCAAAGGAAAAGCCGTCACAAAAATGATTCAGTGAATCATCTATAACAATAGGCAATGACAATAAAGGAATACATTACTTGTTCAAACAAGAGTATGAGCATTAACCAGTCAAACAACATGAAAAATGCAAACCAGTAGGCAGACAAGTGACCTGCTTCACAGCTCCCAGAAAATCCAGAGCTGGAATGGGAACACATATTTCTGGTATCCAGCACCCTGTGCTGTACTCCCCGCCTGAACATCCAGCCCTACGCATTTAGCCACTGACATCAGTGATGGTCATATTCCAGGCAGTCTGTCTGTGGTGACACTAATTCAGCTTCTAAGGTTTGGGGTTTCTTTCCAGTCTTTCAGAACTCTGAAAGATGTGCTTTTCAAAACTAACTCCAAGGCAAGAAGCTAACAGGAAGAGGTGATTTCACCTCTAGGACCAAGAAGAGCTTTTTTTGCTGCAACTGACTTCAATGCTGCAGATGCACTATTTTATCATGCAACCTGACCTAAAAGCCAGAGGCTCACCATGACAGCACAGAGACCCACCAGCATTTTCTAAATTTGTTCTCTTTGTACTAATACTAGGATAAAATGTTTGGTCATCTTCCCCACCTATTTTGCCTTAAGATCCTCTCCTTAGACTTCATGTTAATTTACTTTTTTTTCAGCTTGTTTAACAGGTTGCTGATCTGTCTCTCCTACAAAGCCATAACAAAATTTTAAAAAGCCCCCAAAAACCTATTCCCTGGAACAGGCTACTTGGAAAATTGTTTAGCATGAATGGAGAATGTAACCCAGCAGAAAGGCACCTGGGGGTGCTGGTCAATAGCCAGCTGAACATGAGGCAGCAGCATGCCCAGGCGGCCAAGAAGGCCGACGGCATCCTGGCTTATATCCACAATAGTGTGGCCAGCAGGACCAGGGAAATGATTGTTCCCCTGTACTCATGAGCAAGCATCTTGACTGCTGTGTCCAGTTCGGGACCCCTCACTGCAAGAAAGACCTTGAGGGGCTGGAGCATGTCCAGAGAAGGGCAATGAAGCTGGGGAAGGGTTTGGAGCACAAGTCCTGTGAGGAGCAACTGAGGGAGCTAGGGATGTTTAGTCTGGAGAAGAGGAGGCTCGGGGGTGACCTTATTGTTCTCTACAATTGCCTGAAAGGAGAAGGAGGATGGGTGTAGCCAGGTGGGTCTCAGCCTCTTCCATTCCCAGCCCTGCCTCAGCCTGACTCCAAGGAGGTCCTCGATGTGTGGGGCTGGGGCTGCTCCCAGCCTGCAGTGATGAGATATCCTGGCTCCCTCTCCTAGGAAGCAGTGCTCTCACTGGATGGTCCTCTGAGACAACGTGATCCAAACCGGGCTTCTTTCAGTGAATTCAAGCTTTTCCATCTCCATAGGAGCATAGTCTATGCACACATACATTCCTGGGCAATGCTGTGTTGTTATTTTTTTCTCTCATTTGTATAATGCACTGAATAATAAACTTTGGAAAGTGCCAAGAAAAAATTTTCTTTGTGGAACTATTCAGCTATTTTCCCCACTTCATTTTTAGCATATGTGCAGTTTTCTTCCTCCAAGCTAAGAAAGAAACAGTTTTAAAACATGTGTCTGAACTGAAAGGATGTGGTTGGGAAGAAGAGAAGTAGGTTTATTGCAAAGACATTTCAGTTCAGATAGCCTAACAGGAACTCAATATATTGCCATTGATTTTCAAGTGGTATAAACGTGGTCTGCCCTCAGACTCTGCATCTTGAGGAATAATTGTTTACTAGTTAACCATAATGTAAAAAAAGTTTAAAAAGTCACATTTAATTGGTAGCTGTAAGATTAAAATTGACTTATTTTAGTCTTTTTTTTAAACCCTCTTTCAAAATACACCGTTAGAAATCCTTTGACTCTTTGAAAATTAATATCCAGCTTGCTGCTTAAATTCACTCTATCCCAAGCCAAAAATTGTTCACAATTGCATTTGCCTTGAGCAGAACACTGAGTGCGTTATGAAGCCCAGCTAATAGCACTACCAAAGAAAGACGAGAAAAAAGGAATATCCTTGATTTGCCCACAGCAAAATTATTCACAGATGCCAGTGAAATAGTAAGAGGTTTTTTTAGTTCACACAATATACCTGTTTGAGGTCAAATAATTAATCATTTATTGCAAAATCTTACATTACAAACCCACTGGCTCGGTGGACTCTTGGACTTGATCCAAGGCCCTTTAAAGTACTGCATTTTTTTTCTTTGATGTAACTGTCTCTTTTCATACAACTGTGTTTTGTGTCCAGCCCTAGTCTGCCTCATTGCTGACACTTACTCTCAAATGCTAAATTAATGTTCTTTATACGAGCCCAACATCCTAGATAATGGGGAAAATAAGTGGTTGCCTTCAGCTCTTATATATCCTTGTGCTTCCAAGTACTATTGATCAGTGCTGAAGCTTTCTTCTCTGCTTTAATACCCTTTCCTACAGGTTCAGACTCTTTTGCAGAGTAACCCTTCAACCCCATATGGATGTGTGAATTGAAACTTTCCACATGTTCAAGCAGGAGACAACTCTGTCCTGCTTGTTTAACAGAAGAAACCCGCACTGAAGATGCTGAACCTGATTTATGTATTGCTGAAAGCCTTCCTTTTATGCTTTCAGTCAAGAATATTTGAGTTTTGTCCTGGGTAACAAATATGAGCAGGTATTTTTGAATCACCATTAAATTTAGCATCACCTATCCTCCCTCTTCCTACTGTCTTAATTTAAACACTACTCATCTTTACCTATTTTTGAACTATCTACTCAGGTCCTCTTCCCATAAAACTTGTGCGCAAGTTTGGAAGGAGTGAGTTTGAAAAGGTGTCAATATATTTTGTCATTCAAAATTCCAGTAGGAAGCTTCAGAGCGTATTCAAGGCACAAGAGCTAGGTAAGCTGCAAGCAGTCTTTATTTCTGTCCTTCTTTTCTTATCTGTAATAAAATCATATTCTGCTGGAAACAGAGTTGACTTTCCAGGCATGTGTCAGGCTCAAGGGAAGCAATTAGATGTAAAGCAGGCCACCTGGTATGACAGTAATTAGACTCCAGATCTGTTGTTATTAGGACCCAAAGTTGCACTGCGAATTAGCTCAGAACTTTAATTAAACCTGTAGTAACAACTTACTTTTCTTTCTTAATTATTCTTTTTTTTGGAACCCAGCTGAACAGAGGGCTGAATGGCTCACTGAACTGGTGAAGAGTAGCGTAGCTATTTCCGCCTGTATTACCAGTAGAGATCAGAACCACCTTAGCTGTTATGAATGGTTATTAGCACAAGTATCCCTCTGGCTTTTTTGGCATCTACAGAGAATTAAATAAAAGGCTCAAACTGGTGTGAAGTTGCCATTTCCTACTGTCAGTTTAGGCCCCATATAGGCGAGAAAAGGAATCGTAAGCTGTACCTACAGTCCTATTAGCATTAAGGTTCAGGGCATTTGGTGACTCTTCTTTGACGACTCTTCTCGGCTTACCCATTCACCATGCACGGATCACATTTACAGAGCTTATTTGGTGCAAACAAGTGAGATTCTTCCAGAAGAAATCGAACCAGAAGGTCGGATTCTGACCTATATCAGATGCATTCCACATCTGATGTGGACATAAACAGTGAATCAAAACAGCTCCAAACCCTTGGCACAGCAAGAATACACAAGATTAATTGTAGTCGGACTGGCACGCCCTAAATTTCACATTATATAAATGTAACATCTTCAGCAGCAGATCTTTCAATCGACTAAACTGGCCCTGTTGCATCAAATTTCTCAACACAGTAATGAGAGGCAATGGGTCACCGGGATTTTACAGCACATGAAGTACAGGGAGGGAATGTTATCAAGTTATCTTCATTTTCATCCGTCTGTGCAGGGCACTTTGAAGAGAATTGTATAAATAAGTACCTAAACAAAGTCACAATACACGTACTCCTTTGTAATGCAAAGTTAGAACCAACATATAATACACATAGTTAGGGGACATGAGGGATATTGCTATTATGATAGCATTTGTTGTGCCTAGGTGCTTCATTCAGAGCTCTGAGCTTGGATACTGCCTATCATGAGTCTCCTGTATGATCTAAAACATCTTTGTACACACTTGCAAATAGTATTACTACTAGCATTAAGTATTAATGCCCAGGCTTTTATCCCACAATATCAAAATACGACAGAAACGGGATCCAGTGATCCCTCCTGACAGATGAATGCCACTGAAAAAGCCAAAAGTAGCTCTGTCAGTGTATTCACTGGGACATTTCCCTCATAGTACCCAACAGCATCTGGCACAACATCCCAAGAAAGGCAGATATTCTTGCAGAATACACTGCCCTCATGTTCGTCTAGCGAGCTGTGCAAGAAAGCACAAGGGAATGGACACTTGTGGAGGCAGAAGTGTTTTCGTCATTTGCAGGCAACCTCATCTGTTACACAACATAATTCCAGATTTTCTGTGTAATAAATGAAAAATTCTGCTATTTATCCCTGTCAACTGGTGCTTTATATCAAAGGCTATAATTTAGCAGTTATGAACTTGAAACCAAAAAAAAAAAATGGAAAACTTCTGGGGTGGGAAAGGGGATTTTTTTTTTTTTAATTTTCACTCCATACAGGAGACATTAATTGGGATGCTCTGTATTGCAATCATTACTGTATGAAAGTTATTAATAAAGCTCATCTGGTCCATTGCTGTTGCCAAATCACAATTGTTTCCTGAAGTACATAACCACATACTCTACTTCAGTATCATAAGATTTTATCCCCATAATACTTCTATTTAAAATAGCGATAACATCCTTAGTTCAGGTTTTTAAACAGTGTTAATTAATCTAATTTTTGCTTTTCATCATTTATGCTCTTAATTACTCCTAATTTAGCTCCCTTTGGATAAAAGAAGTTGCATGATCTGATTCTCAACAAATAGGATGACAATACTGGTGTGTGCCTTTTATCTTTAGACTTGAAATCTATACAATATTATTACAATAATGGCTTAAAAGGTTTTTTTGTATTTCAAACAGCACAAATACATTTTTAGTACATACAATCCCTCTATTTACAGGAAAAGATTAAATGCACTGATGTCAACTGAGGATTCTGTAAAAGCTACAGCAAAACAAAATTCTAACTATTTAATTGACAAAAGAACAACTAATAAAATTCTTTCAGATTTTGGAGAGAGAAATCAGTTTCCAGAAAAGCCATGTATAGTAGACCAATAACTTGTACGGTAGCCTAAAAGTTCCTTTTAGCCCCACAGGTAAAGGTCCTCATTACATTTTTAATGATCGCTGCCATCTTATTAGAATCATCTATTTAAAAGCAGTTACTAAAACAACAAAAAACACATTGGCAACTTCTGTGAAGTTCAAAAAGCATTGAAAGCACTCAAGCTTTCCTGATAAACTTGTTCATACATACCTTTCACCCAGCTGTATCTTCCTTTGCCTACTTGGTCATGTATTTTGATGCATTCTTCCAGACAACTAGAATCTGCCTTTTACATTTATACTTCAAAAATCAAAAATAGTATTTTCTGACCTTGTCATCGATCTCAACAAAATCCTTGCAAGTTTTGCAAGATGCCTGGACAAACACGACTGTTTCTGAGAGACCAGTCCTGGAGGCAAGAGACAAGATTCTGCTCAAGTGAAAATCTGAAGTAGCATGGTGCATTGACAAAAAAAATTTGTTCCAAGGTACTTCAAATTTCAGTTCCTGAACAAGCCAAGAAGAACATCCTGCATGACTATCCTGATGGAGATGGGGATAAAAAAAGCCACTTCCAAGGCAGCCAGGTCTCAGCTTCTCATAGATACTACTCAGGTCCCAGAAGCACATTCAGAAATTGGTTGGCAGGTAATGCAGTGCATAGAATTGACTTATAGTATGTTCTCCATGGGACATGAAACTGAGCAGAAGGTTACAGCTATTCCCTGCACCAGCTAATATTTTTGCATGGTAGCTTTGTGAGCATCCTGCAGCATGAGTGCTACAGAATAGCAGTATATTATTAAAGCAAAAATCCCTAATTGAATAAGAAAAGCACCTCACACATCTTGCCAAAACGTCCGTTATCAGAGTCCACCTACACTGTTCTGTACCCCCCACGGCACAGCTCACATCGACACTAGGCCTGCGAAACAGTGGCTTCTAGCCAGCTTCTTTCTGCAAAAGAAATGCCATGAGGAGCACACTTCTCCATGATAGAAAAATATCACTTTAAGGGTTTGACAGTCTTCTCTGAAGTAGGTCTAACAAAATAAATGAAGAGGTGAAAAGATTCAGACTTTCACAGCAAAAGGTTTTATACATATATATGTAGGTGCACATTCCCCAGCATCAGATGCCAGCTTAATGTGAGGAAGAAACAAGTCACTGAGGGACTAACATTAGCCAGCTACATCTCTATGTTCCTGGGCTGTCTAGCCCAAGTGGAAATTAGAGTAGCTGAGGTTATAAAATTCCTATGGTAGATCTGAAATAATTGGTTTTTTGCCACAGAAGGGATGACAATGCCTAAATACTTTATATTTCAACAACTAGTTCATAAATTTGTGTTATTTTTTACTTGATACATCAACTCAAGAGTAACTAGAAGCAAAATCGTAAACAATTATCTGTTTTTTTTAACCTTTATTTTTCTATTGCATTTTTAAATTCAGAGTAATATTGCATCTACAATTTTGACTGCATTTTAGAATTATAAAAAGTTAAAAGTAGTGAAGGTGAAATGACTTCTTAAACTCAGTCTCAAATAACTATGTGCAATCTTCAAGTTGTCAGCTAAACTTCTGATAATGAAAGTAGAAGTTAAGCTTTTTTATTTCTTTGATAGGAACTACATGCAAACTTTGAAATTAAACAGTGTCATGACTACAGGGATGGTGGAATTTTGAGCCTGCTAAGCAATGGCATAGAATATCTCTTTCTTGGTAACAGCAAACTCAGTCATCTGATACACTGCTTAGAAGTCATGAATTTTCACCTCCGTGCCATTCTCCCAGCCATGACAAGGCAATTCCTCACTAGCCACAGAAGTGGACAGTTAAATTATTATCGAATCTCTGCAAGCTTATTTATGAATCTGGGTCATATCTCAGTCACACTGATGCAAAGCACACTATCTTTCTTCATTTTCATAATGCTACTGTAGATTTACACAGAGACAAGAAAGAGCTGGATTAGGCTGAGCATTTTCTGCAGAGGAATACCTGCCAGGGTCTCAGCACCGCCCTTGCTGTGCATAGCAACAGTGCTCAGCATCGGTACAGCGGGGAGGCCAATATCTCAGCTCTTCACCAGCGCATTCCAGCTGGAAGTCCAGACCAATGAATGATGCATTAGGCATATAAAATGGATCTCAGTGCATCACAAAAAGGAGAGGGTCTTTTGATGGGGTTTTTTTGGTAAATTATATTATTTAGATGTTTTGTATGGGATTGTTTGCTCAATGGCTTAATACAGCTGCTCTGCTACTGTCTGAAAATATGTCAAGCTGTCAGGAAGGCAGCTTCTTAATAGCCCTTAGAGCATCAATTTCAGAGCATATTATAAACGCTACTAATCCCTTCAAAATCCCTCTAAGGTACACAAGTCAATATCATTATTATTATTATCACTTTTTCTTTTTTACAGTTGTTGAAATTGCAGTAGAGAAATATGATCAGCCTTCATCAGCATTACAATGCAGAAGGTAGGTCCTCATGTGGCATAAAACTTGTTAATGCTGCTGAAATCAAAACAGGAATAAAACCATTATCTTATGTGAGAGCCTACACTTACAAAATGAGAGCTCCTTAATTGTCATAGTGGGTAATTTTATTGGGAAATGAGGAGCTTACATGGAGTAAACGAACTGCAAAGACTTAGATCTTACCTACCTAACAGCTATTAAATAACATTGCAAAATACATGGCATTTAAATACTTTTCAAAAGAGATTGCTGTGATTGCCCCAGAGATGTTACACAGAGCTGGCTGCAGCTGTGACATGCTGGGGACCTATGCTGTGCTGTACTCTCTTCCTTACAATGGAAAGGTGCATGAATGAGGCTCTAAACACACCAAAAGGTTTCAGAGAAACAGTTTCATGACTGTGAATATAAAGGAAATTAATCATTAAGGAAAGTCAATGGAAATCACCTATTGGGTCCTATTTTCTGGTCACTGGCAAGCTACCTGTAAATCTTGTTTATCTCTCCCCCATAGATATTTGTGCCCATCTAATTGACAAAGGTGGGTACTGGTTCTCTCCTTGCTGTAAGAGGCAGCACTGAAAGGGCCAGGGCAGAACCAAGTCTATCAGGTTTGCATTTTCCTTCCCTTGGTACAATGTGGGTGAAGTAGAAGTAACCTGAGTGAGAATCACCGGGCAGGGAGCAGGAAAACAGTGGTGGCTCTATTTTTCTGGGCTTCTACACAGGAATACAGAGGCAGTGAATCGGGAGCCACTCCTGTCTCTAAAAGTATTTGAACAATGGAACTTGACTTCTCTTCTCCTTATATATCCACATAATAAGGAATTCAGATTTTTCCCAAAATCCAAGCCACGATTTGGGAGCATCAGCTCATTTTAGGGAGACGCTCAGTCTTTGTGAACGCTCACAATAATCCTGCTTGAGCACAAAGTAATATCTTACCGTATTAACATCTGTAAATAACAGATGTTATTGTGTAAATAACAAGTGACACAAGAGAGACCCTACATAAATAAATTTCTAAGCCTATCACTGTATATAACTCAGCTGCTTTACCTTATGCAACACTAAGTGGCAGAGTTTTAAAGCCGTCAGAGTTAGTTAGTGGTGATGATATAAGGATGTAAAAGGAGATAAATTACTCCCTGCTCTTTGCTGGCCAGCTGCACCAACCAGCTGCTTTAGGATGAGAAGCGAGACCTGCGCCTGAAAAATCTTGTAGTCCTTGCAGGTTTGCAAAGACAGCCCATGGAACCTGCCTGCACAAATGTCCCGGGACTGAAGGCAAGCCACACTCCTTTTGAGTAAGCCACTGGCCAGTCTTCCCATAGCAACAATTTTTTAAGTGCCGGTCTTCAAGGCAAGGTTTAAAATCGTATGATCTAGAAGCCAAAGCCTCTCTAACCCAACACTGACTCCTCGTTCTGTCCTGTGCCTTGGCTGAGAATTTCACAAAAAATAGGAAAGCTCTATTCACTCAAGTATTGCTTTCAAAACAAGAAGAGCTCAACTGTCTTGGAACAGACTTCATTAGCGAATTGGCAGAGGCAGCACAACCATGGGAATAAATTTATAGGTAGGATGAAGCTGTCTCTTTGAATCATAAATTGACTGCAAACAGAAAATCACACACTACAGTGTCCAGTGATTCTCTAAAGAGCCCCCATCCCCAAACACGGCCTGCCAAGCGTCAAATACATTATTAACTAGAAGTAAAAACTAAAATAATTTCTCCCTAGATTTTCCTTGGGGAAGGGAAGCTTTATATGGTCCTTAATACAAAGTGCTTTACAGGCACGGTGTACCAATGCACTACCTATCAGAATCGATATTTAAACACCTTTCCTACTGCAGAATTTTGAAGCAATAACAACACTTTCAACTTCTAAGGCAACTTTATCCAAGGTTTTCTGAGTCATTTAAAAGCAATAATTTATTAAAGCTCCATGAGTTAACGACATAGTGACAGCACTTCCCACAAGGTAAATCAGACAGACTCCCAGAGGTGTATTACAGGGCTGTGCACAGGGCAACAGAGCTGGAGACTGGATCCCTGGGGCATCCCTGTGTTAGTGCCCTGCATTAAGCATCAGATACTTCACTCTCCCACCCTACATATGCTTTTAATGTTCAGCAAAGTCTCATCGCAACAAAGACACCGTGAAGTGGCTTTAGTGCTTACTGACAGTAAAGGCACATTATTATCTCCAGGTGTTTTTGTTTTGTTTTAATATGTTGGGGGGTTTTGCCTTTTACTGAGACGATCTTCCTTATTACTAAACAACCAAAGAAGTAGAGAGTTACCAGGGGCTGCCTACATTAGTCTTATATGTCTTTTCAGCGTGTTAAAGTGTTTTCAATTACCTCCTAATACACCTCCAGGGAGCCCAGGAGAATGAAAGGATTAGTAGAGTAATGAGTTTAAATTATTTAAGGGTTTGGGGTTCCCCCCCCCCCACCCCTTATCATGTGACTCTTGGATTTAATCCTAGACCAGAGAAATTTGACAGTACAAGCCAGGTTATATCTCATGACTAATCTTGATCCCAAATCAAAGGGTTGAGAGAAAAGCATATAAAAATGCAAATTGCCCTTCCATCTCCAAGATGATACAGTAAAAAGCATAGGGAGGTGTGCTTTATTTTGCACTGATTGAAACAATATTTCTGTGTTAGAAGTTTCTGAAAGTGATAAGACTCATGAATGGTAAATGAATTTATTAGGCAGGAACATCCATAAGGAAAAGAGGGCGAGTGATCAATTTTTACTTTAATGCATCATGGCATAATTAAATTCCAAAACTCAGCCAGCTGAATCAAATATCGGAGGGAGGGGGTGAACTGAGGTAGCTGATTTTGTGTAGTTCTCTGAGGTAGCCACTGTTATGGGTATTACCACACAAATATCTGAGCATCCCAAAGCTATCAGATATATTTTAGCCTCAATGTTGTGGTGAAGTAGAGAAATTTTGTTTTTATTACATTCAGGAATTGGAGACACAAAAATCACGCTTTAAAATTCACACTGAAAGTTCAAGAAGACCAGGAATTCAACCGATGTCTCCTGAGCCCTACTTATACCCCTGACGGGCCAACAATCCACACAAAGCAATAATGCCAAAAATCCAAAAATGAAAGCCCAAAAATGAGAACCAGACCATGGTTCTAGAGGGAAGAAAACACGTGCTTTACAGAAGATATTTATCATGGCAAAGTCTTCCAATTTCAGTCTTAATTTTTTCTAGTCTGGTATGTTACACTGGTGGTCCCACCTGTGCTGTGGGTTGCTTCCAAGTCTTTCCTTCTTCCTGCAGTTTTCTGTTCCACCTGGCTATTCTTGAAGGCAAATCGACTTTAGCTGCCAAGTTAATTTTTCTGAACTTGAAAAATTAGGCTACATAACGCTTCCATCATGGTGACTGTCAATATCTTCACCATAATTAATGCAATTTCCTTCACACTGGAGCTGGAACTTGGCTTCTACCCTATATGGTCCTGTGAATTAAACATGGGTTTGTTGATGACCGTCCCAATACCATAACTTTAGTTACTGATTTAAAATGAGGATCTAGACATTTTGCTTAGCTCCTATGTTTTGGAATGGTTACCTAATTAATGTGGATTAAAAAGTGTAGCATATTCTCAGCAACAGAAAATATGACCAGACCTCACTGTTCTTCAACTCTGTGTATTTTCAGCATCACAGCTGTGTCAGAATTTACAGGTGTCCTCAGTTCTAATGTGTCACCTATGAAAAACAGTGGGGATCATGAGAAATCAGTGAAAAACAAAAATCTGTGTGAAAGATGTTTCAAATAAAAATCCCAATTGCCTTATATTGTGAAAGAATACCGAACATGCATTGAATAGAGCTGTTGGAACTACAGTAAGTTTGAATATTTTTTCCAGTATTTTTTTCTTTCCCTCACAGAACTAGTTAGTCAAAATGTAAACTTTAGGGGAAAAAGGTTTGGTTCTGTTTTCTCCTCCCTACACCTCCAGATCCAATACTGAATTTCTTGAAAAATAGACTCATGTCAGCCTCTTGAAGAGTTCCATGGACTGGCATCAAGCAAGAGAAACAATTCTGAGTTTGGAATTACTTAAGCTCAGGCAAACCTTTAATCACAAAGGATTAAAGGTCACTTTGACTGGTATTGGCTGCATATTGTTGTCTATGTGCAGATGTATCTATCTATCTATCTATCTATCTATCTATCTATATATGTGTATATATATCTGCACACACACATCTATAAGAATGTTTATTTCCATGAGTTTTTTCCTGACATTTTTAAATTTTGTTTCCATTTTTCCTTCACCCTCCTCCAAAAAACCCTACTGGAAAAGTCTTGGTTTATTCCTTCTAAAAGAAGGGAAGAAATTCTGTGGGTCAGCAAAAGCCTTTTTTTGTCTCTGCTCTTGTTGTGAACACCTGACTGATTTTTGGTCTTCTTCATCCATTATAAGATATTATCTATCTTTGCTAACAGATATAATCACTGCTGTTAGTCCAGAGACAGCATTTTTTTCTCACTCATACTTTTGTAAGACTGAGTAATCATACATGAGTATGTGTAATTTGAAACTAAAATCTAAAATATGTCAGATAAGTGAGATGATTAGAACACTCTACACAAAATTATCACAGAAATGGAATCAGCAAAAAGGTGTCAAAGCCACAGTGTCCGTAAAAGTGATCCAAACATGAATAATCTTAAAATGGCGACATTTCCCAGTAGTTTACCACCAGAACCAGTTCAGAAATCAGAGCTGGACAAGAGCTATTAATCTCATACTGTGCCCCAAAACCACATTTTTCATTGTTTTCACTGCTGCTATGATCTCTTATGACAAACTCAGTCTACAGAAGGTATCAGTACCTTATGATGAATGCTACAAAGTGTGACCAGTGTGTTTTCAAGAAGACTTTTTCCATTCTCATACTCCTCTTCATCCTCCCCTTCAGTACCATTAATTCTACAGTCCTACCCAGGCTGGGCAACACATAGAGACTCCCCTAGGACACACTTAGGGGAACCTAAGTGGGCAGGAACCACCCTGGGCAGGACTGTAGACGGATACATCCTGCTCATTCTCGTGCTGAAATCCTGTCTGCATTCACACACGGCTCAGAAGTTCAAACACTGCCTGCCGCAGCAGGATTCTACCTGCAACCTCCAAAGCAGCAGCAGCAGCAGATGTTTTGGCTGGATGTTAAATACTTCCCCACACCCCCAGGACATTTTGCCTGCTAAGAGCTGCTACCCAGAGGCACAGGAACCCAGAGGTATGGAAGAGATGTGCACACATATAGCCCAAGTGCCCTCCTCCTGCTTTTTGTAAAATGTGTTAATGTGAATAGATTGAAAGTTTTAGCCTGCAGTAAATTAAATACATTATGTATAATGGCAAATTATGCAGATTTATACCAGATAATCAGTTGGTGTGCTTTCCATTAAAGACAGCTAATGTCCAAATAGAATAGTTTGAACTTGAACAAATAAGTTCAGATTGTTCCCACTGGGCACATCACTTCAGACTCCTATACCACTACCTTGTAATTGCCTCCAAAAGTGCTGTTTCCTATTATATTAGTATTTCATCCTGCTCTTTTTTTGCACTTTCATGAACCCACCCACCTCCACCCTTCAACTCTTTTACTTTGGACAGAAATACTAAAAATGGGTTCTAAACTGTGCTGTAGCAAGCAAAATATAGTGCAGAGAGAGTTTGGAACCCCTTTCTGATGGGAGGAGTGCTCTGGGCCTTACCACTTTGATAAACTAAGGTATTAATGACAGGTTTTGGCAATGAGGAGCAAGAAGAAGAAAGTAGAAGGATGATGATACTATTCTTGATGAGAGAAAAAAAGGAAAAGGCAACCATGGGCCCAAACAGTGCCTTCCCCAAAAAACAGTTGGAATTTGAGCTCAGGCTGCTATCAGAAAATTTCCTGCTTGTTCCAACACACCAGAGGGAGCAGTGGCTCTCTAAAGAATGATGGCCAAATTCAGTGGGAACAACTGGTTTATTCAGTTTGGAGAAGAGGAGATGGAGGGAAGACCCCTTTGAGGTCTTTAACATTGTCACGGGGAGAAACGGAGGGGTGAGTTCTGATCTCTTCACTCTTGTGACCAGAGACAGGACTCGAGGAAACGGCGTGAAGCTGAGCGAGGGTAGATTTAAGCTGGATATCAGGAAAAACTTTTCCACACAGAGGGTGGCTGGGCACTGAAACAGGCTCCCCAGGGGAGCGGTCACAGGGCCAAGCCTGTTTGACTTCCAGAAGCATTTGCACAATGCTCCCAGGCACATGGTGTGGCTCCTGGGGCTGTCCTGTGCAGGGCTAGGAGTTGGACTCAGTGATTCTGATGGGTCCCTTCCAGCTCAGCGTATTCTATGATTCTATGAATTGTACTCTTGAAACTAACCCACTGGACTCCGACCTTGAAAATTTCTACTGCCAGAGAGAACTTCTTTGTAAAGTCAAGTAATTTTTAGTATCTGTGCCTCCTTTTCCATCATTTGTTCTCTTTCTGTGCAGGTTGTAACTACCGCAGGAACAAGAAGTTTCTTACCATGTTTACACTGCACATAGTACTGTGGAGACCTTCTTTGGGCTGGTGCTTTGTGTTTGTGTAATCCTGTCTCCAGGTATGCAACACATGATCCACATCATTCCCCAGGAAGAGCAGAGCCAAATGGCCGACATTAAAAACAACTGATGGCTCTGTGAGCTTGCACAAGGCAAATCCCTGGGACAATAAGGTACAGCTTTCCCAACACTTACCAGAATCAAACTGGCAGACTTGCGAGAAATCTAGGCTCAACCTGGATGATCCAGGCCTCAGGTCTGGGACAAACCCGTAATCAGAAGAGCCCAGAGAGAAATGGCATGGATCCCTAGCTTATTTCCTGGGAAGAAATTTAAACCCCTTCATGGCAGCAAGCTCTTGACACTCTGGCCCCTAAACCCAGAAGAAGCAGCCTGGCAGAAATATCCAAGCTGGGCCCCCAGTGGCAGTCCCACCAGCTGAGCTCAGAGGAGGAATGATTGTGGACCAGCAGCTGAACTAAGACTATGAGATCTGACAACTTCATTGCCCTAAATTATCAGACACAGCTGAGCAGCAAACATGGCACAGACTGAAATGGCACAGACACTGCAGCCTCTCTGCTTGTGGAGACAGTATCCTGATGAAGTGTCTTACTCAGTAACTGCAAAATATAAGAAATTGGAGACTCTTTTTCCTACTTCCTTTAACAGTACTACTGAGCTTGTGCCTGTTTAAAGGGCATATTGATTTTTTGTTTCATGCAGAGAAGCTGTAGCTTGTTAGGAACAGTACTCTTTTTGGTTTGGTTTGAGGGTTTTTTGTTTGTTTTGTTTGGATTTGTGGTTTTTTTATGTATTTACTTTTCTTTGTGTTTTAAATCCATCCTAGCACTGCAGGTGCCAGTACCAGTGCATTATGTGCTCTTTCCTTGACTTTAATGCTTACACAGGGAGCCCATATATAAAGATGCAGAGTTATCAGGTAGGATTTCTGGCACACATACCATGTAGTGGTCTGTCAGTTGACCCTGCCATTTCAGAGAGAGTTTCTAGATTGTTCAGATGAACAGTCTGACCACATTTGTCTTCAGGAAATAAACATGACATCAGCCTAATGACTCCCACCAAACCTTCTCTCACACAGACTCAAATTGCTTGTGGGTCCCTCTCTGGGGAGATGCATTTTTGTCTGATCTCGCAATTTATAATAAAGAGAAGTATTGTATTTATGAACACTCAGCCACTGTATTGTTCACAAATTTGTTATTTTAGGGTTTACATTTGATATTTGGTTATGAGAGATAACCTCTGTAAGACTAACAGTGCTAACATCCTCTGCTGTGCACTGTTAACTCTGCAGAGCACTTACAGCAGGGTTCACTGTGGCAGCTGCCAAACAGCTGCATTTTGACCCAGTATCTCAGTAAGGCACCCTTCTTGCCCCTCTTCGGCCCCACCACAGCTGGGAGATCAGCGAGGGATGAAAGGTCTCCAGGTGCTCAGGCAGGCAGCTGCTGCTCCAGACAGATCTTTGGGATCTGGTGGATGTGTGGTATGGGCTAGGCACGGTCATCGCAAAGTGTGAATAACAAGGTAGTGGGTTTAGGGGCTGTTATTTCACTTTGTGAAGATCTGGGAGCAAGAGTCCATGCATGAGTACATTTGGCTGTAGCAGCTCTGCAGAGCCAGAAAAGACTGCACAACTCACCATCAGAAAGGTTTGCTTAAAGCAGACACTTCTAATGATGGGGAAAGCAGTCTTTGGTGGTTACCTGCCTAACACTCCTCAGTCTGAAGTCAACACAGGGCTGCATTACTTTCCTGAGTGAACCTGCCCATAACAATGTGTTCTCTCTCTCACATTTTGTATGAATTTAACCTATTCTCACAATTAGAATATGTGAAAAAATTTTACCTTAAAACAAAGTTTAGAATTACCAAATTAAACAGTTCTAAATGTCTTTGCTATATCAAACACCGGTAATAAGGAGGCCTGAATACCACCCTTGGTCTTCATTGCTTTAATAACACCAGCAAATATAAAAGGCTGGGCATTATTATCTAGATGTAAGGTTTGCTAGACTGCTACAGCTTGCATCATACAGCTAAACTCTTATCACAAGCTACCAAACAGTTGAGAAGCCTGTATTTGGGCAAACGTCATATTTCAGTTGACTTTGCTATTTTTTTGTCCCCCAGTTTATATATGATGTTGGTAATGACTACATTTTACCAAAACATTTTTAAAATTTAGAATGGTTTTTCAATTCCATTGAATTTTTTCTGAGAGAAAAAAAAAATAAAATTAAAAAAAAAATGATCAAAATACAGAGCAATGGAAATCTTCAGAAGAAAATATTTTTCTCTCTACAATTTCCTGGGTTTCTTTCTGAAATTAAATGTTATAATAATACTCATTCAATTTGAAGAATAAAAACCTTGTAAAACTTCAAATGAAAAGTGGGCATTTTTAGCTATTCTGTTAGTGTTATTTACCTACATTGCGTCTGCTATGTGTCCTAGTGTTATCAATGCAGATAGAAAGCACCAAATGACGAGTAAATTACATTAATTAAAGATTTTTTCACATGGTCCTTCGTTCTCAAGAGATTTATCTTGCTATCTCACCTCACTTTTGCATGTTAAATCAATACCTGTATTGGCATACATCAGAGACACGCAGTACCGATTATTGGCAAGTTAGATCCTGACACAAGGCACTGGTTTCTAATAAAGGTGTTGCCCATGGCTACATGTACCATACCTTATAATTAATAACTGTGTGTTCTGGCAGATCCTAGCAGTTGTAACCTGAGCTTCTCATCGGTATTTGCAATAGCAGAGGAATATTCTATGGGCTATATTATTTCACATGATTCCTGTGTGAAGAGCTGCTCAATGGTGCAGTAGCCTTTCTTTGCCTGAGTAACAATGGCAGTACTGATTACCCTTAATAACATTATTATACTGTGTGCACAAATCAAGCACGAAGAGCAATCAGGTGGAGAATTAGATTGTTTTAAAAAAACCTGATCTTCATTCTTGCCACATGTCTGCTGAACCTTGAAAACAGTAATGAGATGGCCTTTAAATTCCTACTGCTTTGATAAGAGATGAGAGGTGCAGCCAAATAACATTTCTTCCAGTTTGGTAGCTAGAGCTTGCAGGCACTGCTCTGCCTAGAGGTTACTTACAGTGGAAGTTATGAAAGAAGAACTTGAACTGCATATGTAGCTGGTACAGATATATAAATATTTTTATGGCACATTTTATGTAGAAATATGCAGATATTATACCTCAATCAGTCAAAAAAACTCTGAAGGGAAATGAAAAGCAAAAAATCCATTAGTGGCTGAACTGATTCTGGAGAATCGAGATAATACTAGGTAAAAATATTAAAAAACAGAAGGTGAATTTCATTTTGTTTGTGTGCAGCCCTCTCCTAATATAATCAGTTGCTTACAAAGTGATTTTTCATATAGCCATGCAGAACAGCTGCCAAGGCTTTTCTGGTTCTTCTTACATCCCAAAATGTCTGGATAATGCCACCTAAACTCAAATTTTGGACCATGAGCAGATTCTCCTCTTTCCAAGGGATCAAGACCTTATTAGAAGATATCTCAAACATTCAAACACAGACGCCTCTCAAAAACCTGAAGCCTTCAACATTTATGGTTTACAGCAGCCACACTGTTTTGTTTATACTGCCAAAGGACTGACTGGACATGGATTGAAAGCAAATTTACTCAGGGCAAGGACAGCCCTTGAGAAGATTCTAAGTGGCTCCTTCAGTTTTTCAAGGGAGATTCAGTAGTCATGGGAATTTGAACCATTTAATCCAATTTGAATAAGCAAGCCATTTGGCAGCTCCCTGCTGCCAAACAACTCATCCTTGTAAAAACCAGTCCTTGTTGGTCTGGACAATATTGTCTTCTAATTCCTCGTTTGGTGCTATTTGTGAAGTGCCTGGTTAATGGACACATTGCCAAATAAATCCTTGTGTGTCCTTGAAATGCACTTTCATTTTACTCCCCCTGCCTTATTCAACACTTCTAGGCTTTTTTTAGCATTCTTTCTTACTTCTGTCCCATCTCTTAGAAATCCTTTCCAGGCGAGGTAACTTAGCCTTAGGCAACACACTTGAGCAAAGGACACAAAAGATGTAGGTATTTGGTCTAGAAAGCTAATTAAAGAAAACTTTTGATGACTGCTGTTGGATCCAAAAAAGGCCTACCTTCTAATGGAGAAATTGGATGAAAATGAACCAGAAGTTTCCACAACAATATCTTCAGGAAGCTATTTTACTTTCTAGTCTATTCATGTGCTACCGTTGTCACACCTAGAAAATTCAAATCCACCCTCATCAACACATCGTGCATGGTTGGGAGATGGAGTTTCTCTGCTCTGTGCATTTTCTAGTGTTTCAGGTGTCCAAGGATTTGCCAGTCCAGTTGCTCCAACAGGGCTTGTAGCTGCCAAGTTTTCATATGCACGGGGTACCCCACCTGTCTTTGCAATTGCAGAGGTTGGGTGCACAGGTAGAGATGAGAAGAATGCCTAAATCTTACTGGCTTCAAACTTTGCCTCCTCCTCAGCCTGTCCAGCTCAGCAGATGATCCCAGACTGTCCTTGTGGCTGCAGTAACTTGCAAAACAGAGGCACCAGGTGCTGGGTATGTGAGAGCAGAGGAGATGACTCAGAAGAAACTTCACTAATTGCATAAGTCTTCTGGGTCTGCTGCCAGTTGGCAGAGT
>VZTA01008463.1:3450-32009 GCA_013398855.1 Mohoua ochrocephala | reverse complement strand
GAGAAGGATGTTGTGGGGGACCATGTCAAAGGCTTTACAGAAGTCCAGATAAATGACATCTGTAGCCTTTCCCTTGCCCACTGATGCAGTCAGTCCGTCATAGAAGGCCACAGAATTGGTCAGGCAGGACCTGCCCTTGGTGCAGCCGTGCTGCCTGTCCCGAATCACCTCCGTGTGCCTCAGCACAGCTTCTAGGAGGGGCTGTTCCATGAGCTTCCCAGGCACAGAAGTGAGGCTGACAGGTCAGTAGTCCCCAGGGTCCTCCTTTCAACCTTTAAGATGGGTACAATGTTTCGCTTTTTCTTGTCACCTGGGACTTCACCTGACTGCCAAGACCTTTTCGAATATCATGGAGAGTGGCTTCGCCAGCACATCAGCCCTTTCCATCACTTCTGTANTTCTTCAGGTGATCATGAACCTGATCTTAACTTACAGTGGGAGGGACTCTGCTCCCCCAGTCTCTATCCTGCTGTCCATCCACTCAAGAAGTGTGGGAAGAAATGTTGCCCATGAAGACTGAGGCAAAAAGTTTTTGAGTACCTCAGCCTTTTCCTCATGTATTGCTTCCAGTTTTCCACCCTTGTTTATCAGAGGGGGTCATCTTCTTTGGCCTTCCTTTTCTGGTTAACATGCCTGTAGAAGCCCTTCTTGTTATTCTTTGTGTCCTTTGCCAAGTTCAGTTCCAGCTTTGCCTTGGACTTCCTCACTCTGACCCTACACAACCGAACTGGATCTCTGGGCTCTTCCTGGGCCACCCATCCTAGCTTCAACTGCCTGTGCATTTGCTTCTTCCCCTTCTCTTAGGAAAGTCTGCTTTCCTAAAGTTCAGGGTCATAACTTTGTTCCTCACCTGGCCCCTTTATTCCTCAGGACTGCAAACTCCACCAGTGCATGATCGCTGCAGCCCAGGCTCCCTCCAATCTTGACGTTCGAGATTAGCTCACGCTGGTGCCCGTCACATCCCGAATTGTATCCCCTGTGACAGGGCTGCTGTCTATTCTCTGGCTCAAGATGTTATCCCTCATGCTTTCCAAGGGTCTCCTGGCTTGCCTGCAGCTTGCTGTGCTGCTCTCCCAGCAGATTTTGGGATGGTTGAGGTGTCCCAGCAGGACAAGAGCCTGCGAGCATGCTGCCTCCTGTAGCTGGATCAAGAAGGCTTCATCAATAGGCTCCCTTTGGTCAGGGCTCTGTACTTAAAACCCATCCACAAGGTTCCCTTTGTTGCCTCGGTCCCTGATTCTTACCCACAGGCTTTTGATCTNCTGTACTTAAACCCCATCCACAAGGTTCCCTTTGTTGCCTCGGTCCCTGATTCTTACCCACAGGCTTTTGATCTGCTCATGGCTTTTCTTCAAAGACAGCTCTTCACACTCAGTCTACCTCCTGATATAAAGGGCAACCCCTTTGCCTCTCTCTTTCCTCACCTGTCTCTTCTGGAGAGCCTGTGGCCATTGATAGTCACACTCCAGTCACATCCCACCAAGTTTCAGTAATGGCAAGAAGGTCACAACTTTCTAGCGGCACAGTGGCTTCCAGCTTCTGTTTTTTACCCGTGCTGAATCAATGTGGTTATAGAACACAGAACTGTCATGCAAAGTGTGTTGAGTGCTATATATGACCTGTGACTGATAGGAGTAAATTTTAGTCTGGAACAGGGTAGTTGAGATCTTATATATGCGTGTGCTGATAGTTAGAGAAGCATGCACTTGGAGTGCAAGATAACTTCTGAAATTAACTGAATTCAACTCATGTTTTTAGTATGTATGTTTTAGGCTGTAACCCTAGTTTATTCAATGAGGAAGGCTTGAGTGTTTCCATGACATAACTTGTTGGACATACACATAGCATGTCCATCTGAAGAGCAATGTTTACAAATCATGGGGAGGAAAGAAAGATGGATGGGGGATTCTAGGTCACTGTCTTGGTCTGGTTCATTATGCAGCTGCTAGGCAGCTGTGTAGCACCAATGACAGTGGTGAAGAAAGGTGTCATGTAAACGGGAAAAAGCAACTGAGTAAAATTTAAATATAGTCGTGTAAACATCAATTCCCCCAGAAGTCTCACTGCAGTTGCTGTGTCTGTAGGGCATCTCAGCGAGGTACTAACATCTGCTAATTGAATAACAGTGTTTAACTTCTAAGCTGTGAAGGGCTGGGCAGTGCTTCTTCCTCCATATGCCACAGTATGGAATAAGAGACTGGAGTTTTCCTCCCTTCCTCTGTTATTGTCTTTAACTAGTAGGAGCAGACTTTATGATCAAAATCTTTTTCTTTCCCTTCTGAAAGGTCCTCTGGTCTTGTCAAGATTATGACAGAGTATAGTGTTGAATTGTATTTGAATAGCAGCGAGGTTTAAAAGGGAAAGTTACTTGTGCCCGCTGATTACAGTTGTTCACGGGCCTCCCAGCAGAGGTTCCTCAAAAGAAAAAAGGAAATTCCATCCGGAAACTTTAGTACAGCAGTGGTTCCCTGGTGTCCTCCTATAGTTCTTCCACACCTAGACTTCAAGCTCGAAATCCTGATGACAGAGTTGAAGTATTGTCCACACTACATCTTCATACAGGCTTCAGTGTTGCTCTGAGTGAGTGTCAAAGCTGGGAGTAAACGACTAGATCTCACTGACCCTTAGCAGCCCCACCTGGCCATCCATCTCTGCCACCTGTCCATCGGTCCAGGATTCCCATTTCAGGTCATTCTGCAGCCTTCAGTCTCTGCTGTAGGTATGCCAGTTTTCAGCTCAACTACAGCAGGTACTGTGCCTGGCCATGGGTCGTACTGATCTGGACTGACCCTCAGACTGACCTTCTACCTGTATCATCACTGTGGAGCTGCCCAGAAATCACTCAGCTGGGTCCTGACCCTGGCAGCCATCACTGGACTTGGTCCTGATCTTAAACTTTGAATTGACTTCCCAGTTTGATCTCAGACCTGCCTCAACACCTGGAACTTGCTTGTTGATCTGGGCTCTTGGTTGAACCCAATTACCATCCCTAGGCCTGCCCTGCTGCCTCATTCAGGGGAAGTGGAATGGCTTGCTGACTGGTGAGGCTCATGCCCTACCAGCTGTGACGTCATTTTTGGCTCCTACCTCTCCATCTCATAGACAGCAGCTGGCCATTGCTGCATTCAATGCAAATAACTGTTACACTGTTGCAAAAGAATGAGTAAATTTAAGATCTTATTCTTACTGTCATAAAGGTTAGGTCCAGAATAGTCTAGATTCTATTCCACACAAGGTGTTAATTGCTATAATCTATTTATTCATTTGCTGAATAATCCTTGTGGGCACTGTGTTGGTTACCACCAGCTGAATCCTGAAGTTCAATGTATTTGTGCCCTAAAATAGCTACTACATCCCATCTAAACGATGGCTTAGAAGAAGGGACAATGAAAACATGTAGCAGGTTAGCAGTATCAAGGTAAGTGGATGTGTTTCTGAATGGTGTTCAAATGAGTGAAGTACCTATGTATTTCTGTGATATGCACATTCTTTAATGGAATGTGAACCTATGGAAATGATAGCAGCAGCTGTTCCAATGCGCCAGAGATAAGAAAGTGTTCTTACGGAGAAGGTTGCATTATAGTCTCATAGCCGAGCTAAAAGCATGATGTGTTCAAGAAAAACGAGATTCACTTAATTCTCTCTTTGGGGTTGTCTTCAAAGTAAGGAGTAGACTTTTTACAGTGAATACTCAGGTCCATACAGGTATGTTTGCCACATGAAAGATGAAGGAAGAAATGGAAGATGGATGCAGTAAAATGGTGATGGTCATTTGACTCAGTCTTCTTGCCTATTGTCAGAGGACTTAATGACATAAGAATTCAGTATTGGTAAAGTAAGGGCCATTTCTGTCACTTCACATCTTCTGCATTTTAGAGACTTGCAGACAGGGCTACACTGTAATTTTTTGAAGGGCACAGGCAATTAAATCTACACCAACTTTTTGTTTGGCAGCAAGTACAAATAAAAATAATGTTTAAAACAGTGTGGTTTTTTAGTAAAGTTAGTTTTGTTATTTTTAAGGTCTAGGTTGAAGAAGGACTATGATGACTTTAAAAGACATCCAGACCATGATAAATTTACCAGAGAATTGTGGAGTAATGATGAAAGTGAAGTTGATTCTGGCAAAGAATCTTTTGCAGTAGTATGCGGTAAATCATCAGAGTCTGCAGAACATATAGAAGTTCCCAAAAAAGATCTCTCAGACAATGGTAAGCATTTACTGGAAATCAGTAGTTTGAACTTCATTCAGGAGCTGAATTGAGTTGATTTGGGAAGCTAATTTTTCCATGGGAGCTTGTGTCCTACTTTTTACCTTAATTCTACTACTGTGATAATATGAAAATAGCTTGTGGTGCATATCTGTCAGATGTAGACTTGAAGAGGGCAGACATGACCAAGATGAAAATTCTGCTTTATTAAAGTGTTTGCCATTTTTTGTGCTTAACCATTTCTGTGATAACATAGTAGGTCTGTGTGGAATTCACTTTTATGGTGGGTTGACCTTGGCTGGCTGCCAGATGCCTATCCAGCCACTGTCACCCCACCTTCCTTAACAGGACAGGGAGAGAAAATAATATGGAAAATCTCAAGGATCAAGATACAGGCAAGGAAGATCACTCACCAATTACTGTCACAATCAAAACAAACTCACTTGAGAGAATTAATTTAATTTGTTGTCAATTAAAAATAGAGTAGGATGGTGAGAAACAAATACAAAAGCTAAACCTCTTCTCTTTCACATATCCACATTTTTCCAAGGCTCATCTTCATTCCCAATTCTTCCACCTCCTCCCTTGTCAAGTGGAACAAGAGGGGTTGAGTCTGGGGATTGAGGTCAGTTCATAACAGGTCAGTTCTCTGCTCCTTCCTCATCCCTGCTCCAGTGTGGGGTCTCTCCTATGGAATACAGTCCTTCACAAACTGCTCCAGTGTGGGTCCTCTCCACAGACTAGAGTTTTTCAGCGTAAGACTGTACCATTGTGGGTCCCCCATATGCCACGGTTCCTGTCAGGAGCCTGCTCCAGGTTGGGCTCTTCGTGGGCTGCAACTTCCTTCAAGGCATACTCACCTGCTTAGAATGGGGTCCTCAAGCATCTGCATCAGCACCTGTTCCAGCATGGTCCTCCACAGGAGCAGGTCAGCCTGCTTGATCAGGGGTCTTACGGGATTGCAGGAGAATCCATTGCAGCGCCTGGTGCACCTCTTACACCTCCTTCTTTGCTGACCTTGGTGTCTCCAGGATTGTGTCTCTACGTTTTTTCCTCAGTCCACTCTGTCAGACTCTTCTGCAAAGCATTATCCATGAGACATCACCAGCTTGGCTGACAGGCTCAGCTGTGTCCTGCAGTGGATTTGTTATAGAGCCGGTTGTGTCTGGCACAAGGCAGTTCCTGGCCTCTCTCCTCACAGAGGACCCCTTGCAGCCCCATGCGACCAAAGCCTCAATGCATGGCCCTTCTGTCCACCTGGCCCTCCTTCATACGTCCTCAGCCCTCTTGCCACTTCATGCATCCTCTGCTCACTGGCTAGTCCAGCTTGATGCTCAGGATGAAACATGGCATTCACATCTTTGTCGCACAGGCATCCCCCATTCACAAGTCCACCTGTTAGGCCAGCCCAGACCCCCAGGCCCTCCTGCTCCCCAGCTAGTCTGGCTTGAAGTTTGTCAGTGAATACGCACATGCTGGATTTGGGGAGGATACAGACACTCACCCCCCAGCAGCTGGCACCAGGCCCACAGGCTGTAACCTCTTGCAGCTGTCCTTGCAGGTCCCCTGACCTCTACACATCGCTTCATGGGTTTGTATAGCTGTAGCAATTCCCTCACCCTTCCCGGCCTCGTCTCCAGGATCTCCCTTGATTTATAATCACATTAGGTTCAAAAAGTTGATCTTTCTGCAAGAGGCCTTTGCAGTTTCCTCATAGCCCATCAATTGGTGTGACTGGTGAAGTTGTTTCTTGACATTGTCGCCATTTTTGTTTGGTTAGATCTGTATCTCCGTATATTTTTTTCCTGGCTTTTCCCTTTTTCCCTTCAAGACAACCTTGCTGGAATATACATTCTCATGCTCTCACATACAATTATCAATTAATGTGAATGACCAGGTTTGGTTTTCCTCACTGTCTCCCGTTGCTGGTCAGGTTTCAGTCCGTGTATGTTCTTGTTTATTACTTCCTCCTCTCCTTATTACCCCCATTTTGTATTGCAAAGGTCCTTGACCAGATGCCCTTAAGAAATTGGACATTTCCTTCCACATACCTTTACTCTTGCAAACTAGTGTATTGCCTTTAGCGAGACACTGTAAAACTATTTTATAGGGGTATCAGTTGCAAACATGTAAAACAGTGTTTCTGTTTTAATGTCCTTGCAGATGAAACGAAGCTCTTAGAGATGAATTTACCTGCAGGAAAAAACAGAATTCTGAAAAAAGAATCAGCTTCTAAAGAAATACAGAAGACGCTGCCTAAATGCATTAAACGACAGTTCAAGCAAGATAGTTGTCTTGATCAAAGCACTAATGAGCTTTCACCACGGAAGAAAGCAAAACTGAGCACTAATGAGGCTGTGGTCCAGAGTTCAGAAAGTAGCCTGCAGTCGGATAGTTGCTTGACTGAACTGAAACAATTTGAAGGGTCAACTCTAGAGCTGCTTTCCTTGACAGATCCTGCAACATCAGTATCAAACTTTCAGAAAGGGACCAAACCCATCCAGGCCTTGCTTGCCAAGAATACTGGGAACAAAGTGACCTTAACAAATCAACCGTTGCCTCCTGCAGGCATAAACGTATCTTCTTCTGAAAAGTCAGTTTTACCACCTTTGGAATCATCACTGATCAAACCAGCATTGCCCTGCCAGGCCAGTTCTAAGACTCCTTTACAAATGGTATACAAAATGCCAAATGGCCACTGTGTACCAATAGATGTTCCCAACAGCTCAGTGAAAATTCAAATGCAAGCTATAATTGACCCTAAAACTGGAGAAAAAGTCATGCAACAAGTTCTTATTTTACCTAAGAATTTTCTTCTTCAGCAGAAGGAAGAAAAAATTGTGTCCAAGGACATTCAGTCACTACAAGAAAAATCATTTGAGATGCACTGTACATCTTTACCAAAAATGTCAAACGTCAGTGTTTCTTTAACACCTGTTCTGGTAACAGGCCCTGCAAATGCCACTCAGTCACCCACTACAATTTTTAACAAGCATACTACCCACTCATCCCAAGTGACTGGTCCCATGAACACTACACAACCATTGCCTGATGTAACTTCAGCAGATAACTTATTATCATCAACAGTTAAGGTAAGCCAAACTGAAAGTGACAAACTCAAGGCTACCCTTTCGACTGCTACGTTGCCTGTGTCTTTGGCTTCACCTACTCTTTCCACAGCTAGCCAATCATTGACACCAGCAACAGCATTAAGTGCATCTACGAACCCTGATTCTGCCTCTCATAGTCTTGCATCACAGCAGCAAACTGATTCCCTTGAAACTAAGCAAGAGCTGAAGACAGTGTGTGTAAGGGAATCACAATCTATTCTGGTCACAACACGAGGTGGAAACACCGGAATTGTTAAAGTGCAAACAAACCCAGATCAGATTTCACCTAGCAGTTTATGTCCTAGTTCAGTTTTCACTTACGCATCCCAGCTTCAGGCCTTTCTTGTGCCAAAAACCACAGCAGCATCATGCTCTAGTCTTCCATCTGTAGCATCAGCCACATCTGGTCTCCCACATGTTGGACAATCATCTCCTTCTGGATTTGCCCCCTCAACAGCGTCTTCTGTTAACATTCCAGCTTTCCCTGCTGATTTTACCCAGGCAATGGAGAAAAATACCAAATTCACACTACAGCAGCCAGCTGTTCGAGACTCTTCGTGTCAAGTAAGAGACAGCTCCTGCCAAATGTCTTCTCCTTTATCCTCCATTTCATTAGCTAGCAATCTGGTGTCTGCAAGTCCACACAGTCCTGTTAGTGTGACTAGCACTGGACAAAGTAATATTGTCAAAACTCCAAATTCTTCTGTGCAGCATCAAGGGGATACTAAAAGCAAAACAAAATCTGTTACACAATCTGAGTCTAATTCTGCAACAAATGGAGATTTAATCAGTGGTACTCCAGTCCAGAAATTTACATTAATCTCAAATCCACCAATTTTATCTCCCTCTGGGGCATCAGGGGTCAGTATTATACCCTCTCCAGCATCCACTGCTGTTACTGCTCAGAAGCTGCTTTTCATTAACACACAAATTGCCAATGGCCCATCGACCACCAGTCTAGTTGCAGAGACATTGAAACAGAACCTTCCTTCTTCCCTAACCAAAACTTTTGTTAATGCCCCAGAGCAACCACAGTTGGTTTTGATCCCATCTACAGTAGGACCGCCGATAAGAATTAATTCATCACCAACTATTGCTCAAGTAAAAGATGTGAAAATTGGACTAAATATAGGTCAGACCATTGTAAATACTAAAGGCAGTGCACAGGAGGGCCTACCAGTTAATATATTGCACTCTGGCATTTCTAAAGGAGAAGACAAAAAGAGCACAGCCTTGGCCCCATCCTTGACAAGTAGCGCTGTGGTTCCTGTTCCAAGTTTTGCTCTGTCAGCAAATGAATCTGTATGTGTTGCGACAAAAGCCGAAACTGCCTTTACGATATCAACAGCAAGTGCACGTGTAGAATCTGTTTCAGTCACATCGAGTGGGACTTCCTCTGGGACACAGCCTACTGTCTTGATTGGTGGCAGTGATCCCTCAAGAATAAGGCCAGTTCTGGGTAATCGACTTTGTGCATCAAATATTGGAAATACTGTGGGTATATCAACTGTGAAAACAGGACATCTTGCTTCATCCGTGCTGATTTCAACACAGCCAACAGTATCTCCTCAAAACTTAGCATCTGCTCTGCAGTTTCCAGTCATTAGCTTGCCTGGATCTGCAGCCACCCCCCACAAGGTGTTACATACGGTTCCTCAGTTGACAGCAGTTCCAGCTCCTCTTCCAGTACCAAAAAGCCAGTTGCCCACGCTGGTTCAGTTTCAGTCATCAGGAATTTCAACTGCTGTGTCGAGTCATGCAGGTATTCACAAACCTCAGGGTGTGTTGCCCCCTCCATCACCAAATACAGGTGAAGTCATTGGTTTTCCCAATCTTTCTGCCCTACAATGCCAGCAGGTGCCTCCCAGTACAGAGAAACAAAGTCATGCTTACACTTGTGCTTCTACCGTTCAGATGTCTGAAGCTTCACCACCTGTCACAAGCAAAACAGGAGGAGTTCAGTTGAATGAACCTTCTGTTCAACAGAAAATAGTCATTAACACCTGTATGCCTTTGGCACCTGGAACTCAGATAATGATTAATGGTACTCGTTTTGTTGTTCCACTACAAGGCCTTGGAGCTGGCAGCCATGTTCTTCTTCTCTCCTGTAATACAAAACAGACTCCTTTAACAATTAACCATGGTCAAGAGCCTCAAGGTGTACCAACTGTTAATCCAATAACCTCGAAAATCATCCTAGCACCAAGTCATTCATTAAGTTGGCAAATACCAAAACATCCTTTGAAAAGCTCTACAAAAATTGTAAACTCTTTTGGAGCTGCAGATGCTTTACCCATCGTACATGCAACACCCCAGATATTTAGTACTCCAGCTAGCTCATGTGCTCCACTGTCTGCGGTAACTCTGTCTGTATCTTCAGTGACAAAATCTCCCGTTAATGTTGCTACATCTTCTGTTTCCGCTGTTCATCCTCCAAATTCTCATTTACCAAGCAACACTTCAGTGTTTCACTCGGACACTTCTATCAAAAAGCTGTTGGTTAGTCCAGAGGGAGCCATATTGAATGCTCTCAATACTCCAGCACCAAAAGTTTCTTCCCTGTCTTCATCACTTCTTCCTGTTGTTGTTTCCACAAGCAGAAATCCTACCGCTGTCTTCCCTGCATCTCAGTCATCTTGCCTTGATAAGCCTGACAAAGCTGCCTCCTGAATTTACTGCAAATGAGCCACTTTGAAACTCTGGGGCATTCTTCAAACTTTGAAAGTTGTAACTATTGAATAATTTCTTACAACGTTTTAAACAATTGATTTACTCAATATTACTAAGGTTACAGTCCTTACCTGTTTACCTGTGGGGATTTGGAGAAAGAAAAATTTTAGTTTGTCAGAAGTTTTCAGCGAGTTCTCTAGTAAAAGGCTCAGAAATGACCAATGAATTCATTAAACAAGTTGGAGAAATCTTGCCTTTTGCACATGTTCCATCTTACATTATAGACTGTTTGCCAGTGTGTTTATGACAGTATATATCTCCTTTTTATTTGTCAAATTTATTTTTGACTTGTTTCTTTAAAAAAAAAAAAAAATTATGCATTGTAAAAATGCAATCCGTAGTATAGAATTGTACATATTCCTGAACTCCTAAAAACCTGTACTAAACAATATGTACAAAGAACTATGCTGTCTTATTTATGTTTTGTTTACATAATGTATAGTTTTTTAAGTATTTTAGTAACTTTGGACCAGTGTACTGTTTAGCAACAATGCAGAAGAATCTGCATGTAATAAATCAAGTTGCTGTACTGCTTTGTGTTGGCAGTAGTTAAGAATACATTGTATCCGTTACACCATGGGAGAATACATATATACGTGTGTGTATGTGTATAGATACATCCTTCTTTTGGTGTATGGTAGAATGAAATTATTTCATCTCTTCTGTTCTTCTCTGGTTTTAAATTTCACGCGATTTGACCGGATTTGGAAGGAAGGCCTCCTTATTGTTCCTCATGATATAGGGCAGGAGAACCCGTACTTCATCCATTCTTAATGATTTGGTTATGTTGCCTAAATAACTCCCGTGAAGTGGTAAGGCTCCAAATGGCTTCCTAAACACCAGTCTCAGTCACACTGATTGCTGTTAAGGACTGCCATGCTTTGTCTTAAAGCTCAAAGATCTGTTGAACAATTCATTGTTCTCTGTTGTACAACCTTGTGTGCACTTCCACATACCTGGTAACTGTAACAAGGTCTCTCACTCATCTTCCATCTAACCATAACAAACTACCCCTTTTTTTCACTGGTCGTGCTTTCTAGATCTGTATTTTTTCTTTAGCTTGTAAGTAGTCTATCTGGAAGGAGAGTGCTAAAGATTAAAAGAAGCTTTATTAATACTTTGAATGGGGATAATTCACATATTGCATAAACCTTCTCTTTTTGTACAGTGTGTTCAGTATTTATTGGCTTAGTTTCAGCATTTGATCTGATAAAACCTTTGGGTTATTTTCTGCAGATCTGCTGAGTTCACAGCTGCCTGCTGCAGTGCTCATGGAGATAAATTTTTTGATACCTTTTGTGATTTTGCATATAGAGAAAGAGTGCCCATCTTATGAAGATGATGATTTTAGAATTGCTGTCTTCGTATGTGTTGGATTTTTCTGTGGAGTTTGTTGGTTTGGGTTTTTTTTAGAAACTAGAAGGGAAGATTTCAGAAGAGTTTATGAATGATAGTTGCCTTTTAAATAGCTACGACTTCAAAGGGGATAAAAGCTTACATATCCGTATTTAGCAGTGTTCTTAGATGGAGTTTCGTAAAGATGAAGCTTCAACCTTTGCTCCTCATCCTGTTGAATTTCTACTTCCCTTTCCCTTTTGCTGTACACAGTTTGGCAGTTCAGATGCTGGGTTGAAGAACAGGACATCTTACTCCCTCTATGTTGGCTGCCCTTTCAATTGTTCTGAAAAGTAACCTGGTAGCTATATAGCTAAAGTTCTGGGAAAGTGAAGGGAAGAAAGGCTTGTGCCTTCCATAGGGACCTTTCCTTTTGCATGAACTAAAAGGATTGCATTGGGAAATTGCATCTTTGCGGACCAGAAATCTCCATCTTACCTCAGGGCTGGGAAAGATGGAAGCTGTCAGTTTTGGAATGAGAGAAGGTTTGTTTAAATTTAGAAAAAGCTACCTGCTATGCTTTTCCTACTTCTCACGAAAGGTGTTTTGTAACTGATTTTGAAGACACCTGGTAGAAAGGGTGTCCGCCTGCCAGAGTTTACAGTACTACGGATGTTTAAGTCTGACTGCATTTTACGGTTGAATGCTGCAGGTGACTTTTCCAACAGAGGGAGATGGCAGAGAGTGGCAGTTTCTTCATGGGCATTTTACATACTCTAAAACCATATATACCAGCAACTCATTTTATTTCCATTTCACTGGTTGAACCTTGGGACTTGCTTTTATGGATTTTTCTCTTTCCTTGCAGTGGTTGTTTTTTCCTACTTTTAAAAAAATTAATGTTTACCGTTGCGCGAGTTGTCTACATTGTTTGGAAAACTGAAGTCTCGGTTCTAGTATTGGAGTTGTTCTTGATGGAGAAAAGATTCTTGCATGGCATTTTTCTGTGTGCTAATGTAGTAGAAAGATTTATGCTAGAATTGGCTCTAATAAAGAGAAAAGTTAGAAAAGCTGAACTTAGGAACTCAGGACTCAAGTAACTTGCTTGAATGATTTCCAAGAAATTTTCTGAATTAATAAGATAACATTTTATGATCTTCTTAAATATTTTATAATTTCGCAGACATAAGCTTTACAACGTGAAAAGTTTGATTCAGTTTGATTAGAGTTTTCATGGATTTTTAGTCTCTGCTACACATGTGTTCAAATTCCAAATCCTATTAGAGAAAGACTTGAGACTACTATGTAATGGGCTTGCAACATTCATTGTGTAAACCCAAATTTTAGTAATTTTTGTGAATAAAATTCCTATTCCCAATTCTCTTCTCCGATAGTATGAATGTCAGTCTGAGAAAAGGCTTTTTTTCAAATGAACGTAAATACCCACTGACAATTTGCTACGTACCTTTTGCTCTCTACCAAATGCATAGTGCTACCAGTAGCACAAAAAGAACTGTAAAAAAGTAGTTTATGTTCACAGACAAAATGAAAAAGCAGAACTGCCTGCATCTCGACTTGAAGTTAAAAAGACATTTAATGAAACATATAAACATAGACGTATAAATCAGCCTTTTAAGAAAACATGTTCAGCTTTTCAGAGCTTGTAAAATGCCTTGCTTTTAGACCCCCTCAGATATTGCATACAAGTATTCATACATTATATTACATGCAAAATTTTAGGTTTATTAATGACTTTGAATATTTTGAATTACATCCTTTCATTTACCTGAAAGGACATGTTCTGCACAATAGTTTTGCTTTGTTATGAGTAGACAATGACACTAATATTGCTTCACTGTTCAAACACCCAAGTGTGCTGCCATTTTCTCATAGGGATTCTGCCACACTAGAAGCAATTAAATTTCACAAGTCTTAGGGGTCATAGAAGTACCTATTCAAGCCAGGTGTGTTACTGTCAAGTCATTCAAACCTGTGCTGATTTCACTGTGCGACGTAGCAAAGGGTTCAGTGCAAAAAGGGAAGCAAAAATTCTCCTGGTAAGTGAGTGAAGAGAAACTAATTTGTCCATTGGAGTAGGTCAGAAAATTACTAAAAGCTAGCATTTAGTAGACACATGGGAAGGTGTCCATAACTGCCACAGTGTGTGTGGTTCACGGCTGGTTTTGCTTACACTTTGTGGTAGTGCAGAATTTTAGTAGCCCAAATTAATTTTAAAGTAAATTAATAATGTTTATCAAAGCATGAATGTTTGTTACATTTGTTAAAGACTGTTTCCTTTAAATAGAATGGCCAGAGGTGCTCACAAGGACTTAAACTCATGTAAGTCTCTGCTCCCTGTAAGCTGCACCTCAAATGAGTTTACTGACTCAAAATAAAAAGAAAAATAAGATTAATAATACTGCATCAGACTTAAGGTCCTTCTATCTGATTATTATGGCCATCTATCCCAGCATCACCTAGTCTCTTGAAGCACTCATCAAGAGCATTCCAAAAGAGCACAATAACAGGCCTGAATAGTCTTTTAGTATCCACTAATCTGTGAGTCAGAGCCTTCCTCACACAGCTGTGATTTTTTCCGATTTAATGGCTTTCAGTGTATTTTTCTTGATGAAATACACCAATCCTTTCAAGAATTCATGGAAGCATGTAAACAAACTATTACCATTCACAGCATCCAGTGGTAAAGAGTTTGTAAATAAATCATTTTTGTTTCCAAACCTGGCACCTGCTAATTTCATTTGATGCAAATATTTATATCGTAAGATACAATAAGCGTTTGTTCTTTGTTATTTTTCCATGTGGCCTATGTAGACCTTTGCCATGTTGGTTGTCTCTTTTCTAGAATAAAGAGAAATCGTGAATTCAGTCATTTCTTTCATGGAAGTCATCAGTTGCTGTCATTGCTGCGTATACCTTTTCAATTTTACTGTATCCTCGAGATGTGGTATCAGAAGGGTGCGTGTTCTAAAAGCCCTATGAGCTATTCAGCAATGTGTTGATGATTTTTCTTTCGTAATGTTTATATCAATGTTTGTGGGTTGGTTTCTGACTATTATTTAGCCTGGTACTAACTTTTTTGTAGAAATAGCAATTGTAAACCAACTTCACATCGGTCTCAACTCAACTCATCCAATAAAACTATACCACTTGTAGAATATTGTAGCTGTAAAGACATGATCTTTAAACCAGTTTATTGAAGACTACAAGTCTGGCACTCTCTCTTCCTGTTTTTGCTTGGTTTACCTCTTTTGAAGATGTAAAAGGACAAACTGCTGTAATGATTTTCAACATGAGGGTTTTTAAATCTCATTATTTTTGTGCACAGGATACAAGATAAAGTCTGTATATGGTCATTTTATACAGACTGGCATCCACATAAAGATTTTTTAGTTGTTGAAGAAGCCACTTTGTAAATGTGACACAGAGCAATGCTATTTTAAAAAAAATATTCTTGAAACTACAGTGGCATAAAAGCAAACTTTAAGATCTTGATAGATCTTGATGTATTTTCTTTTCTCAAAATATGGAATTGTCTGGTCAGTAATCACACTTGAATGTCTTGCGTAAAGTTGGAAACCGGGATACTTCATTGTTTCATATGTGACTGGTCCAGAAGTTCTTCAGAAAGCCGGTGTTCTTTACAGTATCTTTTACTACAATCTCAGCTGAACTAAACACATTACATGAAAATGGTATGTAAAAGTAATGCAAAGAAGATGTAATTAACTGCTTATAATATTTCTTGAAATTATGTTTGCTACACAGAAGGTCTATTAAACTGTGCATAAATATGATTTCCCACCTTTTGCAGATGAAGACAGTGAAGTTCTGAGTTCTCATAGCAACATGGAGGAACTGGGAATAGAATCCTTGGTCCCCTGACTCCTTCCAGCATCCCATCCATAACTAAAGGTTAGATATCTAGATTACTGCTTTATCTTCCCCTATTCTCACTTTTTACAGTGAAGAAAATATTTGGAAAATGCAATTATTTTCAAGAATGTGAGGAGCATTGACAAATGGCATTTATAAAAATTAAATAGCAAAAGGAAGCAAGATAGTAAAGAAGCAACTGTGATTTTTGTGATTGTCTTCAGGCTTTAAAGCTCTGCTTGTCAATGCCGATGTCATAAAAAGAAGACAATATATTTCTTTAATTAGTTGTTTATATTGATTCCACCTTGTAAATAAACACGTATAAAATCAGACTATTTTGGCTGTCAGCAGGTCATTGGCATCTGGTACCAGCATGGACATTGAGATCTGTCCATGTAACGTGCTGTTATTTGTAAAATCATTCCTCACTGTTTTTTTAAATCACGTGCAACAGTGACATTGAATAACAGAGAGGGATTGGTGACTGGGTATTAGTATGTAGACACAGGGTGTCTTCCTTATAATAAATAATCATGATGGATTCAATTTACACAATATAAAAAGCAGGTATTTGGAGTATTATAATCAATTTTAGCTACTGGGAAGGAGGAATTGTTTATAACTCTTTTTAAAAAACCCTGTCAATTCATATTAGCAACACACCAATACTAAAATTACAGTAGTGTGTTTGAGGCTTGTCTGGACAGTATTCTACAGTTCAACTACATTTTATGCATTCAAAATGTTGTTCTTGCCAGTAGAATGCTTTTTGCAATGTGAACTCGAAGAACAAAAAGTGGGAGAGGCCTGCCTGAAGTATTTGCCTCCTGCCATGGCCTAAGAAACTAATGGAAAACCAAAACATTTTGTTAAAAGAGAGCCCATGTCTGAAAGTGAGTTTCTTACTTAGGCACATGAAATGCAAGTGATATGGCTGGTGCAGCAGTCCTGTCCTTGTATGAGCTGCACCTTGGACTGGGTGTTTCATTCACTGTAGTGGCCAGTAGAGAATGCTTAGTGGAAAGAATTAAGAAACAGATGAAGTATGAGTTAATTTTCCCAGTATGTATACACAGCCTCCAACAGTAATTCCAGGAGAATTGTGTGAACTCAGCCTGAGCTTGTCTGTGACATGAAAGGGCAGATTCTGCAGCCAAAGAATCAGGTACTGGGAAAAGGTGAGCAGTGATTCAGAGAATCAGAGCAGAAAAAACAGTGATATAGAAGCATAAAACTGCTTCTCCATTATAAGAAGTGGTAGGAGAGGTGCATGAATCCAGTTAAACAGCAGAAGTTTTGAATGAGGAGTTGACCAAAATTGTTGTTGGGGCCAAAATCCAAAAAGTGAAGATCATGTGGGCTGCATATCCTAGGAATTATGAATGTAAGAAAGACAGGCTTCTTATATCTGTATCAATACCAAGAACGTTCAGATTGAGTTTCCTGGAGATTAGAGAAATAGGAGTAATTTATTTCAAGACAGACATCTGACACCTTTTAATCCTTGCAAGGATTTCTCTATAGGAGATTAATGTCAGGGAATCTTCACACTTTCCATATGATTTAGTTGTTTTAATGCAAATTCTGAAGCAGTTCTAAGGTTTTTCTGAGTATGGCTACCAGATGACAATCCTAAAATTCCTCCTGTACAATCAAATCTAGCACTGAACAGTGTCTAAAAAGGGCCACTCTTTTGCTCCAGAGTGTCAGGAGCAATGAGTTACTTGAGGTGTATGTGGTGCTATGGAGAAATAGAAATCAATTCTTTTTGCTAAGGTAAGTGGGAAAGGACAACTTGATAGAACTTGGAAGATTACACCTTTTTCTTAAGAAAATGATTTTCAACAAAAATGAGTCAGATCTTTCCCCTTATAGCTACAAGAATGCAGCTGATGGTAAGGTAAATGAAAAAAAGAACTGTGAAGAAGGAAGGCTTCTTTTCTGTGTAAGCAGAGAACATAGCAAACGTGCAGCAGAGAATTCTGTTTCTCCTATCCAGAGATGGAAGCTAGTGGAGTTGAAAAGACTTTACAAAATTAATATTGAAAGACTGAAGTATTTATATTAGGCCATCACTCTTTGTTTTGTACTGATTTGAACTCATGTGGTGTGTCTCTCAGGAAAGGAGCAAATAAAGCACATGGTCCAACATGTAGTTGGGGCTATACTAAAATGGTTTGGAAATGTGAAGGCGCAAGTGCCGCTCAAGCATTGTTCAGATTTTCACCCATGTGAATCCAGCAAGACTGGAGTTTGCAGCTATCCCATGCAAAGAGCTTTCTGGGGGAACAAGAGGAGGCAATAACTGTGACATTTAATGTCAATAGTATTTGTGGCATTTAATGTCAATAGAGTTGCCACAATGGATTATGCATTCTGTCCTTTCTTCTCTAGTTAAATAGGGCCCAGTAGTCTCTGGTTGTTTTTTTGATGAATAAACGTACCTTTATTACTGCATGTAAAGTTCAGTGCAGATGTGTGTCCAAAAGACAACACTGGAAATTTTCAAGCACTTTTCAGCTCGAATGGGCAGTAAAATATGTTCAATGAAATGGTGTGAACACACAACAACCTTTCAACCTTGTTGCACAGTTTAATATGCAGTCAGCAGAGAAGTACAAGTGAATAAATGCTATTTCTCCAGAGACTGAGAAACTCATTAACCTTTTCCTTTACACAAGAAGTGAAAAGAAGTTTGCTTTTAAAGGCAAAAAAAATGTACTCTTATGTCATGTGAGTACATGGACATAACACTAACAAAGTAATGGATATTTTACCAATATTAGACATAAACACGAATCAAAATATTTCACTGAAAAATTACAAGCAATATGGCGAATATTAGTACAGTTCTTAGGGCCAGGATAATATATATACATCCCCAGCTCTAGCAGGAGTTAAGTCAAAAGAGATTGCTGAGGTGAATGCCGCTGGATTGTCCTAGCAACCAGCTGCAAGTGCCAGTCATGTTACACCGGACTAGTGAGATTCTAAAAAAGCAAGTGCTTCCTATGGAAAGTTCGTGGTACTTTCTTTTATCATAACTCTCTGACATGTGTAGAATATACCTTTTGGCTCTTGGCTGAGCAAGTGTTTTGCTACATGGTGCAGAATGCCAGGAAGATTGAACTCATCGGGACCTGCTGCATATTACCTTTGTTCAACGACTGGGATGGCTGACCAATATTCTAGACTCTTTGAAGGCTACATTGAGGTTTTTAACTGCATTAGAAAGTAGATATCCAGCAGGATCCTACCAGGAATCCAAATACAGACAATGTAACTGCTGTTGCCATTCTAATTTACCAATCAGACCAAAACACACTATATTAGCAAGGGGTCTGTTTTTGAAGTATTCATTGCATCTATGTAAGGGTTGCATGCATAGCTGTGGAGACGTTCCTAAGATCCTCTTGTACAGATAAGCTTTAATAACAGTGTGTCTCCTGCTCTGATGGTGCAGATGAGCAGCAAGCAGAGCTTCCTCTTCATCAGCATCTTGGGGAAAAACTCAAATTGCCCATGAATTTCTTCAGTAGCGTTTTTTGATGGAAGAAAATGAAGCACAAATACCATGTTTGTTCAGAATTATAGTTGTAATACAAGGCATCTGATTGCCACCTGATTGCAAAGAGGGTAAAAACCAGAGGAGCAGGTGGTCTTCGATGTCTACATCCTCTCTATTACATACATGACCAAACTAAAGAAATTACGGATTTAAATTTTGGTGACCAGTTGCTACTCTGGGGTCATATAACTGTCTAATCTGAAAGATTTTCCAGGAGGGTTGAACACCCTATACCATGTTCTCCGTGTATGGTAGTTGAGACATTTCTATGCATTTCTCTTTAAAGGAACAGACATCCTGGAATGCTTTAACTAGCCTTTGGTAAAGCGCAGTGTTATTGAGTGTAATACAGAAAGTACCAGTTGTTGCAGCATGCAGCTTTGGCAGTTACAGGTGTCTTGTTCACAAGGTCGGATCTGTCTTGTGTCAGTGTTTTTTTGGTGAGTCAGCAACCAGACTCTGCAGTGTACCATCACTGGGTATAGAGCCAGATTTGAAACGGAATTTAGAATGGTGTTCGGTATGAGTGATGACATTTGCACCTATTTAATAGAGCGCTCTGTGAAGCTCTATTTCATGCTCTTATTTTAATGCACTTAAATCTAAGACCACTGTCTAACTGTGTCTATAAAGCAAAAATAGTGCTTTCACAGGGAGAAAAAAGGAGAGGCCTTTTTGAAAACCAAGGATAGGTTTCCAAGAGGGCTTATCTTTAAGTATCTGTAAATTCAGGTCAAAGTTTAATTGCTCCAGCTCTGACTGCCAACAAGTTCTAACAATTTGGCCTTACGTAGTTCCACAAAGAAATTAATATTTCTGCTTCATCAGTGTTAACTTCCTCATGAGCTTTTGCAACAGCTGGTAATATATTTCATTCTGACGCTACTAAAAATGTGTGCAATCAAATAAAGCTTTTTGAACTCTAAGCACTTTATTTCTTTATAGTAAATAATCTCTTGTAATTTTTTAATTAATTTTTTTGTTAGACATGAATGCATATGTCAGTTCTATTCCACTGTAGCACTACACAGTCTTTTGAAAGGATGCTGCCTGGGAGTAGAGAAATGCAGAGCACTGAGTTGCTAAAGATATCAGCCCCAAGCTTTAGCTTACCAGTCCAGCAAAAAAATTAGTCAGCCATTGTGTTCCACCTCTCTAGTGCTTACTAGCTATAAGCTGGCATTTTTTATATTTTCCTGTGTATTCTTCTTCCTGTTGCTGAATAATTCCACAGGTTTTTTCCTGACTGGTGGATATTGGAAATGACACCGGTAAGACAGCTTTTTAAGTTAAAGTATATCTCTAAGTTTCTAAATAAATATATCAACTAAATTTATAAAAACATATGGATGGATTATAACCTTTCACAGCAATTACAGATATTTATTACCTTCTAACAATTTTACTAATCTATCTAAACATTTTTATTTCAAAAAAACTATGTCTTATTATTTATCAACGTATATGGAGTTTATGTTAGTCAAGTAAATGTGCCTTGTGTTTAAAACTTTTTTTGTTTTAAGTTGTTTGTATTTGCGTAGTTGATGACAAAGAACCAGATTCTTTACTAATAATTGCTTTATGAAATTAAGTTTCTTCTACTAGTTTTGATTTTAATGAGTGTTGAATAGTTTTAGCTGCTTCCTGCTGTGAGATATCAGGCCTTGTGTATAAATTTGTTGATGTGCATATAATATTAAGTAATAATCTGGCAAGCAAGCAATAACAAAAAAGTTAAGTAAACAGTAACTACCAAATGTATGTAGCCAATTTATGCATATCAAAATTCATTGTTTTTAATTACTGCTAGTGTTCTGGCAAGCTGGGAAATTAACATCTTGGAGTCTGCTGTCTTCTGTATTCTTCAAGAAACATGGTTGTCATGCATTTTCTTATATAGTTTCATCGTATTAGAAAGAAATTACATGTAAAGCTTTATATTTACACAGTTCTTTTGCTCTCTCGCGACTGCCACAAGGAAGTAAAGTTGATGTCATTATACCCATTCACAGGTATGAAATAATATGGACTTCAGGCAGAAACTCCTAGATTGCCTAGACTGATCATGTTTTCTAAGGAATTAATTCATTACAGGTACATAAACAAGTGATGTGAGGTAAAAGTGCGTTGTAAAATATAGTTGCTTTTTGGAAGTTAATTTTAAAACTGCTGGTGAGGAGAGCAGTCTGTAAGAGGACATGTAGTCAAACAGTTTGGTTCATTTTGTGATAGATTCTTGTACATCACATTCTAAGGAATAGTTGGTTTGGGGGTTTTTTAATTTTTTAAAGACGGGGAGACAAAATGAGGAAGATGAAAACAAAGGTGCCATCACTTTTTACTCTGATTGATACTGAATAGTATGTGATTACAGATCTATGTAGACCTATGAAGGATTCAGGATGACCAGACCATAATGTATGAATCTGACCACAAGAAGTGAAAAGCTTAAAACAAAAGCACATTCAGATTTATTAAGGCATTTCAAGGACCAGTTCTGTAAATTAAGCGGGAATACTTTTCAGCAACTGCTAATGAAAACATGTTTTCTTTTGTATGATTTTAGCTTCAAGAAAGTTAAGCATATACGAGAAATTAATAGCGAGCATGAAGAAATGTAATCAGTATGTTTAGGATTTCAAATTTCATGTTATCATGGTGAATAAGGTGGTGGTGACTGATCTGCAGCAATTTTGTCATAAGCTGGTGGAGCATCAGGTACCTGTGGTAAGGAAAAGGGGTGTGAAAGATCAAAACAACCAATTGAGTTACAATAAAAATGACAAGAAAATTACATTAGACATGCATTAAGCTATTTACCACCATATTAGATACAGTTCTGTGACTTAAAGTAGCTGAGCTCATTCATTGTGTGTGTTTTTTTACAGTTACTTTTTTGGTAGTATGTTTTCTGGGTTTGCATCAGATTCATTTTATTGCTATTATTCATCCAAAGAGAGAACTTTCAGTGTTGCAAAGGCAGGAATATTTTTCTTATATATATGGGTTGTTTTATATTGATAATTCAGATGAATATTGAAGCTTTTCTTTAAGAGTCCTGATGCAGGCACATTGTCTTATTTCTAGTGTTAAAAATTTGAGCAGCTTATTTAAAATTATAAGTTAGCCTTTTTTCAATTCTAAAGCAATTTATATATACTGTTTATATAGAGTTACCACTTAATTTACCTTTTTGAAAATTGAAAGTTTAAATGTTCATCTTTCCATAATGATTAGATGAGCTAACACCTTGAAGTTTTATAATGTTCCCTCACAATGCTTGTCAGAGTATAGTATACCAGACACAATCCATGTATTGTTTGTCAGAATGGCAGAAAATCAATTAGGGAAATATTTGGGTTTTTTCAGTATATTTCAGCATTCAGTTGTTGCATCATTCTAATAGATTACATAGTAATTATAAAACCTAAGAATAAGTGTAAGTTGAAGAAAGTAATTTTTGAAATAAGAATTCTAGATAGTAGATTTTTAACATTTTTAAAATTTTTCACAGTACAAATTTTTCAAAATACTACTTTATAAGTTGCTGTTGAGGCATTGAAGACTCAGCCTATGAGAGCATGCACCAAGGGAGAAGTCATCAAGTGCCTGTTTAACAATATTGTCTCAATATGTCTTACTCAGTTTTAAGTAAGCGAGATCTTGAGTTGCAACTTACCACAGAATTAAAGTCTCTGTAGTCCTGCAGAGCCATTTTGCAGTCCAGTGTTGCTCCCTCCCCTACCACCTTTCGTATTGTGTTCACACTAGAGTTTTTGCTCTGTGACAGATCATTAAAAAATAGGGGGAAGATGAAAGGAAGAAGAGACTGTGAAGTCGGAGCAAATTATGCATCATTTAAAATTTGACAGCACGTTCACAGTATGTATTAGAGTCTGGGATTAGGGCCAGACACAATGCAAGTGTGTTTACCTAATACTTTTTGTTGTCTCTGCTGAGACACTCTCTCCTGTGTAATCCAATTACAGTACCAGAAAAATAAGTATCACATTTTTTAGGTCCCGGACTGATGTAGGAACTGACATCTCGTGTACCCGAATGCCTCCTGCTTTTTATGCCACCCATTTCTTTCCTTAATCCTCAACCTTTTTGTTTTCCATTTTTTCAACATTCCTTTTGTACACGCTCTCTACCAGTTCTCCCCTAGACAAAAATAGCCTAAGAAAAATGTGATTTTCAAAACCAGAAAGTAGCAATCCGTGATGAGCAAGAATTAAAAAACAGATTATGTTTTTTGCCAGGACGTACAAAGCAGGCATTTGGTTTGATTTTTGAAGGGGTTTTTTTTTTGAGTATTGCCTTCATTTTTGCAACATTTCACCATGAAAGTTCAGTTTTTAGGTATTCTGCCAGTTGATGTATGTATTGGATAGATAATTGGAAAGGGAATGGGACAAAGTTATCAGAAACAGCAAGGAAATGGATTTGCTGACTTGGATGAGAGCTTTGCTGGGTTTTTAAATCCCAAACAGTTACTTATATCTTTTTCAAAATATAAGGATAACTAGAAGATACTTACTGTGAAACATATATTTGGATAAAGATTTGTCCTGGTTTCAGCTGGAGTAGAGTTCATTTTCTTTTAAACAGCTGGTACAGTGCTTTGTTTTGGATTCATTATGAGACTTATGCTGATAACACAGTGATGATTTGGTTTTTGCTCAGTAGCTCTTACTCTTAAGTCAAGCACTTTTCAGTGGCTCATGCTCTGTCACAGAGCAGGTGCGCAAGAAACTGGGAGGGCTCGTGGCTGGGGCACCTGACCTGAGCTAGCCAAAGGGATATTCCACACCAGAGAACATCATGCCCAGTATATAAATTAGGGATTCGGCCGGGAGGCGTTGATCACTGCTCAGGAATGAGATGGACATCAGTTGGGCATGGTGAGAAACTATATTGGGCATCGCTTGTTCCTTTGGGGTTTTACTCCTCTCTCTGTCTCCTTTTCATTATTATGATTAGTAGTAGTAGTAGTAAAGGATTGTATTTTGTTTCACTTATTGAACTGTTTTTATCTCAACCCATGAAGTTCACCTTTTCTTTCCGATTCTCCTCCACACCAGGTGGCAGCAGGAAGTAAGCTAGTGTCTACATAGTGATTAATTGCTATCTGGGGTTAAACCATAACAAGCTTTCACTTTAAAGGGTTAAAAAAGACCTCCCTTTCATAGGAGAAGGAGCAAAACTCCAAAAAATAAAGCTTTGAGACTTCTAACACCAGATGTTATGAGAAGGATTGTACCTTTTTTTTAAAATATTTTCTAAGAAGACACAAATTAGAGTATTTTAAAAGTAGTGTTTAGAAAACAAATCTCAAATCTGCCTCACTTTTTTTGTAAATCTTAAAACTGCAAGTCAGGTTTTATATGGATGAATCACACATCACCCATATGTGAACATATTTACTTACTTGTAACAAGTTAGTTATTTTTCGTCTCTGCTTCCTAGATTTACTCTAATCATAGCTGCCCTCATTTAGGGGTAAATCTTATGAATAGTGAATATATTGCTTTTATTTAAGTGAAAGGACACAGAACACCTCTTCGTTTTGTTTAAAAATAAATATAATGCTTCATAGAAATAATTTTTTCTACTGATGTGTTGTGCAAAGTTGGGCAGCTGGTTTCATGTGCCTTTGTTTCTGATTCCTCTTACCCCTTTGTCTGGCTTGCAAGTTTTTCAGGACAGGTTGTGTTTCATGTTGTGTAGTTTTGTCTGTGACATATGTCAGTGTAAATACTGCCTGAGATAATTATATCCTGTTACAGATTTGATGTTCTCTGCATTAGTGTCATGCAAATCAAGGTAATGCGTTGTCAAAACAATAGCATGATACACATAGCTGTCACACTTACCCGCAGGCTTTTGTAGCCACTACGTCTTCTGTAATACCAGCAGCCAAAGGCAAGTAAAATTGCCAGCACCAAAATGAAAAGTCCAATACCCAGAGCTCTGTTGGGAAAGCAAAACAAAAGCATTACCACTGCAACTAGATGCATCCTCCCAGGGTCAAGAATGGTTAGGCCAAAAGTTTGTGTCAGCATCCTTTTGACAGAGGAAGGCATGGAGTAGAATTTACCTCAGAAAACAGGCAAAGTGTCAGTGACTTCAGCCAGTTCCTGTAGATTTAGCAGTTAGCTCATTTCTCTACGAAGTTCTTAAACATTAAAAAAATATATTTCTTTGAAAATAATTATTTACCAGTGACTTCCGATTCCAAAAAGATACCTGTCTGTAAATCTAGCAAATCGCAGCATTGCAATATTGCAAGTGAATGGGAAATAAATTAAATGCCACATCTGCAATGATGCAGCTCATGTTTATTTGCTAAATTTCTCTAGGCAGCAAGTATCGAAAAATGTATCCTAACTTCATCATATTGCAACAACTGCTAATGACGGAAGGGTTATTTGGATACATAAAACATTACAACCTTAAAACAGGTCTAAGAAACTTTGCATTATTCATAGAGAGCTCTATAAGGATTTAGTTCTTGTGTGACATACTGGGCACAGTATTGGTGTCACTGGGTCATTTTAGGGAAAGTACACTTGGCAAACTGTGCTGTAAAACATCCTTCCCACTGCTCACTGGGGACTTGGCAAAAGCGGCACAGTTCCACTCTATGTCAAAAAGCAAGCTGACAGAGTAATTGCAGATTTCCCAGTCACAAAAACCCTTCCTTCAGTGTTAATATCCTCCCTGTTGAGACATATGGAATTAATTTTACTTTTTTTTTTGTTCTTTGCCTACTCAGGAACAGAAGAATATGGCAAAATGGTTAAAGGGAAAAGAGTATGGGGGAAAAAATACTATGTGGATCAAGATAAACCCATTCTGACATACTTCTGTGTATCTTATGCCCAGTTGCCTTGCAGTAATTACCCCAGGCTTTTCCATTGGGACTGAGTAGTGGCATATGTGACTTATCAGAGAGGTTTTATATCCATTTGCTTTCATTTTCACTGACCCCAAGTCTCATGAAGGAGTATTTCCTTGGGAACTAAGAAGCCTGAAAGGAGATGCAAGCAGATTTGTGTGGCAGAACAGGCTGCCTTTTTGTCTGAACTTCCTGTGTGCTGTTTGAAACATGAAGCCCTTTGGAGACAAAGGGATTTTCTTATCCTGAAGTATGCGGATCTTGTAAGTTGCTCCTGCCCCTGAAGACTTTGTGTGGCCTGGAGGCCTCTTTAACCCAAGAACAGAGCTCAGAGCAGTCACTTTCTGATGCAGCCAAAGTTATGAGATGGCTCCACTGGTTTTGCTGCTCTCACCAGCACAGTTAAAACTTGGAAGGACTGCTTCTCCAGGCAGCTGCTTCCCTCTCTACATTTTTCGATTCTCTGCTTTCCACATGTTGTGTAGTTTTAGCTGTCCATTAGCCTGTATGCCCCCAGAATGCATGTCATTTCTGGAGCTGGTACTTCCGACTCCACATTTGCCATCTAACTCCTTCCCTAACCCCTCAGAGGCTAGTCTGGAAAGTGTGTATGCAATTTCTTGCAGTTCCAGTTAAAGCTGAAGCTGTGCTACTCGGAATTTGGGCTCGTATCTGGAATGCTTCTTGTACTGAGATTGTCATTCTTGCATATCTAGAAAAACTACTTACAATTGCAGCCACTAGAATTCGCAGCAGTTAGAGGTGAGCATGCCTAGTTTCAAGTGCTGAAACATGACTAGCTAGCTTTTTTTTTTTTTTTTAAGAACTGAACTGCTTTGGATGGACTATGAGAGAGCTTTCCCCTTTGTTTATTCTTTCTGCCAGAGCTGATCATGGAGGAGCAACTATCTTACAGTATGAGTGTTTGCAACAAGTCATTAAGTTTGAGGCCCAGTAAGCCAGTACCAGCAGTACAATCCACATACAGATATCCCAAGCACACTGGAATTATTTGTCTAATGTAATAAAACATCACCAGTTTGGTGGTGTCTCTAATAATCCCAGACCAAACATATTTTATTGTAATTCGAAGATAAAAAATATTAGCCAGAAACAGTTTGGGAGTCACATTTGTACAGCATTGCTTTTTTTTTAACCATTTCTCTGAGGGGTTTCCCCCATTCTTTAGTGTGAGACAATGTCCCTTTGAGGTTCCTAAGAAAGGTCTGTGAATCTAGGGATAAATTTAACGTACAGATCACCTTGCAACAGCCTCAAAAGTAAATTTTAAATAAGCCTCAATAAACCTGGTAAAGGCTAATAACGTGTGATCATATGATTTAACTCTAGATTCTTGAATTCTTCAGTTCTGATTTTTCTTAACTTCTGAGTTTTTCTTTTTAATCTTTAAGATTGCACAGTGACAAACATTAGAGACAACTACAGGATAGTTAGAATGCACTCCATCTGTATACAACAGTGACTTTTTTTATACAATTTTCCGGTTTTCTTTCAATGCAAATTTTTTCACCAGCTTACATGCTAACATAGGTTTTGATTTATGCTTACTCTTCTGCTGCAAAATAGGTGTGTCCTTTCCCTTTGAAATAGTTGCCATCCAGGTGGTTATATCTTCTGGGCATTTTGTGAGGTTGGTCCTGCTCAAACCTACAGGGTAGAAACACAGTGTCTCAGTGTGATAAATAATTTGTTACCTTTAAAGCATAATATTGTCAGCTTCTTTGTTTTAATGGGAGCTTTTTAGAGAGGCAGGATAATCTGAAATCTTCAGAATCAAGTAGATTCATATACACATGCAGCCATCCCAATTTAAGATAAAACCATAACTATAGTCTACATATGAGTATCACCGCTGACAGGAGGGTGTTTGCAACTGAGCGTAACAGAGTTTGCAGAATTTGATGTGATCTTTTTTGGTGTCAAGGGATGGCAGACTTCTGAAGCAAAATACAGGATATAGAAAAAAAGGCAATTTACCTGGACAAGAAAAACTGCTGAGAAGAAAAACTAATATCGTTCTTACAAATAGTTGTTTGTCTATTCTATTATTCCCTGTAAACACTCAGGGGACAGGTTTTCAGCCACTGGAGACTCTCAGAGATCTGTTGAATTTCAGATGGGAATACTGATTTATGTCTGCTGACAGTCTAAACTCAGATGTGTAGGGAATTTATGTTACAATCTTAATTCCCAATCTTTACAATCTTAATTCTCAGTTTTAAGGTGATAATCATAGTTGTCTGAACAGTTAAAAATCTATTCAATCAAATATAATGAAGAAGAAATGCACAAGTAATCATGTTTCTGTAATCTGAAGAGCAGAACAGATCCTACTTGATAGTATCTGGCTAATCTACCTACCCTGTACAGGTAAATTATAAAACACAATGACTTTACTGAAGAGAATTCTAGCCAAGGAAAGAAAACATTATGAGTTCACTTAGAGACAGTCAGTCCTCTTCTAAAGCATAACTTTAAAGCAAAGCTGAAACTTTTGTGTAAAATAACAAAAATATAAATCTTACCTCCTTCAGACCTGTATTCTGTCTGCTAACTGAAGGCATGTGCAGCTTGCTTCGACTGAGTCTGGTTTTTTCTCCTTTGATCTGTCCTCTTATGACTATCACGAGTTTAAATTCCTTTCAGTACAGCTTCTGAATGCATTAATTAGCATGAAAGGGGCGAGGACACAATTTCTCATTTTCTTCTATGTTCTCCCCTCTTAAAAAGCAGCAGAAAAATCTGTTATTACTTGATTAATTACATGTGTTCTGAGAGACAGACCT
>VZTA01008461.1:3052-57765 GCA_013398855.1 Mohoua ochrocephala | reverse complement strand
ATTAAAATATTAAAATTAAAATAAAAAAGTTTAAGCTGAAAGTATGCCAACTGGCAATTCCATTCATAATTTGCTACACAGATGTTTTCAGACCTTAAAGAACCAATAAGCACTTACTCATCAGAGTCCCTTATATATGAAAGTTTTCAGAACATTCATTAGTTTGCCCTCCAAATCATTCCTGTTAGCCTTCTGTAATCAGAGCCTTGGGATGAGATGTTTGGCCTCTCTTTATTGTTAGCACTGCGTATCCTGAATTTTGTTTGGTTTTGTGATAAAAGGCAATAATATGAAGTGATGATTTTTGAAACTCTGGAAAAAAGTGCTTAGTTTAGAAATATCTTTCATGTCATAAAAGGCTGTGAGATGCATGCATTGCTTGTTCTCAAGAGCCTTTTGAAAAAAGGGTTTATCAAAAAAATGTTCCTCCATACAGGGAGTGCCCTGTGTGAAGGCCTTTTCATTATAAAGCTTACAGAAGTCCCATTAGGTGCTGTAAATGTAGTGCTGTTTTCCCGGTTTGTTTTGAGTGCTTAATATCAAATACATCACGCATTTCAGTGTGAAAACTCCAGTGGTGTTTATACTGAAAACAAGGCATTTTTCTACCCAAAGTACCTCGAGATTAACTCACTGACAGGTGTCCTTACATGGGTGATAGTTATGTGTGAGGTCTTCTTCCTCTTTTCATATTTTAACTAAATACTGTGAGGGAGACATACAAGCAGAATTGTCTAATTAAAATATGAATTTTGCAGTTGTGAAAAGCATAATAATTTTTTAAATCTTGCATCATGAATGTTAAATTACTGCAAAGGCTTGTATTCATGGGTAGAACATCATCCATCTGAAAGGAACAATTAATGTGAAGAGATTCACAATTATGAACTACCAAAGTTTAATGAACTTTAACAGACATTTTCTCTAAATGCTTTTAAGGTGTTAAACAAGGTTCATCACACCAAAAACTTGATAGAAAGGAAAAATTGATAATTTGAGGTAGGTGTAAATTAACCATCAAAGTGATTTTTAAAATTAATGTATTGATTTAAGTAAAAAGGCATATTAAGACTTTTCTTTATCCAATAATCAAATTTGAATCTGTTCCTGGTACTGTCAGGAAAAAAAAAATTAATAGATTTTTGCTATAGCAACACTTTCTCTTCACATCACACTTCATTTTAAGCCAGCACAGAATCTTCAGTGTTTCTTCTAAGAGGTAATTGCACAGGAAAGGGAGATGATAAAAGTAGTGAAGGATAATAAAGCCCTCTCTACACAGCCTTGGGAATTTTCAAATAGGTCTCCCTAGGCAGAATGACTGTTTTCAAGTTGGCCCACTGAGCATTAGAGCTTTTAGATTTGGGTTTGTAGTGCATAAGACAGGAAATATGACAGTTTATTTGATATCAATTATTCCTGTGTCTGATATAGATATACACTTTTTGGATGAAATAATAAAGCAATAGAAGCTTGTATTGCAGGCCATGAAATTTACTCGATAGTTGTTATACCCAGCAGAATGTTGCTTATGGCAGGTTTCTTCTGCCTGAAAGTTGGAGTTCCTCTGTTTGACCTCTTTTCCTCAAATATTTTTTCAATTCTAGGTGCAAAAAAGCTAATTGCCAAGTCTATTTAAAACATTCTCTTCATATTGGCAGTGGACCAATGTTCAACCAAAGTCTGGAATGCTCTCTCACAATGCACACGAAATGCTCTTCTGTTTTGCTTAGTTTGTTTAATTTAATTTTTTTTTTAATGCTCCAATAAATATTTAATTTTTGTAAGCCAGGATAGCAGAAGAGGTAGCAAATATGCGAGATTCACTCCCCAATTCACACTCTGAGATTACTCAAATAATGATGAACAACCATCTACCTTCTTGTCTTGCTATGAAGTTCAAGGTCAAGATATGCTGATATTACACTTTCTAGGGAACTTGGAGAACTGGAAAGTCATGGGCAATTAATGACTTTAAGAAGATGAAAAAACTGCAGATATTGCTGGAAATTCTTCCAACAGAAGCTCTTACAACGATACTTAGAGTGACATGTAATATATCATTTTTAGTAAAAGAACATTCCGTCCCGGCTGCCTGAGGAAGCCATGAGAAAGTGCTGAAGAGAAACATGCTGATGAGACAGAAGTCAATCTCAAATCTATGTTCTGCAGATCTGCTTAATTTTCAACCCCAAAACATTTGAGTGTCCAATAACAAACCTATCCCTAAATTCGTTTCCAGTGTTCCTATGGTTTCACAAAGTTTGCTATGCTTTCTCCAGGGGAAAATTTCAAAGTGAAATTTTCACCACAGATTCACTGCTCTTCAGAAGGTGAGTATTGCTATTCTGTGCTAAACTGCAAATTTAGCAAATATTCTGTCCTAAATTGCAAGAGTGACAGATAAAGCAGCTTGCTCTGTATGAAACTTGTGATATTCATAAAAAGCGACATTTCGGCAAGGTGATTGATCTTCCTGTGACACAGTTTTGGAGAAGGAGGCAGGGCTTGTCAGTATGGTATTGTCCCTATGTCTGCTTGAACTCTGACCGTGATTTCTGTTGGCTGCTCAGTCAGTAAAGTGTTTGCCACAATCAAGAAAAGGATATCTTCCAACTGTACAGCAACAATACACAATGCATAATCTTGCAACATATTAAAATAAGATTATTTTCAAGTGGCTTCTTTGAGAGATATATGTATGTCTATGCATATAAATAAATATGTTATTAAAAATCAGTTGGATATCTTTACCTCATACAAAAGGCTGGCTTATATTCTTGGAGATTCACTGGCAGATTAAAAGTGTTTTATTTTCTTCTTTGATTACTTTCTCCCATTCACAGTGGATAAATGAAAAAAGCGAAAAATAGTGGAAAAGTTAAGAGGAGTCAGATAGGAGTCAGACAGGAGAAAGGAAAAATTTCATCCCTCAGACATTCACTTAATTGTTTGCTAATCAACAATATGCAAAGACTCATGCTGTCAGTGTTTATTTCAGAAATAGGTAGCATTTTGAAACAGGGTATGTGCTGTGTTTCAGTGAAACTGTGAAGCTTTGGGCTGATGGACAGCTCAAGGATCTATATTTACAACTTCCTGTCCTTTGGATCCATTTATGGGGTTTAAGCTCAGCAAAGAATCCTGTGCTCATGCTCAGTTTAAAGAAGTACTGCCGTGCTTCAGAGATCTTGTGTAACTGGGGCTGGGCGTGAGATGAAAATGGAATTTTTACCACTCTTTACAACACACATTTTACCACTAGGAAAGTTTTTTTTCAACATCGAAAGAACAGGAGAATTCATCTAGTCTTTATTTAGTAAATATAGTGGTTTCTTAGGAAGCAATCTTCATGACCAACTGGAGCTGGCAAGATGTTTTGCTATGCACCTCTCTTAGGCAACACTGACAAGGTGTTGAGAAATCCTTGGTTTAGAACAAATACTTGTCTTAGAAAAATTTTAAAGGTTTCATATTTTTGCTTTGAAAATAGAAAATATTTCTAGTAATTCCATTACAATAAAAATTCATACAATTTGAAATTAAACGTGAAAACAGTGAAAGAAAAATTATTGTATTTAATTGAAATTGGAATTTAGGTTTAAAAATAATTTTGGCCTGTCACAGAATGAGGTTTTTTAAGCTCCAGACTTTTTCAGTTTTCTGGAAAAGAGGTTTCCTTTTCTAACCCCTCTGTGTCATCCTTTATACTTCTAATTTTTTATTATTTTTATTGGTTTTAAATTGCAAAATATTCTGTTTTCCAGGTTTACTCTAGGAGTGCCTCACTGATCTGACACTTTTGTACTGACAAAGGCCTGAGAGGAACTAATGAGGGAGAAACCCACCCACAACAGGATAGTCCCATTTCTGAGTCTCTAAATTCACACTCTGTTAAATTGCATGGCATTTTCCTCATCTTTTGCCTTTTTGTTAACTAGACCAGACAAAGTAAGAAACTTAGGTAAATGGTAAACTTTCACTGAGATATTGACTCTGCTCGACTTGAAGATCAGAAATTAGTGAAAGTCAGAGAAAACTATCAATAACACTACCTGCAACTGCTATAGAAAATGCCCTAATTCCGTACTGTTAACGAACTATCTGTTTTTTTTTATTTTTCCCTGGCTTTTTTACTTGTTTGTTTACATTTGCTGTTTGCATTCTCACTTCTTCTAAGAAAATGTTCTTCCTCCATAAATTCCCTGGAAAAATCCTGAATAAAAAGAAATCAATGGCACAACTTTCACTGATGCCACACCTGAATTTGTCCAGGATTTCTTGACATTTCCTAGCACTTTTTAGGTTCAGCCTATTTGTCTATCAGAATGATCTGTTTCTCACACTGTCTATTTCAGAATGATCATCTCGTGTTTGGGCTCGGATTCCAGTCTTGGGGTCATTTACTGTGTGATGGAAAGCATTCTATCTTATTTAATAGTTTTTCAAAATATCTGCACATTTTTATTTTTCAGCCACTGAAATACTGTCCATAACTTTATGAAAAATGAAATGTATAAGAGTATTTCCTTAACATTATTCTGAAATTCTACTGGCAATATCTTCGCCCATGTCTGACTCTGAGAACTCCAGGAAGCCCACATGGCAAACAGAGTTGTTTTTCTCTCAACACTGCAGTGTTGCAGTCCTTTCTCTGCACCAAAGCTGTGATACTAAGGGGTTGCACTGGAGTGAGTAGGGCTGTGCAGCTACTAAACTTAAGTGCTTAAGTTTATCTCCTGGCCTAAGCGCATGAAACTTCATCAGACCATCAGGCTATTTATCTCAAACCATCATGTGCATATATTACATGTGCACCCAGCCTTTACCAGACACTTTTAATTCAACTGCATCATATTGTCATATAAAGTATGAAGTGGTGTAGGTCATTCTACACCCTGAGGAGGAAGAAGAGAGACTGATGATAGCAACAGCAGTGACTGTCCTTCACATTTCTGTCACTCTGCAGCAGTGGACTGCTGACCACATTAGCTGAGTCACGAGGACTTGTTGCCTGAAAAGCATTGCATTGTGTTGGATCTTAGAGTGCCCCAAGGCATGAGATGTCTAAGTGGTTATTGGGGCCACTGCTGGAGTCCATCACACCAAACTTCCCTCCTTCACTGTTCACTTGGAAGAGGTCTCATGAGGAGTGGCTAAAGGAATTGGGGTTTTTTATCCTGGAGGAAAGGAGGCTCAGGGAAGACCTTATCATGCTCTACAGCTACGGAAAAGGAGGCTGTAGCAAGGCGGGGGCTGGTCTCTTCTCCCAGACAACAAGTGACAAGATAAGAGGATATAGCTTGGATATTAGGAAGAAATCCTAAACTAAAACCTTGGCCAGGCATTGGAACAAGCTGCCCAGGGAAGTGGTGGAATCATCATGCCTGGAAGTGTTTAAAAAACATGCAGATGTGGCACTTAGGGACACGGTTTATTGGTGAATACAGCAGTGCTAGATTAACGGGGATACTGAATGATCTTAGAGGTCTTTTCCAACCTAAACAATACTATGATTCTAAGAGGAGCTCTGTTCTTTTCTCTTTTTAAAGCAGCCACAGGAGGTTTAACTGTAGCTTGGGACACTGGTAGGAAGACAAAGGGGACATTGATGCAGGAGAAGGTTATTTGTATAAAACCTTTGGCTTCTAATCAACTTTAACTTTTATACCTAGAACTTTGCTTATGGATCCTGGCTATATTCAGGATCACAAAGCTGAAAGCAAAGCTGGTTTATTTAGCCTTAGGGGCTTTTGTACCCTCATGCTACTTACAAGCCAGTCACGATTTGGCCCATAAATTGCTCAGTGCTTTGCACTTTCAGAAGAATGATTAAGAGCACTGTGTCTACGAATAAGCTATTTGTACTTCACAGTCATCAGCAAAACACTGTTAATAGATGCTGTAGTGTTTGGCTTTGACTTGCCCTTTGCAAAGTTCATACAATCTGCCATCTGAATCATAGACAGCAGATGCACTGAGGTCTGATCTCGCTGCTATTTGCCAAAACTGAAAAGATATTAAACATAGGGCAAAAACACAGACATACCTGACACTGCTGAGAGTAGGCCATGCCGTTTAGAGTTTCTTCTCAAGTATTATCTTTTTGTACATGACATTTGAGGATGAGTTATTACGTGACTGTGTTTTTAAGAAAAAAATGTATCAAGCAATGAGTGTTCACGAGCCTCTTCTGCACCTTCTATCAAATGCTTTTTGTCAAACTGATAAATATCAAATATTGATTTGTGTTGTTTTCTTGGCACTCCTCTTGAATTTGTCAGGTTTAATGGATCTTCCCCATGATGCTTTATTTATCATGGAATCCATAGTCATTTTCAAGTGAAATGACAGCTCTTATGATTGAATGGGAACTTCAGCATTACTCTGGATAAAATTTGCTTGCTATTGATTAAAAGTCAGGTGTCTCTATAATTATGGAAGTGATCTATCATCTCCTTTTTTGAAATAATATGTCAATAGTAATCTCAAAAAATAGTTTGTTCATCCTGTATATTAGAAAGGTTTTATAACTCAGCACTGGGGATTGAATTTATACAGCTCGATATTGGTGCATGTTGCCACTTACCTCTTTGACAGTGGCACCTCTTGGCACAAGGTTAGTAAATACTTTTAAGGAAATTACAGGAAAGGATGTTGTAGTCTCATTCAATGGAAGTCTTCCAGGAGCAAAAGACTGCATTTGGCACTGCTCAGCAGCCAGATCACAGCCTTCATGGTCAGACTAAATAAGCAGGAGGAACTCCTTCACATACATGAGAAGTAAGCCCCAGTCATTCTTAGTTTATTTCCAGTATCAAGGGTGAAATATTTTTCTAAAGATTCACTTTTAAAAATGAAAATCTTTTTTTCTGACAGCTGTCCCATAAAATGTACACTTAACAAACTCCAATGTCAAGGCAAATATTTTAAGCGTAGTTATCTAATTTAATTCTGAAATGAGCCAAAACGCTATATACTGGTATTTTTGGGAAGACTTGCAAGAAGTGATCTATTTCTTGTAAGGAAATGTTATGTAGTTTAGGAGTGCATACTGGAACGTAGTTCCCTCTCAGGCTGCGTGTCTGAGTGTGTGTGGGTTCATTCCTTCCCCCAGCTTTTTTTAATTGTTGAGAATATTTAGTATAACTTATTATGTTTGAATTTTGGGGGTCTATATTTGTAGAATTTTTCACTATCATTGTTATTTACTTGAAATAGATACCTGAAGCACACAGTGAAGTTATATAATGTCTGAGTAAATACTTTGGATTTTTCATATACTTTGATACTCTGAAAGAGTCAACATTAATGCAACTCAGATAAACTCAGAAAAGCTTGCTCAGGTAAACATTACCCTTAAATTATAAACTTTTTTTCATTGTTCCATGGTTGAAAATGCCCTTTTAAAACAGCCACGTCATAGTCCTCTTGTGAGTGGTCAGAACAATTGTGTGATACTTTGTGGCAGCTAGTGGAAAAGTAAAGCATTTTCTGTTAAAAGGTCTGTTTAGGGACTTGTCCTGACTTCACAATAGCAGTCACAATGGAGCACTAGAAAAAGGATTTTGATACACATTGACTACTTCAGTGCTTTCTTCTTACTACGCAACATGCTGACAGCAGAATGATTTATGATGCCTCATAAATAAGAGGCAGTATTGCTACTTTTTTAAAAAAACTTCTTTTTATTTTTAAAATAAATAAGTCTTTTGAGTGAGAAACAGATCCTGCCTAGAAAGATGAGGGAAGTACAAAATTCAGAAACTACTCAAGTTTCATTTACATTCAAGCTTCTTTCTTGGCCCTTGGCTTTTGCACTGACACTGGAGCCATGATTGGGTCTGGAGCTGTTAAAATGTGGGCTCATTAACTTTGGCTAACATGCTGCTAAATCTGGGTTAAGATTTGAGCTGGTAAAGAAGCTTGCATTGAGGTAATGCCTGGTGCAGCAGTAAGAACAATGTCTTTCTGTTTCACATGGTCCATGCAGGAATGAGAATCATACAGAAAATCCTCTAGGGAGAAAGAGAAGGGGAGAGAAAATGGGAATATGGAGAGAAGAACAGTTAAAATCCATGGAGGAAATCTTAGCAGCTCATCCATGTATATGTCTTTCATAGCTGCTGAGGAAACCTATTGAATCCTGCCTTCTTGTTAAACACTTCCAATATTTGAATTATTTTTCTGTAAGGCTGAGACTGTTTGCTAACAGTGTGTAATTAACTCTTTCACAGGCTTTACCTGGGCTGCGCTCTCGGCTTACTTGTATGTTACAAATATGTTATAAAATAAACATAGGTTTGATTTCCTTCTCTCTTGGGTAGTCTAAGATTCTTTTCTCATTTAGGTTGAGGGGGTTTTTTTGGTGTGGTCTGTGGGGTTTTTTTGTTTTTTACGTTTTTTTTTGCGGGGGAGGAGAAGAAAAAACATGGCTGTGTATCTGTGTATTTCACCGCATATTCAGTGATCACAGTGATTTACAGAAACAATAGATTTAGATATTCTCTGCCTATTTAAGGATGTTCAGAGAAGGAATGAAAATGAGTTATATGTTTGGGGTGTTTTTGCCAGACTCATCATTCTTTATGCTATTTCTTGGTATCTCAGAAACCCATATATAATATGCTGCAGTGATCTTGAAGAATTCCGCCTAATTTTAAACCAGGGCTTACAGTTTCCTTTCCAATGAACTTCTTGGAGTATAAAATATATTTTTTGCATGATAAACTCTGTCTGCTTCACCTTGTTATTAGGAAGAAACACTCAAATGATTCTTTATGGTTTTTTTCTTATTCTTTTTCTTTGGAGCTGAATATGACCTAAAAATAAAATTGGTCAATTGCAGCCTAAACATAATGACTTCTTAAAAAAGTAATGATGCCCTTACAACATCAACAGCACAGAAACAGTCAAAGGTGCACACAGTTTCAATGCCTTTTTGCATCAAACCTAGAACCACGTCTAATAATCCATGAATGCTGTGGGGACCATGAAGCCAGACTTGATGGGCGAGATTCAAAAGTTAATAAAAAGCAATATTGAAAAAGAAGAAAGTTTTTAAGGGATGCCAGAAGATGCACATTTAACTAAGAGATTCATCTTTTCTAAATACAGCAAAACGTTCCTTTGAAACTTTTGTCTAGTTATTATTTTAATAGAGAGGTTTATCATTCTGAGATACCATTCTTAAATCCTTGTAAATGTAAGCATGGCAGAGAAACAATTCTACATTCAATTCCAGTCTTTATTTGAGCAAGTGTGGCAAGGAACAGTCTAGGGACACAGACGCTGATAAATGGCTTCACTATTAATCTCTTAGTAACATTTTGGAACTGATTTGGACACTATCAACATTTATTTTTAGAAATGTCTTTTATACTAACATTTAAAAAATGAAGTCAGAATGTTATTTTAATATTTCATATTTCAATGAATATTCATCATATTTACATTAATATTTCTTGGTTAATTTAAATTAATATTCTTCTTCAGCAGGAAACACAGAAAGTTAAACATATTTATATCCATTAGAGACGATTTTATTGAGTCGTTTATCTTTCAAATATCTTCACTGACACTTTAGGAGAAGAAGGCGGATTTAACAGAAATCTCCAGTCCTTCTGTCACCAAATAATAGTTCTGGGATAATTTGGATTAATGGAGTTAGGGCTGGATGTTGAACACATGACGACATGTGAAGAAGGTAGAGTCACAAAAGGTAGGCATATACACTTTGGGTATCTAAAAATTTCTGTCTAAAAGATGGCCCTAAGATATTATGGTACACAGTTATTGTTGTGGCTGATAAGTTATCATACAGAAATAGCAAGTAATATTACATATTTTATTTAAATATCTTGCCAAATATGTTCCAAGGAGCTAGTTATTTTATTGCTATTTACTAGATTTGCTTAGTACACAAAGGTCAACCTTGTTTTTTCCTGTTATTAACATGTAATATACAAACTGGCCTATTCACCTTTAGTGTGTTAAACTGGTGGTACATCACTGTAGCATGTTCAAACTGTTCCAGAACATACACAAACATGTATGTTGGACCTGAAACACAGGATTGTCTACAACTTTCTTGTGTCTTGGCAAATTTTGTATTGGGAACATGGTGAAAAAGATGGTCATTCTTCTCTCCAATTTCATGGAACGATGCCTTTTTTTTTGCCATTTGACGGTGTTGTGAGTTAAAAGAGAGAAATTTAGCTGTGAATCGGTGGCTGAGGAATGAATAGCTTTCAGAATAAGAACAATACATGCTATCGTGTTGCTACCATGACGGTCTTTCTCAAATTCCGGGCAATTTATGAGGAGGAGACCACAGAGAGAAGACAACAAACAAACTGTATTTCTGTACTGCAAAGCTCACTGTAGATTTTGCAATCTGCTGTATTGCAAAGCTCATTGTAGATTCTGTAATTTGTAAGGCTTTTAACTAGCGACCAAGGCTTTGAAGTATGTTTTTTGTTAGACAAGTGTGATGTCTGATTGAAGGTTTATTAATGTTGTTTGGTAGGTAGCCATTTTGCTAATGAGTATGTACTCCCATTAAACTCAGACATACCCAGCAGCAAAGCACAACGCTGTTGAACATCTCTGGAGGACCCCACATGAGAAATTTAATGTATGAATATTTTCATAGGCAGCAAACTCTGAAAAGTATAAACGATACCTTTATGTTGACTTATAGCCTGCCATTCAAAATATGGTTTAAGAATAGTGTGGTCTATGTGTGGGCAGCCAAATGCACTAAACCTTTGTAGGTAAATGGGGAACGATGACTCCTTTCTCCGCAGAGGCTGGCAGTTCCATTTCACACTGATGGAAACTTAAGAAGGGTGGGAACACAGAGAGTCACAAAGAGTCACTGAGCCCAACAGGATCATTACCTAAGTTGCTGCAGTACCCTCATCTGGAGTGTTGAAGTAACATTTCAGAGGCAACTGAAATTATATGGAATTTTTCTTCATTTGGTTATTGAAGTAGTGTAGGCACCAATGTATGCATTTCCGGTTTTTTGTACTTGCTGTCAAGCCTCAAAAAAGTTTGAAGAGACGTTCTGGGAATTAGAAAAAAGCTCATGGAGATTAACATGAAGGTTAGCTGTGGTTCACCCATCTTGCTTTTTGTCCTCAGCTGTGGGGCTTTCCTAGGTGAGGCAGACAAAGAATAAACACAGGGCGGAGCATCAGGCGGGTAACTTTCTATTAGAGCTAACCACATCAAAAAATGCAAGTAAACACCACTGTCTTCTTCATATAAAATCCACTGACTCATGGTATCCTCTGGAACAATATGGGAGAACCATAGAGCTCTAATGGGAGAAAAGATATGGAGGGCAATCAGAATGTGAGACTTGAGCAAAGGCTAACACTTAGGAAGTTAACTATTGCCAGAATACAGAATCATAGCATAGTTTGGGTTGGAAGGGACCTTTAAAGATCATCTAGTCCAACCTCCCTGCCATGGGCAGGGACATGTTCCCCTAGATCAGGTTGCTGAAAGACCTGTCCAACCTGATCTTGAGTGTTTCCAGGGATAGGACATCTACTACCTCTCTGGGCAACCTGTTCCAGTGTTTCATCGCCCTCACAATAAAGAATTTCTTCCTTATATCTGGTTTAAATCTCCCCTCTTTTAGTTTAAAATCATTACCTCTTGTCCTATCTCCATAGGCCCCGCTAAAAACGTGTCCCTATCTTTCTTTTAAGTTCTCTTTAAGCACTGAAAGGCTGCAATGAGGTCTCCCCGGAGCCTTCTCTTCTCCAGGACGAACAGCCCCAACTCTCTCGGCACAGACAAGTGTTCTTCATAGGAGAGGTGTTCGACCCCTGTGATCAGTTTTGTGGCTCCCCTCTGGACTCACTCCAACAATTCCATGTCTTTCTTGTGCTGGGGACCCCAGAGCTGGATGCAGCACTCCAGGTGGGGGTCTCACCAGAGCAGAGTAGAGGGACAGAATGCCCTCCCTCGCCCCACTGGCCACACTGGTTTTGATGCAGCCCAGGGTACAGTTGCTCTTCTGGGCTGATGGTGCCCGTTGCTGGCTCATGTCCAGCTTTTTATCCATTATTAACTCTAAGTCCTTCTTCCCAGGGCTGCTCTCAATCCCTTCATCCCTCAGCCTGGATTGATACTCCAATTCAGGTTTGATTATTAGTAAATTTGGAAGAGTTCATTTATGTCTGCTAGGTCTGTATGCAAAGGTACTGCACGGATGTCCATTATATAGTTTTTTTTCTTTTTTATTCTTATTTTGAAAGTTCTGTCAGCAATTTAAATTCATAGAATTCTAAATTTGGACTATTTAAGTTCACTTGTAAGTGGAGTGTTTTATTTTGGCAGGTCTCTTAATATAACTCTACTATGAGGTTGAATTTATCTGAGACTTAAAAAGCAGTCTGCATTTGAGGCAGAATTTAGCTGAGACTCAAAAAGCAGTCTGCATTTGAAATATGCTCTCAATTTAGCTGATAGTAGTAGGCAAAAGGTGTTTAAGCTTCTTGTTTTCTCTGGATCTTCTAATTTTGCCCATTTGAATTTTCTATGTTATGGGTGTGAATGCCTGGTTTCAGCACTCCAGTTTACTCCAAAACAGGTTGTAGAAATACACATCTTAGAATTCTAGAGCCACAAGTGCTATTGCCTCTTAAAGGGATAATTAACTTGAGTACAAGTTGTTAAGAATATCTGCCTGAATCAGTCAACACAATGCCTTTGACTCTGCTAAGTCAGGGATCTCTGCACTATACTTGATCATGCAGAGAAAATATGATGGCACACCACAGTATGGGCTAAGTGTGGGTTTTTGTTTTTATTGAAATTAAGATATAACAGTGTACTTGTATCAGTGAAAGCTGATGGCTCCCACAAATATCAGTCTATCAGCTTAGCTCATTAATGTGTTCTGCCTTCATGTATTTTGCACAACTCAAAGTCTGTGTGTATGAATCTAAGGGAAACATTTTCTTAAATAGGCCTATTATTCTTCAAATGTCTGTCAATATTAATGTTCCCTATTTCTAAGACCTTAAAAAATAAAAAGGATTTCGCTTGGCCTTTGTTTCTGTCACATGCAACAAGTTCCAACATCTTCATTAACCTGTGGAAGATGTTTATAAATTCTCATGCAATTGCTTTGCTCCCTTGCCCTGCATTTGAGTGTACTCCTAATGATTATTAGCTCCCTACTCTCTGCTCTGAATATTATCTGTTCTAATTTCTGCTGTCCAGGACTGAAAATAAGAAACTTCTGATAGATAGCTCAAACAGTCCCCTGCACAACCTTTGCTCAATGCTGCTAAAGACTCCTTTAAACTATTAGTGAATATAATCCTGTTTGAGCTTTTTGGGATCTTAGTTTTTTTTAAATTCTTCTTCCATTCTTATTCTTACAAAAAGGTAATCAATGCCATTCTTGCCCTTCAGAACAGAATTTTCCAAGTCCCAAGTGCAATATTGTGCAGTGATGTTTACTTTACACTTGGCTCTCTGTGGTGTTGCTGGTGTGTTTTCTTTTTTTTTTAAAAAATATATTTATGTGTATATAAATATAATATAATATATATATTTATATATATATTTATGTGTATATAAATTCTGAATTTAATCTCTATTTGATTTTTTGTTCTGTCATCTTGTTTTATATACTTCACTGAAAAAATACATCTACATATTACATTTTATGCAAAACTCAGCACTCTTCCAATTACTGAAATAAAATAAGTTCAGAGACAGCTCCTTCTTCTGAATATGCCAAAAACTGCTAAGAAGACATAAAATACAAAAGAAATAGCTATTCCTTTCTGCAAGCCTTCTCTGTTCCCAGTGCATAATCGAAGTGTACTTTAAGTCTCTCTAATTATCCTTTACCATATTTGACAATTCTGACTCTGATAAGGTTTTTCATACACTTTTTCATTTTTGTGTAAGGGTATTTTCTTGACTGCGGACACAACAGCTATTCCCGTTGATCAGAACTGAGGAATTTGACAGGAGAAAGCTTATTCACTTGCGTTTGCTTACCTTTACCTGCCTAAGGCTGAGTAACAATCTCTTTGATTAACGAATGCGTATCTATTGTATAAATAAGGCAGCCCAATTCCAGGTTCCAAGCCACTAAATCTATTGGCCATGGTCGTTTTCTGTCTGAATCGAACATTTTTCATTTTTTGTGGTCTGACTTACAAGGCAGTGGAAAATCCATTCTAGGTACTTACCACGTGATTTATAAGCATTTGGTAAATGGTGGTAGGGCCTGACTTTGAACTGTACGTGTTTTCCAAACCTGGTGTTCCCGAGTAAATTTAAAAGCTTACAAAAAAGAGAAGGCAGACAGAAAACTAGAAATCTGGAGGCAAGTAAGTAGTTTTGGGTCGGAGAAATGCAGGTATATATTGCTCAATTTGGCATTACATTACTCTTTAAATGATTAGGAAGGACCTTTTGTTCAGTGTTATCATCCTTTTTTTGTTAGCTATTAGTAAAATATCAATTTTCATGTTCCATAGCTTAGCCAGGTTCACAAAAATTTAGAACTCCTCAGAGACTTTGAAGCTTTTTTACCTCTAATATTTACACTAACTCCTGGAAAGTGTCCTTGTGAATTACTCTGTTATTATAGTTTGAAGGAGCTGAAATATCAAACTGAGCTTAATCTGTTAAACTGTTAACTCCATATAAGTATTAGGAATCTAAATTTCGTGAACTTGAGGTTTTTGTTTTGTGTTTTTTTGTTTGCTTCCTTAAAATCCTCCATTTCAGTGCTCAGTGAAGAAAGTAGCTAAAAACATCTCAACAAAGTGGCAAAAATTGAAAATTAAATTGAAGAGTCTTCAAAATGCTGGTGTGATTAATTCGATTGGCCATAAAAGCATCCTGATGTTGTTGTCTGCCCTCACTAAAAACACTAATAAAATATGAAGACTAACCATTTCCAAAATGATATATTTGAAATGCAATCATAAGGCCTTCGTACTACGTTCTGCTCTTGTACAGAGTTTCCCTCTGCTCTTATGCCTGTTTATTCCTGTAGTCAGGTACCTTTTACCCTACTAACCTCTGGGGTCCAGTTAACCTCTTGCAGTAGGTGTTTGCTGTATGTCAGGGTTACCTTGAAGAGGTAGGTGTTATGAGCCAGTTACTAAAGTTATTAGAGAGACGACTCTGCCTGAATTAAGGAGCAAACAAGACCACATGCCCAAGTCAATAGAATGGATTTTATTTAATAGTAAATGTGAGACAGAGAGAGAGAGATAGAGAGAAATAGAAAAAAGGTGGGAGGGGGAGAGAAGGAGAGTGACAGAGAGATTAAGTATAAAATATCACTACTCTGTGGATCCCGATGGTGCCCCGTTGATCCTCTTCTTCTGATCTTCTTGATGGTGACTGTTCTGGAAAATATAGAGTTCTATAAGAAAATACAGAGTTCTATATACTTTCAGGTCAGGTGGGAATGCCTGGGTTACTCCCGTGGGGAGAAGCAAGTTTGACACTGTCTCTTGCCCTGTGGCAAGTCTGTGGATCTGTGGCATCACTGGGGATCACATGCAGCGCTCTGGTGCAAGGCCTCAGGAATCGGTCTGGGGGCACTTTGGGGGTCTTTCTTGGATTCTGACACCTCCTCAACTGCTTCTCACGTAAGGGTCCTGCGGATGCAGCCTTCCTGGGGTGGGGGGGTGTTTGCAATTGAGCCAATTTGTGCAAGGGAGGATGGGTTTTCACTCCCTCTGACCAGAGGTTACGCCACACACCCGAAACCTCTCGTCCTTGGAGAGGTTGGGGAAAGTGCGTGCAAATGTGGCCTCAGCAGATGAAACTGTGGGCTATGGACTCCCCCTCCCTCCCACTCCACTCCAACCCAGAGATGATTTTCAGGACAGCTGCTGGGTGTGGCTTTCTTGTGGATAGATACATTCTTCCCCCTCAGCCTTGTTTACTTCTCCCAGACCTGAGATAATTGGACAATAGTGTCACTTTTATCTCAAGTTCCCTTAGGTGGCTTAACTCACAGACCAAAGTTTCAGGAGGCAGATTCAGGGAAGGGTGGCCTTTGGTGGTCACAGCTTCTTTATACAGTTTTGTCATGATGGGCAAAAAGTCCTTTATAACAGTGTTTAAGCCATTAATCATAATATTTCGGTCTCTCACAGTCGGTCATTAAAGTTGCTTCAATGTGTTATTGGATATGGAGAATGGGGAGGAGCAGCCATTAGCCCATGGGCTACTTCTAGCCCAAAATGTTTGACTCAGCTTGTTTCTGCTGCTTTTCCATGTTGCTCCAAATAAGCCTCAGGAACAAGTTACCAATGTAGCTTCCAACATTCCTGGTGTTCCTGTGGTTCCTCTTCGTGGTGTGATGTATGCATTCACTGTATTGAGACTATGGCTTTTCGTATGTCAGCTGGGCCCTCAGGCAAGTGAACAACCCATAGGTGGCTTTTGGCATGTCCTGGCAGCAGAGATCTATTCCTTTTGAGCAAGAACTTGACATGCAGCTGCAGTGCAATAGGAGCCACACACAGGTGGATGGCACTGCCCCTTTGGTCATGGTGACAGACACTACAGGAAACTACAGACTGTCTCAGTTAGACTTGATGCATAGGCATGGCTTCAGACCAAGTGTTCTGCATTTATCAGCAGCTTCTTCATGTTCTTTTCTCTTTCTCAACCACCTGTCTGCACTGACATCTGCACCTTATCATTTTGCTTCATGTGCCAGTGCTGCTCACCCGGTGTGAGTCTTTATCCTCCTAGGATTACACAGACTTCTACTTAATCAGCTGTTGTTTTATATCATGTATGCAATTGGAATCATTCTTTTGAGTTGCAATTATTATCTGAGTTATGTGTGAGCTTTGAGGAAGGCACCTGTAGAACTGGTAATTTGTAGAGGATTGATTTCATCATAATTTAGAGGACTTCCATGTCCACACTGAAACTAGTTTAGACTTCTTTTATAGTGAATAGAGAGAAAAGAGCACTTCAAAATTAATTTTTTATTTTAGATAAACATTCTAGACTGTGTTCTATTTCTTTTCTGTTTGTAGCTATTGGGTAGTGAAGGACAAAAATGTCTCCAATGTATCCTATTATATATGTCATTCTGGTGCCTAGCTGATCTCTGTCCTCTTACATTTTCTGTTTATGAGAGTCAAGTCACACTGAAGAAAATCCTACCTTTGAATTCTCAAGTATATATTTGTATTCCCCAATTAAATTGTTAATTAAACATTGTATCTTACACATTTATCAACTGTGCTGCTGCACACTTTTATGTAAATAGCAGTAGTTATCCATCTCGGTTTGCTTTATCTGCATGTGTTTTCATCCTCTATTTGTATTTTATGAAAAATACTTAATCTAACCAGTTTAAATTTCTCATTGGACATGAATAAATCATTAATGCGATTTTACAGTCTTTAATTGCGAGTCCCACAATTGCAGCTACTGAGAGAACTGTTTAATTAAGAAATGTAAAGTTAAGTGCCGTGTCACTGATTTCACACGCTCCTCCCTCCCCCTGTTATTTCAGCCAAAGTTTTCTTTCTGGCAGTATTTATCCTTGAACCTGGAGTAATGAGCTAAATCAGTACAATTACTTATGGAATAAAATACTATCAACATGAGTAAAAATGGAAAAGTCTGCCTAACTAAACTGCAAGTTTTTTCACTTGTTGTATTCAATAGCTCATCAAGACTTTGATCTGCTTTTCAAACTTACTCAAATGCACAATGTCGCTGATTAAGCATAAGGAGAACAAGAAGTTCCTCTATTCGTCATATGTCTGATTTTGAGAAATTTAAAGAGCTATCCAAAGCACAGAAGCTAATGACAATGTTAGACTTCAGTTACTGAGGAAAAACAGCCTGACAGGTCACAGCAAGACTGAGTGGCACTGCAAAGCCACACTGACAGTTAGGCTTTTGTTTCAGAAGGTGGAGGAGGTACAGAATGTGCCTATTTTAGATTATATTCTCTCTCCACATGGAGAATGTAGGGAGAAGTTAAAGTGACCTATTAAGGTGCTGGAAGGGTTTCTGAAATGACAGTGTTCACAATCCCACGGAAAGGAATAGAGTGGCAGAGTAAAGTTAATAAACTTGGGAAAATCAGTCTTTGGGAAATGACAGGCAGGGTCTCTTGGGAAAAACGGCTAAGTAATAAAGCTCTCTCTTCATACCTTCTCTAAATATGTTATGAGAAAATGGAATATGTTAAAAAAACAGTGACAATCTATACTAGTGCAGAAGGAGGGATATGAAAGCATATGGAGAGGCTGGGGTTATTTGTTCTTTTGGTTTTGTTTTGTTCTCTTTTATTTTGTGGCTTTTCTGATTGGTTGTGTGGTGTTGGCTTGGGTGTTTTCAATATTTCTGCAGTGCTTCCTGTGGTCCTCATTTCTAGGTTATGCTTTCAATATATTTTGTGTACTCTTTTTGAGTTCCTGGCTGTTCACCCTTCTTCCAGAGCTTCTCAAATTTAATCAGTAATGACTGAGAAGGCGCTTCCTTTACTTTTTGTGTGCTCAAAAATAATTTTTCTGCATCTGGATTGTATCTGAGGGGCAGAAGAAAGGCTAAAGACAATAACAAAGGGAGAGTAAAAGTGAACACATAATACAGAGAACGAAACTAGCATGTAAACTGCCTAATTGGCAAAAAAGATGAAAAGATTCATGGAAAAATTGGAGAAATAAAAGAAAGTATCCATTGCTCTTCAAACAAATGATAGCATTAAAGCATTTGTTTTGGCAGAATAAAGATACATTGTAATTAGATTTCTAATGCATTAATTTTTAATACAGGCAGAGAAAGAACAGTTATAAGAGTCTTTCATTAACTTGGCTGTTTTTAATTGGCAAACTGTAATGTATTTTTTTCTTCAAGGGCTTATAAAAAAGAAAGAGGCCCTTTTTGAATCATTAATTACTTTTGAGAAATGATAGAGGACAGGTTAGATCCTAGGGGACTGAAGAAGAACAAACAGTATATAGAAAATGTAGTTTAAGGGTGAAGAAAAAATGAGTACAATGTGCAGTGCTGGGGAAGAAAAAAAATGCTCCAAATGAATTATGAAACAATTTATAGGACCTAGAGGATAATGAAATAAGAAGAAAACAACCAGATAAATTTGACAAGAGCAAAGCGTGTCAAAAAATCTGTTTGCTTTCTTCAGTGTAAAATGCTCATCTAGTGGATAAAGAAATAGAAAGCAGTCTGTGATATTTTGCCCTGTATGAGTTCTGATATCGCCTTATGTGACCTGAGCAAAATGACCAGTGACATGGCCCAGGTGAAACTGCTGATCAGTACATGGGCAACTGGCTGATCCCCTGTCCCCCACCCCACACTCCGGGGTTTTCTCTCAGATCGAAAGGGCCTTCTTTGGTACAGCTCTATCTAATGTTTTCAAGTACAGGTTTGTTGTTAGAATGCAGCATAGAGTTAGAACATCTCTGGATTTAACTGTGTTGGGTATATATTAAATATTACAGGAAAACACCAGAATAAGCTTGGCGAAATGATGAACCAGCTAATCACTGGTACTGCAGTGGAGGATTGCAGCTTGCAGCAGATGGTCAGCCACATGTCTAGAACAAGGAAAAGGTCAAATAAACTTTTTTCTTTTCCTTGTAGGAGTAAAATCACAGGTCTTAAATAGAAATGAAGTAGCAGGAGTTTTGCTTGTAACACATGGGAGTTAATTATTATTCTCTGATGTGATTAAAATTCTCAGCTGGAACAGTGTGTGAAGCTTTAAGTATCATCCTTGAAGGAATGCATAGTTAAAGTGAAGGATATCCAGAAGAAAAGAAATCCAACAGGTTTGGAAAACATGAAAATCATGAAAGAATTCCACTGTGGTAAGTTTGAAAAGAGATCATGTCTTTTGCAAGATGTGCAAATCCCTAATAAAAAGATGGAAATTTCTTCCCCACACCCCAGGAGTACTAGGAGAAAATAGAACTAATCTGTAGATGTTGTTAACAAATGAGGAAACCACTTTTGAATGGTGAGGCTCATGAACCACTGGAATAGCCTACCAAGGAATAGTGTGGAACCTCCTTCAGTTCATATTGTATCGAATCAAAAAATTTGATATTGGTCAGAGATGATCTACATGAGTTTCCTTTCCTACCAAAGGCCAGACTTGTGGATCTTGAGGCCTCTTGCAGCCCTCCCTTAGTATGTTTTTCCTTATCCAGAGGTCCAAATGTGCTTCTTCTCTTTCAGGATATGTTCTCTAGTTAAAACTACTGACAGAACTTTTGTAAGGAGAACAGTACGTTCAATAATTCAGAACTCACAATGACTTGTGTGGGATGACTGCAGGTACATTGTCATTGCAGTCAGTATTTATGCAGGAAAATAACCCATGTTATCAAAGATTCCATGGTGTAAGAAGTTAAAAACCAACAATATAATTTTACCTAAATATTACAGGGAGATAAATTAACAATAGAATATGCAGTGGGAAATAGATTTGAGTTTGACCTTTTCTCTCCATTATTATTGCCATGCAAAGTGCTAGCATAAAATTTTGGTAAAATGTTGGTGCGTGTATTTTGCTGTCTACTGCTGCTAATGAGTATTTCTGCCTGATTTTAGTGCAGGAAAGTATACAGAAAGAAATAGAACTTAAACTTATTACATGGTCTCACTATTATGTTTTGCGTAATTTGTTTTGAGTTTAAATTTCTGTGTAGCAGTCTTTAATGAAAATTAATATTTCCAGGATATATTAATCTATTGTACCAGCCAGCTAGAAATAAATCCTCAAATATTGGGCTATGTACAATCACCTTTCTTTTCCCTTGATATTCCAACTGATTTGGAGTGTGCTGACTTCAAACAAAAAAAATCACACCAAAGCAAAAGAACCCTTTTGTGAAGATTCTGGTTGTTATGAGAGCTAACAGTTTTAAAATAAGCTAGGGAAATACCAGAGAATTACACAGAGGATAAAAAAAACCCCTTAAGTACATATTAAAGTTTCAAATACGTCTACAGTTCCTGAAACAAATTGAAGACCTGCCTTTTCTGTCAATCTGGTGGATTTATACAGGAGATAATGTTCTAGACAGCTATTGCAAAAGCTAGTATTAAATGTTTCTCTTAGAGGAAGAGACTTACAGGTATTGGGCAATTTTCGTATTAATGATACAGGCTGTGACTGCTTGCATATTTGTATTTCATATTACTTTACCATCTGGACTTGTAAATATTGTCTCTATTTCTAGAGAGACAAAGAATAAGAAAACTTGCTTTGAGGGTGATTTCTTGTTAACTAATATTTTTCAAAATGCTCTTTCCAGATGAATTCATACTATTTCAGCCTGAGGCTGCCAAATCCACCTGGAGATATCCACATTTTAGGGTCAGTTGCGAGGTATAAATCAATGAGAACTCAGTCCAGTTCATTTATCTTCTACTTCCCTTTGACTCATCAGCTTCAGGAGCAGAAAAGGAAAAACATTCTCTCCTTTGAAATCTTCCGAAGCAGTACCTTCTCCAAATTATCCCAAAAGGCTAAGATGTGGGCCATCAGTCAACACTTCGACCATAACTTGTCTTTTGGGAACACTTCATTGCAAATAGGATTAAGGATATTTTCCTCTTTAAAACTGTATTCCTAGTGAGCCAGGGTATACATTTCAGTTTCAGCATAGCCTGAAGCACCCATGTGTGCAGTCCCACAGCAGCAACTTGCTCACTAGTAGATTGAGGTAAGGAGCTTACTAATGGAACTACACTCCTGTGTAACATAGCCGATGGAAGCCCTTTTCCAATGGTGTTGTTAATGTTTTCTTCAGAAATACCAGGCTCTGTGTTGTTATAGAAAGGGAGAGAACCCAACGGGATGTAAAACTTACTTGTACTAAATGTTGTGGGGGAGTGGGTTCCGTTTAGCAACTTTTGTTTTCGCTCTGCAGCACTTGTCACCCAGTGCCTCAACAGACTGTCAAGGTCCTGTCCAAAGTGCATAGAGTAGGAGGCTTCTAATCCTTAAACAATACACGTGCAAGGAAGCTTTCTCCATGGAGTTCTCACACTAGTAGTGCCATCCTTGGGAACTGAGGATGGAGGTGGCAGTGATGGTGGTGAATGACTGTTTTTCAATATTTATTTGGTGGTTCTAGTTGCAAAAAAACTTCAGAAAAAGCAAACTGTTTTTAACGTGGAGAGGTGCAAGATACACCACCTTCTCCCTGGTGATGGGGAAGTAATTTGTTACTATACTTACTTAAGTGTTTGGCTACTAGTTTGTTTCATCTCTTTAGTGTAGGTTTGTTTTTTGTTTTTTTTTTTTTAATTTCTTGTCTCATAGAAGTCACTTAGGAAGCTGAATTCTAGTTTCCCAGACATAATTATAAGGTCTCAGTACTTTGAAATTTTTCTCCACTTTACATTATTCTGTTACTGATATCTGTATGTCCTTTTCAGACTTAATTTCTCTATAACCACCTCTTTAGAGGACTGATAAATACTCAAGTCTTTAAGACCTTCTTAAGCCGTAATTCTTCTGCATATTTCCCTACAATGCTATCTTTTATAATTTTCATTTTCGTTTATTTGTCATTGATTTCAAGCTTCTGATGTTAATTTTGGGTCTTGGTTCTAACCTTGGAAGCAGCTAGTGTGTTGGCCAAAGACATGAGAGAATTAATTTTGATTCTGAAGTTGCCCAATAATTGGTCTTTTGGGGGATATATGTTTAAAGGCGTTTTTCAGGAGGCTACTACAATACTCAGGAGTTCTCACAGTATTTTGTGATGCAAGTTTTCTTTAGTCCCATCAACATCTTGCACTGTGATGGAGGAGTTTACTTAAATGTGGGTTCAAAAAGACACCCACCCACCCCTGCCCTGCTCTCCAAATTCTGCTATTTGCAACCCATTTTCGGGGAAGTTGTCTGGGAATTGAGCAATTGCAACCAGAGTCACAATGGTGTCTGTGAAACTGTCCCAGTCAGTACCCTGCAACCAGGCATCCATTCAGCACCAGTGCATCACATAGCAAGTTTTACCTCAACTGAAATGCAGAGGAGTTAGTTACTGAATAGGTTTGTCATTATATATAGGTTCACCATTAGTTTAGAGCACTTGCTGTACATTTGTTAAAAATATTGCATTCAGACCTTCACTGGAGTTTGAACCTGTCTTGCAGGCTGATATGAATTGTTGAAATCAGCCGCAGGGGTTGATTAAGGAAAAAAAAATATCCTGCAAAATATTTGCACAGAGGAATGATATCTACCATGCAAAAAACCATTTAAAGAAATTTTTCATTTCAGGGAGAGAGCTGTGCCAGAAGTTATTGGCCGGCCATCTTTGCTTTGCTGACACTAGCGTATTTGTGTAAATGGTTGACTGAGTCCTGACTTTTCAGACACTCTATAATTGCCTAGTAGAAGACTTTTCTCTAAGTATTCATATTTGAGACTCTTTTAGCCATATTCAGAGTTGCATGTATTTCTCATTGTGCCGTTCCAGTTAATGTTACAACCTTTTGAAAACAAAGTTTTAGTTTTCCTTCAGACAGTGATATTGTATCTTTTTTATTTGCTCCAAGGGGACTAAGATTTGGAAAGTGCCAGTGCCTGTGGAAGTGTATTGGTTTAAATTGCTGTCTCTGGATTTGTTTCTTGATAGATTGCTTTCCTTATAATATCTTTGTAATGTGTTTAAGATGGTAAACACATTAGGCCGGGCAGTCTCTTTGGAGATGACTGCCCTCCTTTTGTGTGGAGTAGGCTGGAAAAGGAGGAAGAGAGAAGAAACATTTGGTTAGCAGGTTTGGCAGCCATGGGCTGGTTCCTTGATGGGAATTGTGGGTGGTGTGTCTCCATTGTGTTTGACCCCTGAGAATCTTTAGGCAGCACTGCTGACATACTCTTCTTTCTCTTTGTGTCTCCTGTCATCCTCTCCAATGGCTATGGTCTGCCCTTTCTTTTAGTGTTCTTTGTTTTCCCACTCTGGGTGTTACTGAGAAAGCATGTGTAGATAGATGTTCTGGGATCTTCATGATGGGCTGTGTCATCCAAACTTGTCATCCTTTTACTGCTTTCTGTTCTTGTTCCTTCTGGTGCCTCCACACTCCCTTCCTAGCAACGTTAACATTTCTGTTACAAATACCTGTGCAGAGAAAGAAGAAATTGTTGATTTTCCCTGTTTGTGGTCCATGCACCATGCAGAGAAAGATTGGTATGGGTAGATCAAAAGTAGAAAGGAAATTGCTAGGATAGATTAAGAATTTCTCTGAAGTTCTTAATTCAACAGCCATAAAAGGAGCTGCAGACAGTCCTTTAGCTCTTGGATGTACGAGGCCCTAAGAGACAGCTTTCTCTGCTGTGCTTTTAGCAGTGCTCTTCCATCATCAGAGAGCGTGTGGAGAGTGATACATGCAACTAACACTCCGTGGGAGCAGAGAACTGCCAAGAGCTGGTGCAAACACAGGAAGCAGCTGCCAGCAGCCTTCTCTCTGTCTAAGAGAAATAGCGTAAGGTACCAGGGAATAGGAATCTTTTGTCTTCTTAGCCTACCAATACTTCAAATTATGGAAGGCAGCAGGTCTAGTGTTAGGACTTCCTCTCTCCTGCTATTGTCTTAAGACTCACTTTCCAGGAAAGCAGAGAGTGATCTTCATAAATATAAAATGAGAAAAAAAAGGTTGCTGTCAACTCATATGTGTTGCAGTGGTTAACGGCACTATCGATCTCAAGGGCTGACTTCGTCTTGAAAAACATTGTTGCTTTTGTCAGGTGTGCTCCTGTTTTTAGCCTTTTCCCCAGAAAAGGTCAGAATATAGAGAAGGTTAAAATTAGTAATAATAAAAGGGATTAGTTAATTTTTAAGAAGCTGAAAGAAGAAAAAAAGAGTGAGGTTTCAATTGAACAGAGATGCCAAAACAAGAGAAAGAAGACTGCGGGTAAAAGTCATAAAAGAAAAGAAAAATGTAATGGTGAAGTCAGAAAAGATAGGAAGACTGATATTACAAACAAAAAATAGAACCAAGTGGGTGATGTAGCAACTAATCAATGAAAGCATTATAAAGTATAATGCAAAGATATTTGTGACAATGAGGAGTAACAGCCTATAACAGCTCTAACTGCACAGCACAACAGAGATACTTGTCAGGCTCTGAAAGCATTACAGCTTCATTAGCATGTGCCTGGGTTAATTAACACAAGTGTGGAGTGGTGCCGAGGCAGCTGCAAGGCTTCCAGCCCTGGGGCGGGCAAACGGGCAGACGGAGCGTCTGCAGGATGCTTTGAATTGCACCTGAGAGCAGAGGCCAAGGTTGTTTGACCCAGCCTAATACAAATATAAACAACAAGACTTGGAAATTGCCTTCCTGCAGAGTTTCAGGTGATAAAGAGGAAGAAAGAATGGAAGAGGAAGAAAACGAAAGGGGAGAAAGAGAATAGATAACTAGGGGGGTTGGGTTCCGAGAATAAGAAGAAATCAAAGAAGATGGTGCCGCCCACATATTAACCCCATCAGCTCACATCCTCCTGACATTTTTTCCAGTTTACACTAAATGTTTGAAGCTGCCTGCTTGTGAAGGGCTTTGGAGTAAAGAATCGAGCAAAGGGGATGGGAAATATTTAGCCTGGAGCAGCTCACAGTGGCACTGCTCTTCCTTGTGTGATATGAACAACTGTTGCTATTTTCAAGCTGTGTATCATTCTCATCTCTGTTAGAAAGAACTATGAGTATATTGTTTGGTGTTTTTAAAATCCTTGTAGTATTGAAAGTTAGGAGGGACCGCTTACTTACTCTCTTTTAGAAAGTGGAATCAAGACAAAGGGAAGTAGATGATTTGCTCAAGTTCGGAGGAGATGTGTGCCATAGAAAATGTTTCATTCCAAACCTCCATGGGCTTACTCTGCTGTCTCGTCAGTGGAGACCCATGTGAGCAGTCCTCTCACTAATTTACCAACACAGGAATAAAAAAAATCACAGATAATTCCTGCTCTTGTGTCACAAACTCAATATCCTGCCTAGCACAGACATTCTGCGACTTACTCCTGCATTTGGGTGAGTGCTGCAGAGGAATGAAGTGTAGTCCAAGATAAATGCCACAGCGAATGGAAATTTATGTGGCAGAATGAACTGAGTTAGCAATGTAGTTTTGGTGCTGAATTAAATATTAAAGTGAGTGAAATTGCTGCATACAGTTTGGACTGTCATGCATTTTAATGCTTGATTCAGAAAGCCTCCTTTTTAAAGTTTCTTCAGTTAATCTTGGAGAAATAAGAGACAAAATTAAATGCTGGCCTGCTACAGAAATTTGGATAATTGCTTGATTCAGAGTTTCTTTCAATTCTGTTGTGAAGAACTTGTCTTCTGAACTACAATTAAAAAAGATTTTTTTCCCCTGAAGCTTCCATCGAGGTGAACTGATAAAAGCTGAGATGTCTTTTTTTTTTTTTTATTATTACTTTTTTTGTATTTTTTCACTTTTAATTCATAGTTAGCTTATTTTTTCCCATGATAGGTGTCTTCAGAAGTTTCTGTAAATCACTCCAAGTGCTTTTTAAAAAATGAATAGAGAGTCCCAGGATTGTATGTGAAATATGAAGTATTGTAATTGTAATAATTCAACAGGTGATTGAAAAGTATTGAAAAATAAAAACCATTTTATCTGTAAATGTGGAGAAAATTAAGTAGAATGTTCACGAAAAAATGGAAAAATTCCCTTTATTTCAAGATGAATATTTATTAGAAAATATAAATTATGATACATATGTATGAGGCATTTGAAAGAATGCTGCTTTGGTTATAGTACCAAACAGACAAAATTTGCGGAATATTAAATGGCATCTGTAAACTTTGTGCTGTTTTATGATCCAACCCCTGTATACTAAATGAGACAAGGATGCAGAGGAAATTAGATGTGAGTTCATATCTGAAGATTGCTTGTCACTGAGTCTATGCAAGAGGTAAAATATCTGGGGAAGTATGAGGAATTCTGAAAAAAAAAAATATTTTAAGTTCAATTCTGCAATATTTATCTGAAGTTATGAGAGCCTATCATGAGACCAAAGCTAAAGCTTTCAATCTATTCTTTTTCTGGTTGGGAACTTTATGAGTATAATAACAAAAAATTACAGCCAAGAAAACTAATATAGAAAGCCTTTTCAGTGGAAGCTTTGCTGTGTTTCCTCCATCACTGTTCTTAGCATTAATCTGTTCCTGACTTACAGTTCTGTCCCATTGTTTCACTTTAGAGACTGGTGCCTTATCTATAAACTGCTTGTGGAAAACAAATATCTACTGGGATGCTGTTGCAATATGTTGTACTGCATAGGGTTAGAAGTATTTTAGTTAGCTAGTCTGTTGTTATATTATGTTTTTTCTCTGAAGCTTTTATTGTATCTATAATATTTATCATATTTATCATTTTGTCATATCATATAAAGCAAAATGTTAGGAGGAAAATAATTTGAATCAATGTCATGCTCATGCTTTTTGTTCCTGATGCCTTTATTCTCAATATTTAAGGAGTATAGTTAGCAAACTGGCAAAGATAATGTAGTCTAAAATTATGTCTTGAATGGAATCCCTGTAACATTTTACATGCATAGAGATGACATTTATATTTAAGTATTTTTATCATGTAAGCATACAGTCTAGTTTCATTCAGAGCCATATCCTTGAGTAAAACCACTGATGATTATCCCAACTTCAAAAATATGGTGGGGTGAGTCCCCTGTACCTGAAAAATCAAATTTAGCTTTCCTCTTTCAACCTTGTGAATCCACATAGAGCACATTTTCAGATGTAGAAAATCTGCGACAAAGCAAATGAAGACAGAGTTTGACCCACAGAAAGTTGGACAGGAAGACAGGAAACAAGACTTTTCAAGCCTGCAAGAATGGTGAATACTAAACTTAAAAGAGTTTCTAATCCTCTTAAGTTTGCAATACCCAACAGGAATTGCAACAATGAGTTATCAACTGGAGAGGGCAATTTAAATCTTTTTTGTTAATGAGGACCAGTTGAAACAAAGGACTTCAACCTAAACCAGGTAGAATTTAAGGACTTGAGTCTTAAGCTGTGCTCTGAAAGGCCCACTGCTCAACTGAGAGGGCACGTCAGATTCGTGAGGTTTCTCCTGAAGGGTCCCTCACCCTGATTCTGCTCTACACAGGCAGAAATATTCTGGCCTGAGGGTCATGTAGGTTATACCTGTCAAAACTGCTTAAGAAGTCTGGCCTGAGTATAGGACCAAGAGATGATACAGCACATAAAAAAAAAAAAAAAAAAAAAAAAAAAAAAAAAAAAAAAAAAAAATTAAGTTACAATAGAAATAGGAAAAAAGCACCTAAATTTTCCAGACTGCCATTCCCAGATAAGAAGTCTTATTAAAGCTAGTCTTGTTGACAGGAAAAGTATTATTTATCCATAAGGGTTTGATTAAGTGGAAGATTAATTTTCAAGCAGGACATTAAGAAACCCTTTTAACTTTTCAATTTTTGCAAAGGAACTTTCCTCCTGTGATTTGTTCTGTGTCGGTGTCTTACTGAGAAGATAAATCCTTGTTTATTACTGTTTATTCTCCACATGTCCAGAGGGCTTGGGGTATTAACTAAATTAAAAATTATCTTGTCTACATGTTTTACCTAGAGCAGTGATGATATGAGCATTCTTGAGCCACAGAAGAGATGAACAAAAGATTTGTCTAACATGTTTTCTTTACAAATCTGCCTATCTGCTGACTCTGTGTAGTTTACAGGTTTCTTAAAAGGTAGTCTGTGGGGACATGGAAGGAAAACTGTGATTGATATAAATGTCTGTCCACATGTCTATATGAGGCAACGGGATCGCAACAGTCTTTCCCACGAAACGGTAATGATACTGAAGAGTCTCTATCATTGTCTAGGGTCTTAAACAATTTAGAAATATGTCTAGATGATGTCATTGATTAAGGAAATTCAGATGTCTTCGGGTTTCTGATGGTTAAACCTGTGGAAAATTAAGATTGGCCAACCAATCAGTGAGAAAGGTGATCTGTTGGAACTGGTAATGAAGGGTTGTCCCCAGTGAGTGTCTGTCAGCCCCTGTTCTTGCTTGCACACTGGCTTCTGGCTGACTTCCAAGTATAACATATTACTGAAATCCTCTACTGCTTTGAGTATTTTCTTAGTCTTTTCCAGGTGGCGTCTCTAAGCCTTTTAAATTTACTCTTTTTCTGGACTTGCTTTTTTTTCCAGCCTTTTCCTTCTCTTCACATACTCCTAAATGCCTTTTATTTGTGGACGCTTGACTTAACTCCCACAGTGCAACTAACTGATGACTGTAGTGAATGCTTCAACCTTCCTTCACTCATGTTGAAGGCAGAATTCCTTCCCTCCTCCAGCTGAGAAATCTTTGCTTCTTGCCACAAATAACATGAAAGGCAAATGATAAATGAGTTCCATGTGCAGGTACATAACTCAGAGCAAGGTTCTACAACAGGAAATCAATGGTTTGGCTGCAGCCACTCTAGTACCCCTGATTCAGGTGTATGAATGCCAAGAAAAGGAATATTAGATCTCGGTGATGTTCATCACGTTGGATTCACATTGGTACCCAAGTGTGGGTTTGTCACTGATGGTGACTGACAGTCTGTTTATCCACAATTATAAATTTACAGCTTAGTTCGTGAACCTTTCATGTGGCCTTTAAAAATCTGGTAATCTGATAGGATTCAATAAAAGACAGAGAGGTAGAGTTATTTTGCTGATTCATCCTGCCAGCCAGACTGATACAACACCCTGGCTCCACACCAGGAGTGTAAAAATGACTGAGTTTCTCTCTGGCAAAGAAGACTCCATATGCTTTACGGACAGTAAAGTTCAGGGAGAAGATTATGTCAAGATTTATGTCTGCTGTTATTTAAGTTAATGAGGGAAATCTATCTAGGGGTAATGCATGCGTGAGATCCAGTTGAATTAACTGTTTTAAGAGCATGATGAAAGCCTATCAGGTTACATATGTTACTAGACTTTTTCTTCTACTTCTTGCAGTGAAAAGCAAAGTGACATTTACTTTTTCTCCTCCTATTCATACTTTTACTGAAGAAAAAGGAATTTTGGAGCTTGTGGGATTATGAAGAATTTAATTTGCTTTAAGATTTTAAAGGTTAAAAGCCTGAAGAAGTTAGTTATTACAAGTGGGAACGTGAAAGTCAGCTGGAGATGTCAATTTAATAGGAAAAATCAGATTAGAAAGTGGAGCTACAAACTAAGTGTACTTTTGTAATGATGATAAATTAATTATATTAATGCAGCCCATTAAACATTCCATTTATACATCAAAACCTTGGCAGGTGAGAGAGGTCTTAATCTGATGGTTTAATATTTTTATTATAAATTTATCTTTTGGTATCAGTTTATATTCAACAGTGCATCTGTTCTGGGACTCTATACAGATGCTTGCCTGCTGTCTCTTTGCCAAACTGGAAGTGGTCCCACCTCAACAGTGTAAATACTGGTAGAGAAAACAATCAGAAAATCTTCGGTTCTCCCAGTCATGGGCAGGTACAAAGGCAATCACGGAACTAGCCTGCGGTCTTGTCAAATGCAAAATAACATTTAATATCTTGGGAAGAAGGAGAAGAATTACATTTTAATAATTTACTGTACCCAAGTAGAGCATGGCTTCTTTTCTGAAATCACAAAGGCAAAAACTAAGTATCATTGAGTGAGTAAAAGTTTGTGACAATTCTAGAATAACTGAAGCTATCAAAATGATAATAATGCCATGGCAATACAGAGTTACAGACAGGTATTGTGACGGAAAGTCTCAGGTTAAACTTGAGATGGTAGCTGTGTTAGCTGAGACGAAGTATGAAAAGCAACAACCAAGATCAGGAATTCTCTGTGTTGGCCCATTGTGTGTTCTTCTCTTTAGAAGCTGCACTGGTTACCAGGTCTATCGCTTGTGGAGTTAGGTGTGTATTTCTTTGCAAAATTAGAGACTTCAATAGTAAGACATCTTTCATTCCAGAGTATTGTGGATGTAAATAGATAAGATGGACAAAATCTTCTGATTCAGTGTGTAGAGAAGCAGGTGTACACATATTGTCCAGCTAGGGGCATCTCAGTGTAAGCTCCTCAGCCTACATTTATTGGGCTTCCTACAGCTAATGGAGAAGGAGAGGGACACGTTCTCTATCACCAGCTGAAACAGTCTATTTCTGTGCAGGTTCATCAGATAGATTAAGAGGATTTCACAAATTGTATGTTGTGTCAAATCCAGGGATAATGACTAAAATTAGAGCTCTTGGGTAAAAGTAGATACAGTCTCTGTAATGGCTTCCAACTGAGGTGGTTTTGTTTTGGTTTGGTTTGCCTTTTTTTTTTTATTTTTAATCCAGGAATCTATTGCTTTTTCTCATGATGTTCTCAAAAAATAATGTAAACCTAAGGAAAACACAAACAAGCCAGTGCCATTGAAATTATGCATATTTCTGGAAATGTGGAGATGATGGCACTACAATTTTTTTCGGCATCTATTGAATAGAAATGAAAGGGTTTGGGTGAAGTCACAAAGGTCACTAGATTGCTGTTTAATTTAAGGTACTTATATTACAGCATAAAAAAAGGAAATAATTTACCATTTCCGAAAGCTTTTCAACTGCCCTCAGGAACAGGATTTAGGTGAATTTTCATTCAAGCTGAATTTTAAATTTTTGGAATTTACTGTGATAAGACTTAAAAACATAAGGTTTGACTTATTGATTTAATCTATTCCCATATTCTAGTCCCACACTCAAAAACGCCGCACTCCCATGAACGAAGAGTGAAAGCAAAAGCCTTGTTCTTTGTTTTTTCTTGAACTGAACCACATAGACATTTTATTAGCCATCGTCCTCTTAGCTTAATTACTCTGCTGAAAAGGAGCAGGCTGCATAAAAAGCAATAATCAGAACTCAGTGAACTGGTTTTTGTTTTCAGCATGTTTCCTTCTAATGTTATCTTCATTAACCTTCCATTTAATTGGAAAACTAAACTTCTCAATGAATTGCCTGTGTTCTGACTCCCTTTTAAAGTTAATGCTACATAAAAATCTCTTCCTTGCGGTAGAACAGGCAGTTAATTCTTGTTGCTGTCACAAGTGTGTGTGCTTCAAGATAAGTTGATAATACTGTCTTGAAGCAGAGTGGAAAAGACCTGGGAGCACTGGAATAAACATGAGAAGACAGAGAAAAGGAAGAAGGCAAGGAGGGTCTGAGAGGAAGTAGATGTAAAAGGAGCAGAGGTAAAGCAAACATTGAAAAGTTGGTCAGAAAATTACTGTCTTCAAAGAAATTGCAACTTTGCAGCTGTTGAGCACAAGAAAGATGTAAGAAACCCTCAGAGTGAAATGCTTTCTCAGAAAGAGTGATACTACATTCATATTGATTCACTAAAAGCAGTAAGACTAGGGAGAAAAGTTCATTTCCTTCAGCTCCTGGTTAAGGGAGCATCCATGTGGCAGGAGGAGGGCCAGGCTGCTCAGGCCTTCCTTTCTCAGCATCCCTGATAGTGCTGGCAGGTAGCTTTGTTCCCTTGCTCTCTCTGTCCTGACCCTGTTCAGTTGCTTGCTGTTTATTTTTCCCATCTGTTTTCTAGTTTATAGAAACACACACCTTTTTTTACAATTTTTCCCTTTACACACCTTTTTTAAAAATTACTTTTCTACTCTTCAGTCTTCTGACTTGTTTCCTTTTTTCTCTGCAGTTTGAATTCCCTTTTCCACTCAACAGAAAAATGTGTTAGTCGAGGTAGAGGCACCTGTTGATCAATGTTTTCTTCTGTAATTTGACTTGCTAGAGTGATGATAACAGGGAAGCACAAGCATTTCTGTGCAGAAGTGTGATCCCACTTGGTATGGCAACCGTGCATGTAGAGTAATGTCTAATCTGAGACAGGAGGAGGTGGGTCTGAGCTGGTTTCTCTTGTTTTCCCTGAATATGCCAATCCTCTGTGGCTTTTGCCACTTTCGCTGCATACTGCGTGCCCTTCAGGACTCCCAAGCTGAACAACATTTGAGATTCCTCTACCACAGTCCTTGAGGGAACTAAATCATTTATCTCTTGATGCCTATAGCTGAAGACTGATCTGCATATCCAGGTGACCATTTATTCTGCAGACCTCTGAACATGAAAAAGTCATTGAAAACTGAAAGGATTAGGGGTGGTGTTTGTTGTTTTGCCTTTGTTGGCACGGTTCTCTTCAGAGTTATTTCCAGCCTACCTGATGAAAGTCCCAAGGTAAGGAGTGACTGGTCAGTTGTAGGTCAGTACACACATAAGTATCTCTCCTCTCCTTGAGGAAGGTTATCTAGGCAGTCAAGAAGACCAGCTGCTAGTGAAAATGTATTTTCTTGTAGTTGTTTTTCAGAAAGGAATTCTTTTTACAGTGTAGAGGACTTTTAGAGCTGGCAATAAAAAACCTGTTTTTACTTAAAAAAATATTGCCATCTGTCATTGTAAAGGTTGTGAGGTGACAGTATGTTGACTGTTACAAACTAGAGCATTCATGTTTGAAGTTTTTCAGTCCAAAATGAAGCACAGAAAAGGAGAGAAAAAGAAAACTGAAATTAAATTGGGCAAAAACAAGGAGAAAGAAAAGAGGCTCTGAGCAGGCTCACGGCCCCAGGCAATATGTAACTGATGAATGGTAACAGATGAAGTTTTATTCCCATTCTGAGTTCAATGTATGTGTTAAATAAATTAGTAATCTCATCAATATCCTCCTGAGTTAATTTACTTAGTACAGCAGGAGCACTCCTGATTCTTTCTCTTTTTAGCTCTGTTTGCAGAGTGCTCTGACAGGGAACCACTTGCTGGCAGAGAGGCAGAAAGGGGGAGAGCTGGAGAGCTCCTCCAGGGACTTCAGAATACTGCTGACCTCTGGATGACAATTAGACATCCAACATACGTTGCTGCGGATTTGGTGTTCCTGCTGTGTAACCTGAAACTGTGGTATTTAACTGAAATAAAAGTAAGTCATTTGTCTCTGTCCTTGGAGACTGCTCTTCTACCTTGTTGAGGTCTGTTAGTGAAATTTCTTTGTGCCTTGTTTTCACAGTGCAATGGAAAATGTGAGCTTCAGCCCGAGTACTCATTCAAAAAAGTTGGCAGAAGCAGTTTTAAATCAGTATCTATAAGGATTTAGCTACTTTGCTTTATGTTTTTATCTGTCAAATAGAAATAAAATGTATAAAAATAGCTTCTTGGTGCAGGGATCCGAGCCCTGAGAATTTTCCAACAAATGTTTTGAGCACCTGGGAGTTTAAAGAGGCAAGAAAAGAATATATGGCTTCCTCAGCTGCATTGCAAAACAAATGGCATGTCTGGAGGGAGCCACAGTCCAATATGCTTTGGCACTGTTGTATCCTCCTGTGGTAATTTCTATAAAGAATTCTCAGTATCATAAATAGAAGCTCAAGGATGAACAGTATTCCTTAAAACAAACCCAAATTTAATCAGATGTAGTGGATGGCTAAGAATAAACCAACGGAAACTTTGCAGTCAGGAAGAGAACTCTGAGCACTTTGTATTAATACAGCACTTGACATTTCCTGCAAAAAGCCTAGAATTTTTCTTTTTCAGGAACTTCTCTGATAAATCACTAGAAAAATTGTTGTTTAAGAAGGCCGTGATGAAAGAGCATGCTATTTTATAAATGTGGATTGTCATAACTCCCTTATTAAAACAAAATGAAAACCTGACAAAAACCCTCAAAACCAAAACCTACAGCAGATAAAGAAAAACATTAATTTAAGCAAGCGAAAAGAAAAAAATGTACCTTTTATCTTAAATATGATGGTAGTAAAATAATCCAGAGTTGCTGAACATAATAAGTAATTCTCAACCATTTTTGGTCCTGTTTTTTCCCCTTCAGATAGCAGTAGAGAGCTGCTGGTTTGTTTAAGTCAAGAAAGTAATCTTAATATCTTCCTTGCTCTTGAGAAAAAATTGTTGGAATGGGAAAGGGAAGAAGCAGTTGGATAGATTTAGGGCATGTGTGTCTTGTAAAATAGGTGTGGAAGAAGGGGGTAAAATATCCATTGAAGGTAAGTGGAAGAAAAGATTATTTTAATGCACACTTTTGTATGACATCCATGCGCAACTGGCAATATTTAATATAGAAATCACACAGATGGAGGGTGAATTGTTCAGTAATAGGTCTGGTATAATAACTCCTACTAAAATTAAAATGACAGAATGATTTGCCAAATCTCCCCCCAACAAGCTTCTGTTTATAGGATGACTTACTGCACTAACGGAACAGAAAAATAACAAAGTTACTCTTTATCTTTCTAAAGACGTGGTTCAGCAAGTAGCAGTTTCTTGGACTAAAGACTAGAAATTTGATCTGAGCAAAAGTGACAGGAATAGCCAATTGAACTAAAACGAAGCAAATAACAAGAACAGATTACATCAACTGGAATAACACCAATTTTCATCAACCCAGGGTTTATGCAGAGTACATAGAAATGAAGGAGTGGATTATCTAACATAAAATAAGTGTGCAAAGTTGCATCATGAACTAAGAGGTCATTCCCCAAGAACTCGATAACTCTGCAGTCCACACCTCGGTCTCTTCCTTTTGTGGCTGTACCAAAACCTTTCTTTAGGCTTCTTATGAATTATGCCACACTCTGCCTCCACATTTCCTGCCCTCCTACCAAGTTGTCTCCTCCTGTTTCTGTAGAACTATTTATTTCCTGGCAGTATGTTTTTGAACTCTGGTTTTAGTTGTCTAAGGCTTTCATCTCCCAAATGCTGATCTGCTCCTAGAAAGCACCCTGCTTGTTTTGGGTGTGCTGGCGCTGGGATTTCTATTCTGAGCATGAATATAATCCTGCTACAGAATACATGTACAAAAATATTAGTACAGTCTACTGCACTCAGGATCAACAAAGAGACTTTGGTTCACTCTGCTGAGTATTCTTTTTGCCGTGTGAAGTCCACTGCTCAAAAACCTCTCTTGGCCTTCAGTTTCCAGCTTGATTGTTAGATGCTGCTTTAGCCTGTGAGCGGCTGACTAGGCTGAGAGCTGCAGTGTGTTTGCTTCTGCTGGGAAACAGCAGAGGAAAGATCAGGGCTGAGGGCAGAGAGCTGAGAGCAGTAACATCTTACATTGTTGTAATGAGATCTGACCATCTGTTAGTGTCCTGGCATTAGACATTGCTTGCACTTTATGAAATTTAGATGGTAAATTTATTCATTATTTCTTGAAAATTCTTTCAGCTACTGTCGATAGCAAAAGTAAAATTCCACGTCACAGGCACTGAACAATAACTAGTATTGGGAGGTGTCAATGTCAATAAAGCAATGCAAATACCTGAGTTAGGGTGGTTTGGGGTAGCATTTTTTTGTGTTGAGCCCAGCTCACAAATGTAGGCTGCTCGGCAAACTGCGCTGTAAATGGTTTTCATTACTAGTGAAACTCTTCACCCATGTTTTTAATGAGTTGACCTAATGTGAATAACTGCATTTACAGAAAGAACTTTAATTCAATTTGATAAGGCGTTGACATGAAGAACTTATTATTTGCTCGGGAAATTGCTTCTGTATAAAAATGTAACAAAATACCATAATGACCTTTTGAAGAAAAACGTACTTCTTTTGTCTCTTCTGTTTTAGTCTTCATTCCTTTTCTATTCTGAGTAAAATTGTAAAAGAAAAAGCCATAACACTAGAAACATATTGTCTTAGCTCTTTTTAAAGTGCTTTTTGAAATATTCTTTTACTTCCATCAATCCATAAGCTGTATTTTGAAAACACTTATCATTACATTAACTCAGCTCATGAATTTCAGCTTCAAAAAGTATTTGAAGGGGGAAGGGTTGACTTTTTCTCCAATTCAAAAGCTTTCTTATGATCACTGCTGTTACTTTTATTTGCACCATGACTATGTTGTGCACCTTTTAGTTGTTCGAAAATTAGGCTATGATGTTTGTGTTTAGTTTAAGAGAATAGTTGTGTAAGGCTAAATCAAAAATGTGTTGAGCTGTGCATTTTGGGGGATACAAGAGATGATGCTGGGAGGAACCACAGAATGATAAAGGGTTCTTTCTCTTCTGATGTTACTTCCTTCAGTGATGAAAGTAATCCAATAGATTACAGATTCAGTGACCTGCTATTGTCCTTCATGTTCATTCTCAGCAGTTCTGACTCTGCTGCTGCTGCTTTATCATAGAAACGAAGGAAACATTAGAAACAACATCACAACCTGATATGGGCTGCCAGGGTTCCCCTGCAGGCTCCCTTTCCCACAGTTTATCACAGCAGCATCCTTATGTAAAGCATGCCTAGCAGTCTTCCTCCATCACTTGTTCCCCTGCTGTCTAGACTGGTAGCTCTCTTCTTAAACCCCCTCTGGGCCTTTTACAGCTTCACCAGTCAACTTGAGCTTTGCATTTCTCTTTCTACTCCAGACATCGTAGTGCTGTAGCATCTCAGTGCACGTTCTACATGTTCATTTTATCAAGATAATCTCCTGTGCCCTGAGGTTTCCATCCTCTGTCTTTTCTGCTTGGAATCATTACATTTCGCCTATGTGCACTATTCTTTTGGCTTCTAAGTTATTCTCAGTCTTCTCTCTTATCCAAATCCTATTCTGTTGTTCCTTGTCACATGTCTAAATATCATGCCTTTTGTGATGTTTCAGTGACTCACGAAGTCTCTTCAGCCTACCCCCTTAACCTACAGCAATTTTCAGGTGGCTGGAATTGTACAGGTGCAAGGAGCTCTGTTGAATTCAAGGAGATTTTCTACTGTATTTATTTTTCTTTTTTAAGCTTTTTCTCTGTAAAGCTAAGTGCAGGATTAGCATCTTTAATTGCAGTCTTCCAGGAATAGGGACTGTATTGTTTTTGTGAGTATGTGTGTGTGTTTTCCAGAAAATGCATGGTATACTAATTCTGTGCAACTGTTGCTGCTTCAGCTAACAGGACTGTGGTGGGTTGATGCTGGCTGAATGCCGGGTGCCCACCAAAGCTGCTTTATCACTCCCTCTTCTCAGCTCGACAGGGGGACAAAAATATCGTGAAAGCCTCGTGGGGGCTGAGATAAGGACAGGGAGAGATCACTTATCAATTACCATCACAGGCAAAACAGACTTGACTTGGGAAAGAAATGATTTAACTTATTACCAATCAAATCACAGTAAGGTAATGAGAAAAAAGCCCAAGTCTTAAAAACAAGTTTCCCCTTCCCTCCCTTCTTCCCAGACTCAGTTTTACTCTCCATTTACTCTACTTCCTGCCTGGAGGCTGCAGCAGCACGGGCTCCCCCCAGGGTCACATCCTTTGGGCATTCACGTGCTCCAGTATGGATCCTGCACGGGCTGCAGGTGGATCTTTGCTCCACTGTGGGCCTCCATTGGCTGCAGCGGGACAGCTGCCTCACCACAGTCTGCACCACAATCTGCAGGGGAATCTGCTTATCTTACATATTCTCACTCTTCTCCCCAGCTGTGATTGCTGCCGCACAGCAGTTTCTTTGTCGTGTTATCCCAGAGGTGGTACCACTATTGCTGCTGGGCATGGCCTTGGCCAGCCGTGGGTCAGTCCTGAAGTTGGCTGGCATTGGCTCTGTTGGTCATAAGGGAAGCTTCTAGCAGCTTCTCACAGAAGCCACCGCTATAGCCCCCCCTGCTACCAAAACCTTGCCACACAAATTTAATTCACCCAAAGCCCAGAACATGTGTTTTTCCTGCACATATATAGAAACACTGAATGAAAATCGGAGGTTACACTAGTACCTCAGAGGAAATGAGATACTTACTTCTCTGAGCCAATTTTGTGTTCTGACATTCCTGTCCTCTGACAGACACCTCTTGTGTAACAACAAGACTTGTCTGCCTCAAGACAGTACGTGGTGTCTGAGTGCAACGTCAGGAGATACAAATCTGACATGGTTCACAACGCTGTCGTTCCTCCATCTCTGAGGCCGGATCTCTGCTGAAACAACACAAGAGCTCTGCAGAACAGGGAGCACGTGCCCTCCCCTGCATGCAGATAGGGAGCCCAGGCCAGGCTCAGCATGATTCATCACTGGCACTTGAAGTGAAACCTTTTATATTGCTTCAAGCTCAGTAGCTCAGAATCAATCATGCACTATTCTGCCTGCAGTTTTACACAAGCACTCCTTTCATTTTTCGGAACTCTACAGAACTGGGGGGTTTTGCACCTTTACTGAGAGGGTGTTGAAATGCTGAAACAGGCTTCCTAGAGAGGTGGTTGATGCCCCAAGCCTGTCAGTGTTTAAGAGGCATTTGAACAATGCCCTTAAACAAAATGCTTTAACTTTTGGTCAGACCTGAAGCGGTCAAACAGTTGAACTAAATGATCATTGTATACCCTTTTCAACTAAAATATTCATTCTTCTTCTCTTCTCTTCTCTTCTCTTCTCTTCTCTTCTCTTCTCTTCTCTTCTCTTCTCTTCTCTTCTCTTCTCTTCTCTTCTCTTCTCTTCTCNTAGTTTTAGGCCATTCCTTTTTGTCCTACCACTCCACGCCCTTACTAAAAGTTCCTCTTCATCTCTTGTGGAGCCCCTTTGGGTACTGGGGGTGCTGCTCTAAGATCTCCCCAGAGATTTCTCTCCTCTCCTCTTCCTCTTCCTCTTCCTCTTCCTCTTCCTCTTCCTCTTCCCAAATGCATCATTGTTCTGAACTGACGTAGTAGTGAGGCTCAGAGACAGCCTAAAACTAAAGAGCATTTAATGGATGTCTGAGCATTCCAGCACTCTGTTACTGAAATTCACTAACTATGGATATTTTGGGATGATATCTTAACTTCTCCATATGCCTATAATTTGTAGCAGCTTTAAAGACACTGGTGAAAATTGAGAGTAATTTTTTTTAACAGGTTTTGTAGGTAATGTGATTCAGATTTGTCTCTGGTGTAAAGATCAAAATTTCAGCAGGTATGTATGTCTGACATAGAGGTTTTGTGAATGGTGATATCTAGTTTAGTACTTCTCCATCCTTTTCTTCCCATGGTTGATAACTTCAGCCTGTGGAGTTAAAAAGCACAGTACTCAACATTTGTACTGGAGATTTTTTTTTAAATTTCATTTTTTATTAGGAACAACTTGGCTTTTTACTTGTCAGTTCCAAGGCATATGTCTTTATGGTTGGATTCTCCCAACTTTTAATTCTACATATACTGAAGCTGCTTAGAAGCAAAAACAAGGAGACAAGATCAATTTTTACAGAACTGATGAAAAATGTGTGTGGTGTTTGATAAATGTATCACTCTGCACAACAAAACGAGATTCATTGAAAGCATGCCAGACATGTTATATGAAGTCTGGACCATTTAATTGTTTGAGATCTTTGCCAGTCTTTTCAATTAAGGTTTAAGCATCCAGTACAAAATTCATTTTATATCAGTAAAGACACTTAGGCAGTGATAGAATAGTCCCATGAATGCTTTACTGGATGGTCAATTCAATTTTTCAAATGACAGATCAAAAATATGATGTGAAATAATATTTAAATTATTATATGGAATGATATTTAAAGTATATTTTCCCAGATGTCACAAATTTCTTTTACTTTCGTTAGGAATTATGAAGTTTATTGTCTTGTCTAATAGTGAAATTATTTACATATTCACTTCAGTGCTCAAATTCAAGCGTTTATTTCCTCCTTCTGTTGATTTTTCTGGTGCATATGATATATGAAGGGAACATGGCTGAACTGTGAACAGGCAGTCCCTTCGAAATGGTCTGTGTAAAGTGCATTTAAAGCTGGAGATTCTTTCTGTATCCTGGGTTATGGAACAGTTTCACTGTTTATCTTGTGATCACACTTTGGTCACAATTAATGCAGCTGTGATTTCACTGGCATTTTAATGTGTGTCACTGATTGCATAATTGCCATTCATTAGGATCTACCTGATAAAAATGAGTCAATATTTTTACAGCTCGGTGATCATGTAAATGCAGTTAAATGCTCAGTATTGTTATGCAACTAATTAGACCATAAATATTCACTAAATATATGCAAATGATAATGGATGTAAATATGCATAATTCTAAACACATTGCTTGAACAATCATGTACATTTAATTTAAAATATATTTTTTCCAGTGAAGTTTCAGCCTCAAAATTTTAAAATGTGCATACTCACTTATCAGATGATGTAAGCACATATGTTCTTTAGGAAAGGGCTGTCTATAAGGATGTCTTAGGTCCTATTTACTGTATCTTGGAAATGCAGGCTTTAGAAAGAAAGTTTATTCTTTAGTGTTGGTAGAAAGCCTGTTCCATGTTATCCTGCCTTACAGGCTTTGTACACTTCTTGTCCACTAGCTTGCCATATTCTCCCAAATACATGATCACGTGTATAACACAAATTCATGCCTTTCAAGTCAGACTTCTGCTATAGCGTATAAATGGTTAGAACTTTTATTGGATGTAGATGTCCGTGTCCCAAGCCAAATTTTAGAAAGAGTTTTCTCAGCTGGCATTTAATGCTGGACACAAGGAGTTTCCCAGATTCCAAGTGCTGTTTCTGTAAACATTTGCAGAACACCTCCAATCTTAGCAGTCATGCATAGTTAAACTTCTGGCTTAATGCCTTAGTCTAATTATGATCCAGAAACTGTGGTTTTCTTCTGAGTTCTTCATGGGATGCAAAACATGACCATCATGTCATGAACAGCAGGATCAGATGGAGTGATTGCAGTCAACTGGAGGAGAGGAAGATGGCAGTAGATTCCTATGGAGTTGCAGTTTACTCCATAGAGTAGGAAATGAGAGATACATCCCAGCCTTTGTCTGGAGAGCTCCAGCTCTGCCAGCTCAATGATATAGAAAGCAGCTTGTACATGAAGGAGGTGGAGATCATTCAAATTTAATTTATCTGGGCTATTCAGGAGTCGTGTTTGGTCATTCTGTTGGTCTTGTATCTGAAATGAAGGGTATTTGGAGAGGATTTTCCAGTGATCTGTAGAAGAGGTTTTGGTACTGGTGACCAGTGTCATTTGGAACTTGTTTTTACTTTCTGGGAACACAAAGGGGTTGAACTAGGGGAAAGATATATGCATTTTGGTGGCTGAGACCAATCTTTCTGTCATATATGAGTAGCAATTATCTGTGTTTTAAAGGACAAAATATATAAAGCTACAGATAAATCTGAGTGGTCTCATGCAGAAAGGCAGCCTTTTACAGAGACAGCTTTATATTCTTCATAATGACAAATCAGAACACTGATTTCTTTAAAAATTATTAATTGAAAGAGACTGTAAATACAGTATGGAAGGTATGACATAAAAAATCTATTATTGGGGGGGTGGAGTTTACTTAAAATAAAATGTTCCTAATATTAAGTAGATTATGCCTCAACAAACATAAAGAGATATTATATGTGTTCATAAACTAATTCAGAGTGTGAACACTGGGAAAACTGCATTATGTAATATCCCTTCAACATAAGGCAATTAAAATTTATTTATTCAAAAAGGGTCTATTTTTTAATTACATTTATTTATACTGACACCAAATCTCTGCTTTTTTTCTCCCTACATTCATGCTGTTGTTATATTTCTGGGAAAGATACTTCTGAAGCACGAAGACTGGGTAAAATGTTGTGACTGAAAGGAGGATGATGAGAATGGGCAAGTTTTTAGTCTTTAGAAGGGTATGGGAAGCTGTCATGGATGACATGACAGCCAAGAAACTCTGAATCTTTTTTCACAGTGTAGGAATTCTTTTTCCACAATGTAACCAGGGGGCAGGATGACTGGATTTCTTTTGCATTGTTTCAACAGCTTCTGGAAACAACTACTTTTTGTTTTCACTAGGGACAGGTATGTGCTGCAGTTGGCTGGGCAACTTAAATCCAGTTTTAATCTAGCTACTTTGCTCATAGTAAACAGGAAGTATATGGAACACAATTCAACATGTCCTGCTGAATATAAACATGTCTGAACAAAAATTGCGTACTTCGTTACTATTTTATTATACAGTTGAGGTTACAAAAATAGAATCAGCTTGGGCATTTCTGTAATTATACCTCCAGCTTCAGAGCAGTTTTGTACTGTTGTCAGAAATCAAGAATGTGCATGGAAGGTAAAGTGGACAAGAAAAAAACAACAGCAAAGTGCAAGAGTTCTGTAGGGTTCATCAGAGCCAAGAGCAAGATAAACTGTGAGCTATTGATGTATGAGAGTTATAAAAGCCCTTCATGCTGGTCTAATGCGACTTCAACTGAAATTAACACTGACAAAGGAGGAGCAACTTGCACAAATACCAAAGTTATCTACAATGTGCAGTAGGGTTCTGCAAGAATTGTCATTCTGTAACAGGGTGCATGACCTGTCAGCTTATAGCAGGACCCTTGACTTTGTCATTGACAATAACAGGGAGGTGTCACTGCCAGTTTTCCTTGGCAGCAATTTCAAGGATGGATGTCTGCTGGCAGGTGAGCTCTCTTGATTTGTTCTCAAAATTGCTGGAACAACAGAAGTTTTTGAAAGTAGGATTATTTTGTGCCCCACAGATGAGCTTTTAGAAGGAGACTGTGCTATGGAAGTAGTTTTTTAAAGCACGAAAGCACGATGACCGGTTTCTTCAAGAAAGCAGTCTGTTGGTGATTATAGAGCATTATCACATTCTTTGTATTTTGACTGGACTTCTTTTGAAACAGTATCTGATTCATGCAAGATTTTGTTTTTCTTCAACTGAACAGAATAGACTATTGCTGTTTTCTATTTTCGATGGTGGAACCACATGGCAGAAAGCACAATCTTTGTGCTAATGGCTCGAGAATGCAAATCTCTGGCTTCTAAGACTGCACTCATCTCTTTTTTCTTCATTAATTTATAAATATTTCATTACTGGGCAGGCTTTTACTCTTTCTAAAGTGATTAGCCAATTTTTTAGCCCATTACCTGTTCTTGAGGAAATCATCCTGCTTTCATATTGTTGCAAGGTAAATCATTAAAGGCAATTATAGGTCTCAATTATTGCCTGTTTATTTTTGATCAGGACTATTTGAGGTCATTGTTTCCCTCACATTTTGTGAGGGAAATGGCACATCCGGTGCTCTTTTGCACTTAATATTATTTCAGTAGTCCCCATGTCTGAATGGACAGAAACAAGAATCTTCCTTTGAATAGCCCTTCTACTTGTGTGGGTTTACAGCCGTGTGGGCAATACTTTTTTTCAGAGCTCTCCATCTCTCATGCAGTGACTCTGAAAGCTTTGTAGGAGGTACATTTGCATGAATTTTTCCTTTTCTGTCTTCACCCTTCCCTCTTCCCTCCAATTTTTTCTTCCATATCGACGAAGTGATTTGACTGGAATAGAAAAATAAATAGTGTAGAAGCCTAGAAGATAAGGGGGTTAATGTATATGTCTCAAACTCTGATAGGCAGGTAACTGTCAATCCAACCAAGGCATTTTTGGTAATAACAGTCAAGGATTTTTGGTAATAGCACACTGGGAGGAAGAACAGGACGTGGCTGGAGAAGGGGGCCGTATGGAGGTAGGGCAGCATTTTTTTAGTTCCTGGAGATAAGCACAATACAGTGCAGTGCAAGTGCAGGAATGAGGTCGAGAAGCAGACATGGGCTCTAGCGGAGGATCAAGACCACCAGGGACACCCGAAGCCTTCTGAACCGTTTCCAGAAAGGCCTAGAAGAATGACTGCACACGGTGACTAATTCGTATAGAAAGTGAAAAGCTTGTCTCCAGGGTGGAGAAAACTTAAAAGGTACCCACAAAAAGCCTGGGTTTGCATGTGACCCTGGACATTGATCCCATCTGGATCGATGCTGGAGCCGGGACTGGTGAGTGATTCCTTCCTTCCTTCCTCCCTTCCTTCCTTCCTGCCTTCCTGCCTTCCTTCCTGCCTTCACCTGCCTTCACCTTTCCCCTCCTCCTCTATCGCTCCCTCTTTAATTAATCTTTTTCTTTCTTTTTTCTCTTTCTTTTTCTCTTTTATCCACAGCCCATGGTTGTGTGCTTATACTAGGAGGTTAGGGACTACTATTCCAATTTCCAAGTGTGTAATTAACTTATAAAACTTTGTAAGCTTTTGCAGACCCTTTGACTTACATTGTTCCTTTCAACCATGAGCATCTATGAATCTTGGGTACTCCTCTCCCCTTAAGGACGGGGTGTCACAAATAGAAACCTTTACACTTTGCTTTGTATCTAATGATTGTGACAAATATTTTCTATCCACAGAAGTGAGATTCTACCTCAAATGTCACTACTAACAAACTGATTCATACTTGCAACTTGAATAGTTTACCAAGTGAAATATATATGTATGTTTCAATTCACTCCTCCCTGTTTCTGCAGTAATGTTGCAGATTAGAAATGACAACTGATGAATGGGAGGAGAAACACAGCTGTGAGAAAAATTCAAACCAACTTTTTTTGGAACCAAAAATCAAATTAAACCTTTCCTTCTAGGAATCTAAATACCTACAATCTTCACTATTTTTACCCTACTCTTAGTAATTTATAGCTGAGGCTGAATTTAGGAGGAAAAAAATAATATGTAAACTGCTGCTTCTTGTTCTGAAAAAGTAGGCAGAACCACAGGTTGCAGAGGTAGCTATGGAAATACAGTCAGAATAGTGACTACATGAAAGGCAAATTCTACAAAAAGTGAAATTGGCTGGAATCTGTGGGTTTCTGCTAATGCAGAGGCTTCTCATGATGTGTATACATTTATTTTTGATTTTGTTTGGCATTTCAGTCTTAAAAGAAGCCAAGATTCATTTGGACAACAGACTTGCTATTTTTTCATAAAGGGAAAAATTATTACAGTGAAATGGTGCTTTTCTTCTGTTATTTCTTGCAAGTAGCATGTATCGAAATCATGATACTAATGCCTAGAGTTTGATTTGATCTTCAAAAAAAGGAATGTGAGGAGAGCTTTGTAGAAGCTTTTCATGTGTACAGTGTCATTGTCTTTTGAAGTCAAATATGGCAGAAACATAGATACGAGGTAATAGAGTCAATGGCACTACAAAGGAGAATGTGATCGGCTGGATTTGCTTTTGCATCTCTGAACAGCCAGCAGGGAGAAAATCAGAGCTGTCAAAGCCATCAAAAGAGAAACTCACTCCCCTCGGACAGGTATGATGTGTACTCAGAAAGAGAAGTCACAATTTGGCTACTTTGACTGCTGTGCATTACAATTAAGGGTAGAGACTTAAAGTCATCCTGTGTCAGGCTAAGGCTTCCTGGAGGTTAAGGATAAATATTGGAATCAAATGAGTTTGATTGCAAAAATATGGTTCAAAATTAGGCTTTGAGGAAACAAATGTTGAGTTTTGTGACTGGCTTGGTAGGGAGGGTGACATCATTCACCAGGGGATGCAATGGGTCAGAAAAAAATATGGCTGAGAACAGCCAGTATAGGGAAACAGACTCAAGCAGTGGATTATAACAGGTTGTTTCAACATATTTAAAATGTCCTGAATATAAAAATCAAGCTCTAGGAAGTTTCCACAAGAAATAAAATATACAGTTTTGCTGAGTAGGAATTATGTATTTCAGATGTTACTTTCTCTTACACAATTAAAATGTGTACATGTTTATCCTATCAGAACAATGGTATTTCTGTTCCTTGTTGTTTTTGCTTTCCTATTCTTATCTTTTATCTCCTTTGTGTATCATTTTCTATGTTCTTCTCACACCATTTTCCCTATTACAGATGTTTATTTCCAGCTGCCACAGGCTTCACACTCTTATTTAACCACAAAAATAATCTGTACCAAAATATCTGTGCTGGCGTAGACACTGGATTATTATCATCTTTAGATTTCAGAAACTATGCCCAAAATTAGCTAAATCATCCATACCTTTATTTTTAAATGAGACTGGTTAAGCAGTAGGACAATTTCTCATAAGGGTTGTTGCATCTTTGTGTTTGGAGATTTTCAAAAGTTGACAGGACAAGACCTCGAGCAACCTGATCCAATTTTGATCTTACTTTTAATTTCAATTTTACTTTGAGCTGGAAGCTAACATCCAGATGTCCCTTCAACAAAAAATATTGGTTTAGTCCAGAACTTTTTTGTTTTAGATTGCCACAAAAATCAGAAAGAGAGCAGTTGTATTGTCTGCAATCAGATCTAAATGGGAAGATTTTCTCTGCTAGAATCTATGTAAATGGAAGCTGAGACTGAAGAACCCGGAGGAATTCAGTGGCTTGTTTTGCTGTTTCTAACACATCAGACATTTGCTGTCGTGTTTTAGCATATCTTTCCTTCTAGTTTTATATCTTTGAACGTGGACAATGGCCCCTTATATTCTAACAGATATAATAATACTTTCAATTCGTTTAGAGGAGCTGCTTATTCCATTGCTATTATTTTAATTTACTGAACTATTAGTATTTTGCCTTTAAAATAAAAATATACCAGTATAGTAGAGTAGAGGAGGGGAGAGAGTGAGTAAGAAGTCCAGAGCAACTTTTGCTTGGATATGAATATGTATGGGGAAAAAAGCAACCAAATTATGCTGATGAAATAGAACAAAGATTAATAGCAAAACAAACAGCTCTATTTGCCCTTACTTATCACACAGGCATAATAAGAAAATTTACCCTAGCAAAGAAATTTTCTAGGAATAATTCTCCTGCCCACAAAAAAAAAAAAAAAAGAAAGATGATGGGAGAAATCTTAATTCTAATAAAAAGAATAAAAGGAATACATGTGTGATAAATTTCTGAAATTGATTAAAGCTTTTTGGTGGTGTTTAAGGGGAGACCGTTATTCCTCTACAGAAGCCATATGGAACTGGCAGATTTATTAAAAGAGTTTATGCTAATGGCAACAACTTGGACATACTCTGAATTACTAGTGGAGAATGCTCTATGACAAGCCGTTTTGTAATTCTACAGCTTTTGTTGTATGAATGAGCAATTCACAATAAGATAACATAAAGTGATTAGGGACCTATATAATTCAGATCTATAAATTGCTTTAATTTTCCATCTGTTCACCCATTAATAATTTCAATTTTTAATTTTCAGTAGGAAAGGCATTCTTGTAGCAAAAGTTGCTGAGAAGTTGAACAGTGAAGTCATATTTGCCAGCAGCAGGGACAGTTTTTATTACCAGCTAACATTTTTTTTTTTAATTAGTTTTAAAACATATAGTAGCTAGATGCCTTTTTTCAACTGTAGGGTTTGGAAGCTCCTTGAATAGCAGTCAGGCTTCTGGCTTGTGTTCTGTTCAAGGAGATTCACTTTTAACAAATAATTTGACTGAGATTTTAGATTTGGGCTCGAATCTCTTACTGAGAGAGAGTTTTTTCACCCCTATTTAATATTATCTCTCACATGCATCAGTCTTTGGATAAATAAGTATAATGTGGTCCTTTACTTCCTTAGTCACTGTGGTAAACTTTTGCTATGAATAGACTTTGTGTCTGGCTTTCAAAACAAGGCTACAAGCAGCATTTTCTCATAGCAAGAAACTTGCTGACAGTTCCTTGGTGCCTGTCCCACCACAGATGTGATAATGAAGAGAATGAGCATGTAGAAGAGAGAAGGACCTGAGAGAAAGGGGGTGCAGGGGAACGAGTGCTGACCTGCAATGCTCTTTCCACTTGCACGTGGAATCATAGGCATGTGGAATATGTGGCAAATAGCAAATAACAAGAATTGATGCACACACATCTAAGAAGAGACAGGAGTGACAGCTTGAATGAAAAGTATGAAAGGTTTGATCCTGACAGTTTTCCTTCATTTCTCCTAGCTGACATTCTGTGTTCTGCTTTTCTATCATTTAAATAAATTAGCAAAGATGCAATTGAAATAAATGCTGTGTTTGACTATAAAGTCCTTCATTTTTAACATGGCTATAAAAATGCAGTTGATATCCTTCAAATTTAAGATGACTCATTCTTACTGGGATGATGCCAGTAACTGAGGTTATTAGTGGCATAGGCTGGAAAAAACCCAATAGTTTGGATAAATTGTTCTTGGGAGACAGTTCTCTTTGCATCATTCATGGACACGCATCAAACTTCCTTTTTTTTTTTTTAGTGTGTCACAGAGGTTGCAAAAGAAGTAGAAAATATTTTTAAAGACAATGGTTAATAAAAGTATTAGCCATTTATCTTGCAACTTGCCTTTATGCTAATGCTTTGATAGTCAGATAATACATTTCAGTTTGTAAAGTGTTTCTATTATTTTAAAACATGAAACTGATGATTAGTCATTCAAATAAATTGTAATTAAATGGGAACATTATGATTATATTATGCTAACGATAGAAGCGTGTTTCAAATGGTTGCAAGTTACTCAAGAGAAAGCATTAAGCAATTAGAAAAAAATATTAGTGTTTGTTCACTCTGAAGTTATCGAGTGACTTGATTTGCATTAACAATTTCAAACCTCTGTAGTCTTATTCATAATAAATTGCTGAGAAGTAGGAGATATTCCACCAAATGGAGGTACAGGAAAGAAGAAAGAAAGGGCAGAATGTCACTGTTTTAAGATTGAGTGTAACATAATTACTGAAGCAGTCTTTAGAAGCTGAGGGATTTTGACATTTATGGTAAGTTATTTATTAATGATACAGCATAATTTTATGGCTGTCATGCAGTTCTGTATGACCTCCCATGAGAGTTGCTGGAGTGCCACAATAAACATGGACTAGTAATGTTTTCTTGTTTGAAATGTATGAAAAGTTTTATGAGGAAATGGCTCAGTCCTGATTCTTGTGGGTGTATTACAAAGAATAATTTTTAAAATGCAAAATGCTTGTACATATAATAAAAGAATAAAATATCAGTGGATAATTTTGAACATCAAAGAAAGATGATCATGAAGTAGTGAAATGCTGTAAAAAGGTTTTGAAAAAAAGAAAAGAAGTAGAAAAGAAATAGAATGTATGGTGAAAACAAATTTTTATTCTTTTGAAGTAAATAGCAGTAAAGAGCAAAGCAAGGTGGCCAACATAAACGTGTTTTGAAAGCTATTCAAAGTGAAAATAGCTGTCAAACAAATGCAGAATTCCTCAGTTACACCAAAATTCGCTTCTAAGTCCTCTATGTTTATTTCATATAATTTCATTTTCTAAATTATGGTTAAATATAATCAGAACTCTACGCATGTTCTGAAACTCCCATAGTCTGTGTTTAATATAATTATTTGTCTTTCTGCATAAATTCTTTTGAAATTGTGTAGCTATTAGTTATCTATTATTAATGTTTCACAGATCTGAGGAAATGAAATAATTTTTGATTTTCAGGGTGTAGTATGTATTATACAGTAGGTAGGTTCCCAGCAGACTTCCCTTAGTCCATAAACTTCCACATTAGTCTAGAATACAGGTCATTACTGGGATGCATTGCTTACTTTTGTGCATGCAAAAACCCTGGTGAAAGATAATGTATGAGAGGAAAGTGCTAAACTGTTGGAATGTGTGTGAAATGAATGAGCTTAGACTTGCAAAACTTCCCAGCTGAGTTATAATGTAATGTGGAAACTTTACTTTTTTTTTTTCTCCATTCTAAAACTTGATGAAGTATAATACAAGGCCTGTAGCTTTTTTCCTTCTGCTTCTCTTGTTGTCACAGTAATGTTATGTTGCTAAGAGTCAGTGGAAATAAGGACATAGATTAAAGCTTGCAAGAGCTGTATAAGATGAAGTCTGAGCAAGTGAAATGTCAGTGTTAATCTTTAAAGTTTAAAGTCTTGTTAATGAACTTCGGCTGAAATATGTAGTTGGTGACAATGATTCTAGGAAAACAGGATTAGATACATAGTGTTGTTATCAAACACAGGGATTTTGCCATTGGTAACCTGAAAATCACTCAAGTTAACAGAAATTCGTTTATTCAGTTTGAGAAGCCTTGGATATGCAGAGCACAAAATCAGGTAGGATTGAGTCCATTGTATTATAGTGCTGCAGTAGTCTGTGGTAGCTTTGAGCAGATGAGGTTCTTTATTGTGTTGTGTTTGAACTAATCTGAAATTGATATACTTAATGAGTCCAAATAGGCCTAACTGTTTGCTTGGGAATAGTAATTAAAGTTGTTAACACAGTTATTTATATCTTGGGGTATTTCTGTAAGAAGGAAACGCTTTCCATTAATCATATTGAGAGGAAATACAGTAATTTGAAAGTCTTTATAGGACATGGGAGATACAGACTGAATTCCCTGTACTACCTGAATAAAACCACTTGTAAGGATGAGATTTGTTACTCTCCCATTAAATGTTGTGCTAATAAGCTATTAGCTTCCTGTTGAACTTGTACATTGTAGATATTAATGTGAGCAAAGTTTTATACCTTTTCCATCCTCCATGACACTAGCCTAATATGTAAAATTTTCTTCAAGAACCCTAAATATTTATGTTAAAAGAAAATATTTAAATGTAAGAAACTAAGCATACTGTAAAATAGTGATACTGAGTAGTCAGACTACTCTCAGTTAACCAAGGCCAGATATCTCTTTTGCTGATTTTAGTGCTAATGTGGGCCTGAAAACATTGAGGTGTAAGTTACTAGGAACCAGCACAACTTGCTGACAGCCCATTATCCATCATGTGATTATTCCTAATTAACTGTTTATTATGTGTGACCCACAGTTTGAAAAAGACCAAAAACATAGTGAAAGTGGGTGAAATATCAGAATTCCAATTCTAATGTAAAAAACTGACTATGAACAAGGTTGTCTCATGTTAAACATTTATAGTGGGGTGTTCATTCATGGGAGGGTATGTATCTGCATCTGGCTTCTACAAAAAGTGTAATTAATCCATATTTACAATTCTAGCCTACATGAATCTCTAATAAAAGTAATAAAAAGCTTTGTCAAATTACTGTGACTGAAATGTTAATTTTCTCATTTACAGAACACAATACATTAGGAACCGGAGCAATGTAAACTTCTGGTTTCTACAACTGATTGCTCTAACACATCACACTATATCCTGGGAGATATACTGGGAGAGAAAGTAGTTATGTAAAGGAAGTATCTGTAAAGGACAAAAATCTAATTTTAATCTTGGTATCATATGTATAAATATACAAACAACCTTTAAGCAATGCTGCAGACAGATGCTTTAAGATGATTGCTCAGACTTCACTTGCACTGACAGACGTGATTCACTTCTGTGATTGCCTAGCAGCTGACATAATGGCAGGAGGAACAATAAACTGAAAAATCACAGATTCTAGATTGATTGCGTATCTTCTGTAGCACTCTTCACACACACACACACACAGTGTTTATTAGATGTGATGCTTTAACTTGGTTAAAGGTAGGCAGATTTTAGTAACCTCTAAATTCTTTCGCAGTGTTGATGACCCAGGGCATTTGACTGAAGCTGTAAAAGATGTGTGCTTGGTTGCATTGGGTTTTGTGACAGACATGATTTATTAAGGCCAGTATTATAACTAATGTAATACCTGAAAATGAAATACACCAGGCAGTCAAAAGGGTAAAGTGACTTGCTTTTGCTGTAAACCTTTCAGCATCCAAAAAGACATGCCCAGAATAAGTCAATAGAATATCTATGAGCTAGACACCCTGCAGTATAGCGGACTGTCAGTGAAAGAGACTGGCTTTCAATGGGATTTGTGTTTCCGAGTCCTTCATGATGTCTTGAAAATTTTTAATTTGAGACCTGCTCCCAAACTGGTATTGTCCTCATTATATCTCTGTTCTGTGTTTATAAACTAATGATTAAACCCTCAAAGAATTTGAAGAGGTAACTTTGAAGCTTGATTAGGTCATGGTGTGTGGTGTTCTGAAAATGCAAAATGATGCAATAAAAGGCTGTCTGTATCTTATTCAATGTTTAATACTGCTGCTTGTCCCCAGATAACTTTTTTTTTCTCCAGGTAAAGTGTCATAAAGAGTCCATTTTGCATTTCCCCATCTATTCTTTGCTAATGGACTTGTGTGGAAAACATGGTTCCTTAAACTGATTTCTTTGTTTTGTGTGTGGTATAGGTGGCCTACAACACATTACTTGGGATTTATCATTCAGAGAAAAGAGTACCACAGTATCTTGTAGTTTGCCAAACAACCTCAGAGACTATACACCTATTATTGTGCTTGTTCTAGTTATTCAAGCATGACAGGTTTTCGGCTGAGTGGTTTAGAGGCTTTTTAATGCTTGAGGACTTGTAATAGCACATTCGAGAGAGTTTCTCTGTTAACTTCCACAGAAATCAGCTGATTGACATTTCTACAGAGCTCATGTACAATTATGCTATGGCTTTATGGGATATTTCACGGTTCATGCACTGAGTCAACATTCTCTGTATCTGATGTTGAATATTGTACCACCAAAATTAAGCATATATTTGAGTCTTTAGCTTTTTCTGTCTTTGTATGAGAATGTTTGGTAAGGAGAAAAGATGTTCTCTCTATATATCAAAGATTAACTGTTTCTCACTCTGGAAAAGTTTTTAATTCCTTTTTTTGATTCCCATGATGGTCTTCTAGAACAGTTATGAATTGGCACTGCATATTTATTTAGAGTTTTTAAGAAGTTTTAAAGTCTCTATTATATGCATTTTCCTATGTACATCTGATGAGCTGCTTTCTCTTTTGTGGTGCTAAAAGGAGGCATTCTCCAGGATAAGCTGTTATGTTATACTGCTCTGTGCCAGTGGTGAAAGGTGGAAATTTCCATTCAAGTGTTCGGTGACAACTGATTTGGTTAAAATCACATTGGGTTAACTGTTTGGTTACAGCTGGAAGAGAATTTGTCATACTTACTTTTTAGGTTGTCTTTTAACTCAGTCTAATAAATGTTGGATTGATTTCGGGTATCAGGAATTTATTTGAATTATTACTGCTGTAAGCTGTCTAGGAGCTGAAGATGGGGATCACCATGTGGGATTTGGGATCCGCTTTCCTTGCCCCTTGCCATTCCTTTTGCCAGTGTGCTGCCCTTTGCTTAGATCATGTTGCATGCAGCACCTCCTTGGAAAGCTGGGCATGTGATAGGTCCAGAATGTGCAAAATATACGTAATTTAATATTGCTTTCAGACCACTAACAAAAATCCAAGACCATTTTCAAACGTAATTTCAGTTGACTAATGCTGATGTTAGTATAACTCTACTTCATTATTTAGCACTGTGAAACTAGCACTTTGTATGTAAATTTAGATTCAGGCAACTGAATAATTTTCTCCAGATACTGCTTGGACTAAACTACAATGAACTGAAGATCATATGAATTGTAAACTTAAAAGGAAGACCAAGTTTTCATTTTGATCAGACAGAAACAACAGTGATATTTTAGTGCGTGGCTATGGACTCCTATGGAATGGCCTGACCTACATTAATGGCTCTGTGTCCCAAAATAATAGCTGTAGAGCAGTCCTCATGATAGCTTTTGTAATGAAACAGCCATATTTGTCTTAAATTTTGAAGTAAGGTTTGTTAAACAAACAAGATTGTCGCTAAACAATCTTTTTTTGCCTGTTTTGTACTGTCTCCTTTTTTTTGCTATTTTCATTGGTTACTAGTCTTAAAGTAATTTTAATATTTTGCCTTAGGCAGAACTTGGAGTGATGTAATTTTTTTTGTTTCCTTTATATCCTTCCCTCTTTTCTATGGACGCCTTCCCTGGTTGACTGTGCTCCAACTTCCATTTTACCCTAATCTGCATAGTTCACAGTCATTCATCTCTAACAGGTTTTCACAATTGCCATCACATCACTGTTTAAACTTGGAGCTCTCCAGGTTCCTCAAGATATTTTT
>VZTA01008459.1:62519-86983 GCA_013398855.1 Mohoua ochrocephala | reverse complement strand
CGCTCCGCTCGGGCACGCACCGCAATGCCGGGCTGCAGCCCCGGCCCCGCCGCCTCCCGGCAGCGGAAGGGCCGCCCCGGCGAACATCGCCCCGGCCCCGCGGGCCGCCGGGACGTGTAGTCTCTGCAGCGGGAGGGGATCGACGGCTGCCGGCACTGGCGGAGGGCAGCGGGGGGGACTGGGGGCTGCAGCATCTCTTAGGAGGAAAGGCTGAGGGAGGTCTCTTCAGCCTTGAGAAGAGACGACCGAGAGGGCACCTCATTAATGTGTATAAATACCTAAAGGGAGGTGCTAAGAAGACACAGCCAGGCTCTGCTCGATGGTACCAAGCAATAGGACAAGAGGCAACGGGCAGAAACTGATGCACGAGAAGTTCCACCTGGACAGGAGGAAGAACTTCTTTCACGTGCGGTGACCATGCACTGAAACATTGCCCAGAGAAGGTACAGAGTCTCCCTTTACGGAGATATTCCAGAACCGTCTGGATGCAATCCTGTGCCGTGTGCTCCGCAATGACCCTGCTCCAGCAGGGAGGTGGGACCAGATGACACACTGTGGTCCCTTCCACCCTCACTCCTGCTGTGCCCTGTGACTCTGCGGGGATTAGCGGTGGGAAGCGGGGTCTCGGGGGGCGCTCCGAGAGGCCGCGGCGGTGCCGGACCGCGATCGGTGCCCGTCCCTGCCCAAACGCCCTTCCTTCGGTTTCTCCCTCGTGTGGCTGCCGAGGGAAAGGGGCCGAGCCGGCGCTGCCCGCCCCGGCTGTTCTCCCCGCGGCCGCCGGGCGTCAGCCCAGCCCCGAGCGTGTCCCAGCCCAGCCTGCGGCTCTCCTCACCCCGGCCGGGAACCGGGAGAAGGGGCTCGGCGCCGGGCTAAAGGGAGAGCGCTCCCCGCCGCTCCCGCAGCACCGCCTGCGCGGGTGATGGATGCTCTCCGCTCCCGGCCGCCTCCTCCTCCGGCCACCTCTCCTCAGGCACCCCGCGCCCGCAGTTTTAAGCACATTACGCTGTTAAAGCAGTTCGGGCGTATAATAACAGTGTCTCCGGCAGTACCCGGCAGGCAGCGATTCACATTCTCCTTCGGTTGTTATTTAAAAACAACAGGGTGTCTTGGTTACAAGGTAATTACGGCAGGCAGTGCAAACGCTCTTCAAAAATGGATCTCTACAGGAGAGACGGGATTGATTTCTCTTGTAACCTATTTTAACAATTGACACATTTATCTGTCCTCCTGCTATGATTATTTAATTAAAGAATCAAATGGGCCAATACAAAACATGCTAAAGAGTGAAACACAGCTTTTAAAGGAGATTTTCTGTGCCATTTCAGTGTGGAGAATACGATTAAGAACATGATCATAGCTCTCTTTTTCTAGGTAGCTGTTTCCAGGAGGCAAGACCATGTACCTGCCCCTCACGGCAGCAGCAGGAGCACTGTGCAGCAGCAGCAGCAGCTTTTAGACAGTGGTGCATCCAAGGGGTTGGCACACTGCCCTTAACTGTGGAAGAGGTTCCTGAAGGATTCGGGCTGGCTAAGGTGAAACCACTGCGCAGAAATATTGCGAAAGGAAAGGCCCAGCAGCAAGCAAAGGCAGAGGTAAAGGCGTTTCAGACTTGTGTGTCGGTTGCTTGGCGCTTGCAATTTGGAAAACAACATTCCTTTTTGGGAACTACAAGTCCCAAAGTGCACTGTGGGAAGAACGGGCCCCGTACCAGCTAGTGCCCAGCACAAATTCCCAAATATGGATAAGGAATCAATTTTGAAAAAGACTCACACTGGCTGGATGCTCCTCAGTGAGACTCAGAAAAGGAGTGAGACAGCACAAAAACAAGGTGAGTTTGCGTTATGCAAAGATGCTGCTCGAGGATTTCTTTCACGGGGAGCAGCCAGTAATGTTCTGTCCCTTAAGAAGGGCAGCCCAGCATCGCTCTGGCGATGTTTGCATTAGGTGCTGCGGTCATGGAGGCAGCTTTTGGAACGGGGCTGTTGGTTCAGGTGGGGGAGCGAGCAGCAGGAGCAGCTGTGCTGCGGGATGAGTCAGATCCTGTTTCCCCGCAGATGCTCCTTGCGAATAAAGACCCATGGAAAGACAGCGAGCTGCAACACTGATGTTGTTCCCTGTATTAGAGGCCGGAAAGGGTCAGGGAGAGGCGGGAGTTGCTCCGAGCAGCAGCTCTGTGTGAGTTGCAGTGTGCGGTTGTGTAAGAAGCCGAGATGGACAAGCAGCCTTGTAATAACAATAATTATAGGTTAAATTAATTTCTCTGTAAGGCATGGTAGAATGTTTTTGTACTTCACCCCTCCTCCTAGAGGGGACAGTGTGGTGCCTTGAAGGCCAAACCTCTTGCAGCTCTCTGACCTGCAAATAACACTCAGTAACAGGATTGCTTAACTTCGGGCCAGGAACAATTACCTATTTCACTGGCAATTTGTTAACAAGCAAAATGAAATCATTCTGAAACATAATCACATTCGTGGAGATGAGAGACGCTTGAGCTCCATTCTCGGGCACGCGTGAAGCCTCGGCGGCTGACCTGGTCACGGGCAGCGCCGGCTCCTGCCTGTGTTTCTCTCCCTGGCAGTCAGGCGGGCTCCCGGTGCGGCTCGGATGCTGTGTGCGGACACTCTTCTGCTGGCTGACGTCAAGTGCAGCTGGTCAGCTGCATCCGTCATCCCAGCACCCTCCTCCTGCTATGTAGGGTCATGGAGCAGCGCAGCGGGCACGGCACGGAGCTGCGAATGGAGGAGGTGCGGTCCAGCCCTGGAGGGGAGCCTGAGACTCTTTGGGCTGCTGAACCGAACTGTCACATGGATACTTGTTGCCAAATAGGAATGATGCCGTTTTTCCATCTTTCCTTGGATGTGAGCAGCTTAAATCGTCTTAAAGCTGAAAGGGCTCCTCTCGCACTTGAACCAGCCTACCCAGCAGGGCAATCTGTACTACTGCACAGGAGGAAAGCAGCGTGTTTGCCTGCGCTCCTGGATGACAATTTCCAGTAACCAGAAAAGCTAAACAAACTCGCTGTCGGTGTGAGGGAGTATTACAGTGGGTTTTGTGTCCTGGGTGGGATGTCCATGCCCAGCTCGTTGTATGAAGTCAAGAAGTGTTTTTTTCCTGCAGTCGTCCTGGTTTTGTATAGGAGAAGAAAAATGAGTTTCAGCGGGGCCTTGTTTGTGTGTGCATCATCTGCGGATTTACTGGTTCCCCTCCTCCCTCTCCTGCCAGGCAGTTCGAGGAGAGTTTAGAGTTACAGGCACCTGGGACAAGGCCTCCTGAGGTAAATCGCCTCAACTATTAATCCAGATCTGACCGGCACACGGTCACAGGGCCAGAGGGCTGGCAATCAGTCTTTTTCTGTTGTCTCTTCTGTGTCAGTAGGCTGTTAATAGGAGATTAGCAGCATTAGGGAGACTTTGAGCTAGAAATGGCGAGGCCCTATGATTTGATTTCAAGGGAAAGAAACCCTCCTACACTCGTAGAAAAACAAACAGAAGAGCTGGAAATTATAAACGGCATTATAAACACAGCTGAGGAAAGCGTAGTTTCTAGGAAAGATGTGGAGCTCTGTAGTACCTCGTGGCTTATCAGCTACACTTTTACAAAGCGATGAGGTCCACGGAGACCTCAGGTCCCAGCGTGCAGCGCTCTGTTCTTATCGCCACATGCTTTTGTTTGACTCTGGCGAGACCGTGACGTGCTGGAATTTGTAATTCGCTTGTAATTTCCATCACCGGCAAATCCCTATTAAATATGAAGCCGGCTGGCTGCAGATCCCTTCAATTAGCCCAGATTCAGGGCTTCCCTGGCTCCTGGCAGGCAGTCTGCAGAGCCCGGGGCTGGGTGAAGGCGAACGCTCCCCGGCTGTGCTTTGAACAGATGGCCCATGGTGATGCTGTCTTATCTCACCGAGCGTGGTGGCACAGCATCAAACCTGGGTTTTGTTTCAAAAATAGAACTGGTTAGAGGAGACTCACCTGATTTGGAGCCCACCTGCTGGCGTTCCTAGCCAGTGTATTTACAAGCACTCACGTCTGATTTTGGCTATATCCAAACCTGTGTAAACAACAGGCGAGGAGGGTAGAAGGCAGAAAAGACAACTACAGGGGCAGTCACAGCCACAGTCCGACTGGGGGGCATCACCTAACACAAGAGAGCAAATCTCTGTTTTAACCTTCATCACGAATGCACAAACACTGTGTAAGGTGTAAACACCGGGAACTGGGAAACTGGAAACACAGGGTTGTGTTCACAACTTGTCAAAACTTGAGTTTTACTCAGATGATAGCAAAACCCTTCCGAAACAAAGGGCGATTTTGAGTTGATTAAGTCCCTTTCTTTGCTTCCTAATCAAACAAAATGCTAGCCTTGGCAAGGCAGCTGTCAAAGAATAGCAGCAGTTACTTTGATTTAATTGTTACTGTTATAATAGTCATAATTAGTGCTGGGTGGGGCATTCCGTAGCTGTAAGGTGACCGATTTGGTTAGAGGCCTAAGGCATCTTTTTTTCTTCAGCTAGTTATTATCTGTGAGAAAATACTGAAGTCTGTCATCGCTGTGGGTCAATTACATCCTGTTTGCCTAGCACAGCGTCTCTTTGCTCATCGCTTTGGAGTCACAGCCCCTCTAATAGTTAATACCTCTTCTCCAGGCCCAGCCTGCCAAAATCAACTGTCAGCCATTCGCTTCCACCTTGCCTCTTTTTTTCAAAAGCAAGCCCTGTGCTCTCATGACTGGGAGAAAGGCCTGACAGTGTGAATCCGGGAACTATTTGTGCCACAAGGCAAACGAGGTGATTTGGGAAAATGGTTCTTCTCGTTTTCCACCTAACCTCCTGACATCTCAGTACTTCTTTTCGCGGTGTCTGTCAGTCATCTGTCCCTCATTCTGAGTGCACTTTTACTGTGAGCTGTGTTAATTATCTCTACAAGCGGGCAACGCATCTTCTGCATCTTCAATTGGAAATTTCGGGATATGCTACAGAAGCGAACGAACTCTTTTGCATCTCAGCCTGCCGGTCCTGGCTCTTGTCTGGCCAGGTCTTGTGGTGCTCACAAAAGTTGCTTTAGGAAAGGCAGCAGTGCTGCAGAACTGCGTGGGAGCAGTGCCTGAGCCTCGGGAGAAATCCCCTGGGAAGGGGCTGTTTGCTGGTGCACCCTTTGTGTCTTGTGTTTCACGGAGAGCGTCCCCTGTGTCCCCTCTGGCTGCGGTGGGCACAACTCCCCTGCCTGCAGTTTGTGAGCTCGATGCGGTAATTAACAGATAACTGCTTTGTTATGCACCTGCAGCTGAGGTTTTGTCAATGCAGTCAATGAATGTGCAGCACCTTTCTTTTGGGAGGATTTCTCCCCTCCTTTGGAAGATCTGTGTGCTGTTTTTTAGGGTCTTACTGGTTTGAGAGGTGTGCTGACAGTATGTGTAAGATGAATGTCTCAAGCAGTGTGCTGGCCCTCGTTTTCCCGACAAGCTGATGTTTTCCCTCTGTACCTCCCATACTTGCTGCTCCTTCTCATCTTTCTTGGCAATACCAGGTGCAGACAAAGGTAGGATTAGATGTCTAATTAGTTTATGTAGCCTTAGCCATACGTGGTTACTGCTTGGCACTGGGGGAAGTGCAGCCCGTGGGGAATCTAACCCTTGCCTCTCAGTGAGGTTTTCAGCTTTGAGAGCAGCCTGAGCCCAGGCAGACTCAAAAGGCAGGCCAAAATTTTCTAGACACAGTTTTGTTCCAGATGCCTGTTCAAGGAGGAAGTTGAAAACCCAGTCTGTATTACCAAATCTGAAATAATTTCTCATTTAATGTTAGATCCAAAAAGTTTATTTCCAAAAAATGACTCAGTGTAGGCAGCCTGAAAGAACTTGCTTGAAACATTGCAGAAAAGCTGCTAAGCTGTAATTAATATATTTTAGAACTACTCCGTAGATGGGACAAGTTGCATTTATATTTTTAGCTTATCAAAGTGAACTTTAGGCTGTAACTCTCCTGTCTCCCACTGCCACCATCCTTCAGCAGGTGTAGCCAGGGGAATTCAGGATGGCATTGACGTGGTCACTCACTCTCACCGTGGATCAACACTGGCTCGTTTGGAGGGCAGTGACACCGTGGCTGCTGTTAGTGCTTGGCAGCCCCTGTGCTGCTTTTAAACCACCACCGAGACAGGTTTGGACGTAGGTGGCTTCCTGGCTTTGCCCTGAAATGTTGGCGAGGTTTTTTTCCAGCATTTCCAGTAGGAATGACGGGGTGGTGGGGATGAGCAGAGGGAGCAGGGGACAAGCCGTAGGCCGAGGGTGAGTGAGCCCAGGACAGGCAGTGCCCTCCCTGTCTGGGACACGGTCACACCCAGAGGACCTGAGCAGGGTGGGCAGCACCACGTGCCACTAACAGGTTTCATCAGCCATGCCAGACAAGGGAGGTGATGAATTAGGTTCAGAGTCCATCCCCACAGTCTGGTCAGGAGCAGCAGGACACGGGACTGCCACAGAGTTCCAGCATCCACCCCAGAGATGGAGACAGGGATGCAGGCTTGCACAGCTGTGATGGTGCTCAGGGCAGGGCTGAGTGCCCAGGATGGATCTTAAATGGAGCCTCCCTTCCCAGGATCACCGGGCAGGATAAGAGCCCCCAGTGGGGCTGGTCGGGGTATTTAAGGTCTATTAGTGCCACTGGTGGGGCGAGCCTGACAATGACTCCTTAAGCTGCTCCAGGTGTTTCTAAGATGATTAAGAACGACATAATGTAGTCACTATAATAATTAATATACTTGCACAAATGTTGTGATTTAGTGAAAAAGTAAGTTTCCTGGTTAGGTACATTTCAAGCATTAAAATTATCCCGAGTAATTTTGGATGTAAGGTTTATTGACTAGAGATTTTTTCCTATAAATTTTTTCTCTCTGTACCTCTCTTTTCATAAAACAGAGAGGATAATGTCATTGTCTTTCCTACCTGACAGAAGGCTTATCAGTTTTGTAATTTCGGTTGTATTTACGGAGTGTTCTGATATATCCAAATGAAGAGAAATGGACGAGTGTAAAGCAAAGGAGCAAGAGGACACTGCAGCTGTGTACACCAACAAAATAAAATCACTCGAGAGCAAGGTAATGGAAATGGGATTCATGTATGAACTCTGACCAGACCTGCAAGGATGGAAAATGGGGTGGATTCTGCCAGGGATTGGGAACTTAATTTTTGCTCTCGGGGACAGACAGCAGCTGCCCTTACATTTCTCATGAAGGGTCTTTGTGAGCAAGAGAGCTGCATGCTGGTGTGTCAGCCTGGCACTCAGAGTACAACCAAGTCACGAGGGGGGAGGTCACTGTAAACACAGCAAGGTTAAGTGAAATAAGGCCACGGGGAGGTCATGGTGAATTTGAAAGGGAGAGTGGATGGACAGACGTGACTGATGATAGCTCTGGTGACTGGAAACAAAACCTTAGATAACTCAAATTTGTATTCGAGAACACTTGTCCGTGTCAGGGCTCTACATCCGTCTTTCTGTGTCAAATTAAGCAGCAGTTCACAGCAGTTCACGTTTCCAATGCACTCCGAGCTGCTGGAACAATATGTCTATTCTGAGCTCCCCTTGCAAGGCTGCCTCATTCAAAAAGGTGTGCTCACGAGGAGAAATTCAATACTAGAAAGACAGTCGGATAATTTTAGGAGATGGAATCACTGCATGCTAAATCCCCAAAGGAGCTGACTCTCTAAATGGTCTTAGCAGGGAAGCATGCTCGGTAAATCATTACCAAAAGTTAGGCTGAGGGCTTGAAAACACTTGGTATAACAAGCACGTAGTTTCTGCCTCGATCTTCCAAGCCACCGTGGTTTATTTTCCTAGGCTTGCTGCGATCAAAGCTGGTCCTCTGGCGTTGCTATTCAGGTGGCAAATGAAGATTCAGACTGGTCAGAAATAGGACAATCATGCGACTAAATCTCTAGAGCTGCCCGAATCATAGGGTTAAAAGAGGACTGTGAAGTACTTAATGGGCTGCCTACACAGTGCTCAGCAAGTCAGAGGTTAACAAAGGACCTTATTATTTGAAAAGATAATTGAGGCTGAAAACAAGTCAACCATCCCACAACTAAGCCGTGGAGATCATCAGTTTTTGCGAACAATGGCTGATGATGTTCGGGATTCAGTGAGTTAAGTGGTTAATCCTATACAGAAAGCTGCATCCATAATGCACTTTAAATAGGGGAAATCCACCCAATTTGACCCCTGGAGAATTGCTTCCTGCTGTTATGCTGATGGAGATGTCTATAAATATCATGGAAGCCATCAGGAGATAAAATCTCACAGAGCCGAAAAGCCTCTCCCTATTAAATGATACATTGATCTCCATGAAGCAGCAGGAGCCTGGGGTAATGAGCCACTGAAACCAATCCCTTTGCTCTCCCAGAGTTGCTATAGCCAAAGAGAAGGAAGACCCCATATACCGTTTCTATCTTGATTCGGTGGGAAAAAATCAAACCACTTTTACACCCTTTCTTCCTTCTGTCCAGTCTTCTCCACCAGGCTGTCCCTTACATTTTGTGTGGGTCACGCAGACAGCAGTTCCTCAGCCTTTTGCTGCAGTTCGTTCCCAATTTGTCCTTTGTTTACACCCCTCAGAGGAAGCCTTCAGTGGGGACAGTTTGGGCACGGAGCTGCCTGTGCAGAACCCTTCGGCAGGTCTGGGTGCGTTCTCCAGCGCAGGTACCAATGGGTGGCAGACAAACTTCAGCAACCGCTGCTGCTCATCCTCACCTTCTTCTGTCACTTTTGGATCTTAGCAAAAGAGTGCTCGCTGTCCTGGTTTGGTTGTTTTCAATTTTTTTTTTTTTAAATTTTTATTTATAGCTCAAAATCTGAAGGTTTTCAAGCCTGTCGTGTTACAATGCAAGGCCTGACTTGTGGTTCCCTACTCCCAGAGCTGTTGGTGCTGCACACCACGGAACATGCACGTACACACAGCAGCTTATGGATCTCACCCCCTTCATTTGGCCTCTCCATCGTGCCCCTATAATGTCTCCGTGTCTGTAGGTGCACGCAGGTCTCAGAGCAAGCTCGCTGCTTTCCTGGTGCTTGAACTAGCTCTCCTGGGATTTAGAGATGCCAGCCGTGAAGGAGTTAACCCATGTTAAGTGGTTCTGATTTGTTTTCTGTATGTTTCTTTTCGGCACTCTCCATTTGTTTCCCTTCCTCCGTTTTGTTCTCTCTTTTCTCCCCCGGTGCTGCCTTACTGCAAATTCCCTGATTTCCCAGCTCTGGGGCCTGTGACTGGCAGCCGTGCTGGGCAAACCCCTGGACATCGCTGTGGGATTGACACGGAGAACCAGCAACTTGTGCTGTTAGCCATCTCCTTCCCGAGTTATTTAAGGACCAAGACAACAAAGATTAGAAGAAAGCAGGGTTTCACAGTCCCCACAAACCCATAGCTGCATACAGTGTGAGGGCACAGAAGGAAAGGGGATTATGTGGTTTCCTTCTGCTTAGAAAGTCCTATGCACTGGTATAGGCAAGGAAGAAAAGAACATTACAGGGACTTTACTTCTGGACTCGTCCTTTGCTGCTTCATTGTCTTTGAGCCATGAGAGTCTTTTCCTTAGGAGACTCTAGAAGGAGTTAAAATAAACTGGAACATGAGGGAAGGATCATGAGATCCACCAGCTCAGCCTGTCCCATTGGCACTCGCGGCTGAGTTCAGTGACTCAAAGAAATGGGCTCTCGTTACCTCTGAAGAGCCAATGCGCTCAGAGAAAATGATTCTGCTCCGTTTTCAGCAGTATCAACAAAATTGTTTACCGAGTTCCAAAGGGTTATATTTTTGGCATCCCTGTGGCCTGTTTTGGCCTGTTGAATGTTACTTATGAGTAAGGAGGAAAGAACTTCGCTTGATGCTCAATTATAAAGCAGAATTTGTATGGCTGACAGTTAAAGGAAAACAAAGCAAAGGCAGTATTTTGTGTATTTATCTCACGGGATCTGCAGAGACAATAACTGCAGAGACAACCGGTTTCAATTGCAGGGACATGTCCTGGTTTTCAAAGCCGTGTCTCTGGTCTCTCAAGACGACTGCAACTCCAGACACCCAAATTCACCACTCGTACACCTAATTGTAAATGGCCTGCCCAGAGTCACGCCAGACTTGGAGGTGGCTGGGATTCCTGTTACAGATAAGCCCCTGCTCTGCCCTCGGAGGCCACACTGACCACGACTCTGCTGTAATCCGTGCTCAGCCCCTATGGCATCAGGAGAACCCTGCTCAGGCTTTCTAAAGGAAGGACAGAATTGCAGATGTTCCCAGGGCTTGTTGGGAAAACCGGTGTCCTGCAGGGAGACGCTGTACCCAGCCTTGTTTTCTGCTGTCATGCTGAGTGAGGGGAGCCTCCATCCTCACCACTGTGCACACCTGGGCAGGGGAGAGGTGCTGTGAGGCTGGAGTCCGGGCCTGTGAGGTAAAAATGCTATTAAAGTGGATAATGGGGTGCAAGGTCTTCGCTGGGAACTCAGGTCCCAAAAAAGTTGGTGTGACAATGCCAGAAAAGCTACATATTCTTGAAATAGCCAGAGGAGGATGGTGGTGCTGACTCCATACCTTGGGCTGGACATCCCAGCCAAGGTAGGTGGCACTGACCACTGCCTATGGAAGGGAATATGGAAAGGAATAGGAAGAGCCCAGAAGGCAACAACAGGGACATAAATAGTAGCCTAATTAACAATCCGTGCCAAGGATTTATACAGTGCTTTACTTATTTGAAGCACTGTGCAAAAACATTAGCTGATAGATCTGAATTAATCATTCAGGTAATTAAATGGAAGTGGAATGCAAATGGTTAGAGGAAGTCGGAGTACAAAGGCTTCCTGAAATCATTAAATGATTTTGCTCTCTTTGATGGAGGAAGAATTTCTTCCTTTAGGGTTTAAATGCACTCACAGTGTGGGTGTTATTGCAGTTTTAATAACCACCTGTGTAATTCCCTGGGATGGGAGATTACATGCAGTACAGCCAAGAGTTTCTTGTTTGTTTGAGTAACTTTGGCAGTTTTATGGGCCTAAAAAAAAAAAGGAGAAGTATCCCCAGCTCTGTGTTTCAGGGCACAGAATGATGACCAGCTTCAGGAATGAGTCTTGATCCTTTGACTTCTCACCAGCAGGATGGAGTGCCATTACACAATGACCTATTGTTTTAACTTAAGGAGTGAAAGACAAAGATGTGCTGTCAGTTGATGTAGAGGAATCGCTGAAATGAGTGTGGCAAAACCCACTGAGAATGTTGCAAGTGGTAGCTCATTTTTTTTATGGATTAATTCATTCCCCTACAGTAACAAGATAGGATTCTCTGGCAGAGAATCACTCAGCTTGATTCCTGGCTGTGGCATATTTAGGTTTGTGTTATCACCCACTGCCCACACTTGTGTAGCATAAACTCCCGAGGGAACTTGTGAAGAGATGGTTTTCAGTCGTCTGGCCTGAATCACTGCTTTGCTGATGAACCCCTGAAGCTGCTGGAAAAGGCCTGTTTTATGCCAGGCCAGCATAACCACAAACCAGGCATGTAGGTCTGATTTCCTGAATTAAAAGGCTGGTTTACTGCACTGTGTCAGTTGGGTTTTCAAGTTACCTGCAACCCGAGAACTCAGTATCTTAGGGCAGGTACAATACAAGCAGTTGGTGATGCAGATAAAGCAAACAGCCTCCAAGAAAGACGTGATTCTATGACTGCTAATTGCTCTGATACCTTTGCCACCCTCCTTCCAGTCTGTGTTTCCTTCTGACCTGGGATACTGTCACTGTCAGCAGTGAAAGCTATCACAGTTCTCCTTTTTTCTCTCCCTTTTCCTCTGTCTGGTTCCCCTGGGGACAGAAGATCCTGGCAGCTAGATCTACCCCAGGCTTTTGCCTTTTGTTTTCCTGTACTTTTCTCTTGGCACAATGCAGAAGTTTGCAGTGTTGTGCTTCCACAATCACATGCTAAAATATTTGCACAGCTGTCTGATGGCAGAAAAGCGGGGGAAAGAGAAAATCCACTCTTCTGTTATTTGAAAAGTTAAAACAGAGCAAAACAAACCCACAAACAAACAAAGCTGAACGTGAGTTAATCACGTAAAATCTTCAGTTTTCCCTGTTCTTGTGTGACAGAATCCTCAATCACTTTGCCTGGCTCCCCCCAGGTGCTTCACCTTCTTCTTCTTGTACACATAAACCCACATTTTCGTGCTTCTCTTCAAACACCCCTGGGTTCAAACACCTGTGGGACTGCGTTGCCCACCTGTGTGCACTCACTTCAGCCTGTTCCTGGTGCACAGAAAGAGGACCGACTCCTACAGGCTATAATCATGCATTCTTCAGGCAAATCTCTGACTGAAGTCAGGGGAAGTTTTGGCACCAGGACCGCAAAACTAATTACATTCCTCCCCCAAGTGTATATATATATGTGTATATCTATATATATATATATGTGTGTGTATATATATATCGGATGGTGATGAGAGATCAGAAAATACTGCCTAGAAAGAAAGTCCATCAATAAATGAGAAGAGCATGTGGGGAAGAAGAGTTGATTGAATTATTTATAATGCAGTTATAAAATTGCTGAGTTGCTGAGCTTTCCAGAAACCCATCAATAACATGCATGACCATAGGAGCAGTTGATAGGAGCATAAACAAGCAGGAGCACGGATCTCCATGAAAATCAGGTGTGGAACTATTGTGAAAAAAAGTCTAGCATGTCCAGATCATTTAGCACAGAATATATTCTAATGCGGTGATAACATTCCAATAGCCTTGAAAACTGGTTGTGAGTTAATTTTACCAGCAGTGCACCAGAGAATCTCAAGCAAAAACTCATCAAACGTGGGCCCATATTTTTAAAAATAGAAAAACAGCACAGACACTTCCTAACAAGCCTAACTATAGATCAGAGTGAGAAAAAAATTTACATGTGTGTTTTAAAAAAAAACCCGGAGAGTGATACTAAGACCAAAATGAACCTTGATGTTTGAAAGAGCCAATCTTTTCACATACTGTTTTTGTCAGAATTATCTAATTAGTGACTGATGATGCTAGAGCAAACACACTGCACTGGATCCTTTGGTGCAATGAGTGGAAGATTCAACTTCTCAAATCTCCAGCAGCTAAAAGAAGGGGAAGTGAACAGGCCAACAAGCACTTTTTCAGCTTTGACATCTATAATTCACGTGCAGGGAGTGCACTCCCACTACCAACAGCTCCCTTCCTACACACATAAACACACACTCCCTGCCTTTATCCTGCTCTGAGACCACACACAGCTCTGTCCAGTTGCTGCCCTTCCCATCGGCCAGCCTCTTCCCTCGGAAGCATGAATGCCTCCTCTGAACCGAGCCCTAAGTTAGAGGTGTGTTTCCACCCTTCCACTGAGCTTGGGTTGGGTTTTTTCAGGGTTTTTTTAAGTCTTTCTTGCTGTCCTCAGTCGTGAGCTCCAGACAAAGCCTTCCTTTCTGCGAGGGACCTTCAGAACCAGGAATGCGGTCTGGACATTTATGGACAAAGGAACATTCAATGTTTCTGCTCCCGTTGCCTCCTCATCATCAGGAAGAAAGACTGTGCTGTGTCTTGAGCACTCCAGCTCGGTTTCTGAAGCCTGTGCCCTCCTGTGGACGTACATTTTAGGGATAACCCTCATTTTGTTCGTGGCTGGGCCTGAAGTGTCCAAGCACAGGGATGCAGTCTCTGTGTCCTGGTCGGGATCCAGCAGACAGGATGTCATTTCCAGCCCGTTAGCCTCTGAAACGTTCTGTTTGTGCAATTAGCCTTATGAGGCGACTGATGAGAAATGGGTGCTTATTAGCCGCTGTCATTTTTATACCCTCTTCTCTAAGTAATGCTACAGCAGCCCTCGTGATCCCATTAAATAGCTCTGACTGCGGGAGGAGAACGCTGCAAATGGAAAAGACTTCTCAGTGCTGCAGGCCAAGCCCAGCCACCTCCTCTCCCCTACATTCCTCTGCTGCTTTCCTGCTCCCTGAGAGCCCGGCATTATTCCTTCTCGGGATTGTCTTCTTCAGGGGACAGCTTCATTTTGAATGGCTTCATGCTTCACACCCAGAGGCACCGAGTCTTTTCCACTAAGCCAAGCGTAAAAATAGCTGAGGGAAGGGGCGGGGGAGGGAGTGTCAGCAAAACAGATTTATTTAATTATATGTGCCAACCAACATTTTCCTATGTAAGACTAAGTGTGCAGCTCACTTTCTGATCTTACTGCGTTCTCATTTGAGGCTGCTGAAGAAACAGACTTAAAATGCCCGTGACAACTCGAACATCTCTGAGATGCCTTCACATGTTCAGTAACCTCACATCTGGGTGGAACTGGATGTTCCTAAATCCGGGTGTACCAATAACTGATTGTGAACGAGCCACTGCACTAAGGCACCACGCAGGGAAGGTGTCTCTGTGTGTGTGTGTGGATGTGTGGGGGTGTGATGCTGTTAAATCCAGCATCTGTACTCAGAAGGCTCCAGACTCCCTTAGGCTGGGCCTAGATGGACTTTCCTACTCCTCAGAGATAATCTGCACTGCCAAGCCTAGTGGCGTTGTCATGGCCATCGCTGTGTTTGGTGATGTTCTCCAAGTCCCGCATTGAAGAATCCTGTAAACACGGGAGAAATGGAAGGGTTTTTTCTAAATCAAATTAAATTCTAATCCTTGTAGTATGTTGGAAAAAAGCTGGAAAACTCAGTCTGAAGGCAGAGGCAAAGATAAGTAAAAAGACTGGAATTTTTACGGCTTTTAACACTTGAGATTTTTTTTTAGTCTGCTCACGGCTTTTATAATCGAGTTCAACTCTTTTTAGCCCTTCTGGCTGATAGTGCTGTTCTTACCTAGTCCCATCTCTGCTGCTGCAGGTCGTAGTGGAGCAAAAAGGTACTTAACCCCTTGTCATGATGGGATCTTTAATGTCTGGATTTTGGCACCTGGAGGCCTGTCCCTGCCTAGCAAGTTGGGATGAGCCACTGTCACAGATTGCCCGAACGACCTGGGTTGAAAGCGAGGACAGGAAAGTTAGTTAAGGAAGCAAATGTGTGGGTTTTACTTCTGTGTGCTTGTTGTCGTCCACACCACCTACGAGCACACAGAGCTGTGTTTGTTACTGGCGTCCTGAGAGAGGAAATCCATTACCTTAAAAGAAGCACTTGGCTTTAAGAGAGAATAATAAGGGAAGCAACAAAGAACCATTAGCAACATTTTATAAAGAAGATGAGATAAATAGTCTGTCTCATAAACAAGTGGTATTATTTAACTATCCAAGGAGTTGCTTTCCAAAACAAGGCTGAATTGTTCATTGTCCAGCAAAATAACGCCTGCTTCTGCAGTCTTGGCTGCTTTTCTGACTGCAGCCCGGAGTCTGTAGGTCTCCACTGCGCTGGACTGTCCTGCCTAACATTCCTGCTAATGTTTGTGTCAACCTTATAACAAAAATGAGTAGAAAACGGCGATATTAAGGCTCAGGAATGACAGCGCCAAGACTTTTCAGCTGAGGGGACAGGAACAAAGGAATTCTGCTGGCCCTGAGCTTCCCCGTAGCTGTAATAGGGCCTCACAGACACACTTGTGCTCGGTCGTGTTGGCAGAGAAACACTTGGCAGAGAAATCCCCTATTGCTGTCTCAACTGCTCATTCACCTGCTCGCAGAGACAAGATTATATCACGCCCTCCCAGCACTTCTTCCAACGCTGGTGAGCGTGTGCTCGTGTTCAGATGTTTACCAGAACAAGGTTTCTTTTTTCCCCTCTTCTCACAAGCTGTGGTATTTCGCAGGGAAAGCCAGTGGCTCTCTCAGGGTTATGCCAGCTTTCCTATACCACAGAAATGAGATTTAAGATGCTGTAGAGCTCCGTGTAGCGGAGTAACCAAGGTGGGAGGGGGGTGCATGGGGGGCGTGAGGGAAATACCTTCTGTATAAAACAGCCTTTTTTAGGATTACCCGGGTCAGAGGAATCCTCGAAGGAGGAGGCAGTGCATCCATTCGGTGCTCCCAATGCCGCTCCCTTAGCAAGCCACAGGGGACCACTGCTCCGTTACTGTGGCAACAGTGACGACTTGGCAGCCAGACCCATCATCACTCAGCCTCCTCGAGACTCTGCGAGATGCTCTGGCAAAGACTTACACAAGGAGATTTGCATCCGAGATCCCATTTCTTTTCGATTTTGGCTTTACCTCGCGAGCCTAGAGGAGGAGAAAATTGCCGGTAGGAGCTCTCCAGAGAGAAACCCGTGCGGAGGCAGGGCACGAGGAGTGGCCAGGGGGCTCTAATTTGGGTGTCTGCCCCTGCAGAGGCGGGCGAGCTGCGAGCACCTGTCGGGGAGGAGTTGACTCATGTGAGAAGAAGGTCATTCCCGCAGCCTCGCTCCGTGAGTACTGGCCCAGCCAGCCTCTCCTACCTTCTGCTGCAAATGTTGTTTATTGTTTGTCATTGACTAGTAAATTCTGGGGTTTCTTGTGTCTAAGGGGAGGGATTTTCTTTTGTGCTAGCTCTAGGCTTCATGCAAAATCTGTGAATGCACTACTACTGGCTTTTTGTCCTAGGCATGAATTCCTGCAGGAGCTGCAGCCTTGCAATTAGCAGCAGGTTTCTTGCAGGAAGCTCGATGAGATCTGCAGGGCAGGATCTGCAGTTTGCAGTGAGCACTGCACAATCTGTACCTTAATACCAGGTTTTGTGCTCTCGCCAGCCGATATGGTCCTATATCAGCTTGTCCATTTAATTCATGATTCCAGCCTTTGTTGTACAAGCTGACTTGTTTGTTTTTGTCGAGATTAAGAATTTGAGCAGTAAGTAAATCAAGCGCTTGAACAGGTGCAGAAAGAGTGTTTGCCCTGTGCAGGATAGAGTTACAAGCAATTTCATTCTGATGAGACGAACAGATGCTCCAGATAAACTGCTGATAAAAGGAATTATTATACTGGCAAAGATCCACCACGTTCCCCCGTAGCACATGGGTGTCATAGTCAAGCACACAGACAGTAGCCATGGGTGAGATCAATCTAGCACGGCTAACAATAGGCATCTATAAATGTAGTCATGTTTCTGAGCAGTGTGATCATCAGCTTTAAATCATATACTGAAAAATATTAATGAAACGTAGGCGTCTGTGAAAAGAATACACTGCTTTGTAAAGAAAGTAATGCATTGCAAAAAAAAAAAATTATAAGGAATTATAAGGGAAAAGAAATGAAAGGTTGTACACCATAGATCTGAAATCCTGATCAACCTGATCAGGATCATTTTCACATGGAAGCCAAGGAGATTGTTTTTTTTCCTCCAGATGAATTTGGTGCTTGTTCTGTTCCTTGGTCAGATGGCAGCACTGGAGCATCTCTGGCTGTAATCTCATTAAGACTATTAGGCTGTGATTGTGCTTGTGGTCTGTCGCTGGCATGCCTTTAGGCAGACAAATGATCCTTGGAGCTCTCACAGCTGAGAGGAGATGGGGGTACGTTGTTTCTCACAGGGTTTGAAAATCCTACCTCCTCGACTTGGGAAAGGCAGTGTTTGCAAAGCAGCCGAGAAGGCAAACAGGGACAGGTCCGCTCGGCCCGGGCACACAAGGGCAGCTTGTGAGCACAGCTTCTGTTGGTGTGGCGGGAGTCACGTGCGAGAGGGCCCCGCACAATAACGCCACGGCACGCTCCCCTCAGCGTGTGGACAGCATAAAGCTGTGCCTGTGCGAGTGCTGGCACGGCTGGGCCACTACAGAGAAAAAACACAAGTCAGGAATTAATGGTGTGCTCCTTTTTCCGTGGCCAGAACCAGTCCTGTGTTCTGCTTTGTCCCGCCTGTTACAACTAACACAAGCAGAGTAGCTTGTGTTTATTGGCCTCTTTGACCAAACTGAAAAATATTTTGATGATATTTCTGGAGTCAGATACAACTCTTTTCATTCAATTTTAGCCTATTGTAACCCTTCGTTACCCTTAGTGAATTGTAACCCTTCGTTACAATTCCAGAGGACACCAGAAATACCTCTTGTTCCTCTCCCTCGTCCCCGCATCACTCAAATATTAGTCGATAGCTCTGTTCCTCACAGCAGTGGAGTTTGAGCACTTCTGGACAGCAGTGGGTTTGCAGCCCCCTGAGTGACCCCTGCACATGTGGATCCCCTGCACACAAACCCACGGCGGCTGATGTCATTCGCGCATGAGCCTTGGGAAGCAGTCTGCTGAATGAGTGCCAGTGTACCACACAGTTCATAAATATGGAAAAGTAATGGGCCCTATCCCAACAAGCTCAGATTCAGAAACGTTTAGCAGATGTTCTTGGCTGTGGGGGAGGAAAACAGGAGATGAATAACTACAATACTGCAATAGCAAATACTTTGTTGATGAAACTGCACCAAAAAATTAGAATGACAAACACGCCCTTACCAGGACTTTGACCTGTCCATAAAACAATATCAACATGTTTTATGAATAGTAGTTCCACATTCTCAAGATCAATAAAGTGACCTCATTGATTTACTTTTCCCTTTTTATTAATACTTCTCTAAACAGTGATGAATTTGGATTGAACATGGATAGAGTCTTTTTTATAGCTTGTCAAAGAAGAGTCCCACTAGTTTTGATAAAGCAATAAGCTTCTCAACCAGGACAACACAGCCTTTTGCTGAAGAGAACCTAGCCATGGTTAAGAGTTTGAAGGAAACTTCCAAATCTGTTTGAGCTTTGGGGCTGTCAGTTATTTCTAGACAACACCGCAAGGGAGATGCTCTGCACACTTCGTTAAAGGAGTAAAAAGCTGTTGCTTTAAAAACAAGCAGAGAAGACATAGCTCAGGCTCTCCCTTAATCCAAACCCCAAATAGTAAACATGCCTTTTAGACCTTAGTGCATGCTACGTGGAGTAAACCAATCTCAACCTTACAGGCAGCTCTTGTGGGGAACGTGTGTAGCCCAAATTAAACGAAGAACCAGTGAAGTGCCTCAATGATGACCTTGCAGGAGCTGCCATTACATTTCACCAAGGGACATTTGAATCCATTCCCTTTGGTCCTTCTCGGGGACTGTCTGAGCACAAGCAGATGCTGTACTTGTGATTTTTCGGTTAATGTATTAGTTGTAGGCCAGCAGTCTAGTAGTGCTTCACCTGGGTATGGTGTTCTTGCTTATCTCTATTTTCTTCCTTGACAAGCCCTTGTCTTGCTGCTTTGGATGATCTCGCACCTCTTTACACACTTGAACTGTTGTTCCTAAAGGATGAAGTGAAACTCAGCTGGGCTACTCTTCCCAGCCCTTAGCATCCCTTAGTACCATTTTGGGAGGGAGTTTTCTGCACTTGTGTAGCCTTTGGTTTGGGTTAATTCTACTTAAAACTTTACAGTACAGTGAAGTGAAAGTTGTCTGTTTCTCATCAGCTTCTTGTATGCCCACGGTCCTGAGTCATAGCAGCAAACCCAGCTGCAACTTTATATTTTACTGCTTGGCGAAACCTGCGAGCAGTGAAATTGTCTGCAGTGTGCATGCACAGACCCAGAGCCTCTCTTATTCTTAAAATAGTTCCAAGTGCTAAAGTCTACACTGAACACTCAGCAGATTTGCATGTGGCCCCAGAGAAACCTTCCTTATTAGTTCCTAGCAGAACACTTATTTTTTCAGCATGAAGGGTTAGAAACATTTTTCTCCATGACCAAAACTCACTGGCTCTGGTGGGCTGGCTTTTTAGTTTCCTTCTTAACTGCAGAAGTTTTTACCTGCAGTTTCTACTTAGTGAGTCAAGAGATAGGTTTTTTCAAGTGAATTAGACTTGTATTTGTTTTCTTGCAAACAAGCCCCACCAGCAATTCATCTGAAACTCAGCTCCCACCTCAGCACACACCATCAGTCTGGATTAGGGTGTGCATGTGTGTTCAGAGGTGGTGGAAGGGGTTGAATACATCATTTCATAAATATCACAGCTATTCAAATGCCTGTGCAGTGAATAATCACTTGCATCAGGAGAATGCTGGGTGCTTGGTGACTCCTGCCTTGCATTTGAACCACAGATGGAACACTTGTGTTCTTGCTTAGGAAGTCAGTGCTCCAGAATTGGACAACTCTTCCTGCTAACAGCTGCAGAAGACAGCAAACTTTAAGCCCTCTGTAGACTAGACTAGTCCTTCAGTTCCTTCTGAAAACAGTTCTTTTGGAAGCGCTCAGCTGCTCATTCCTATTCAGATTACTTTTACGTTAAAAAAAAATGGGTTTAGCTGTCCAAGTAAGTGTGAGCACGAGAAAACAAGACTATAACTCATCGAGATCCCAGTTCAGTTGCTCGCACCAGATGGCAATTCAAATACAGTGACTTTTAACAGGAACGCTTGTACACAGGAGAAAAGAGTTCCCGTTAATGGAGAGCATCTCAGGGGCTTCAGGGGCCGTTTGGTTTCACGTCGTAGCCTCGACTTTTACAAATGCTGCCACGTAACAAAAACCAAACAAATCCTCTGTCGCTGTAAATGTCACACTAAAATGCTGTCCTGGTTTGAGACAAATTTTCAGAGGAAACGCTCTGGGAGGAACGTCCCCTCCACAGAAGGCAGGTTACAGCCACCCCTGCCCCACCAGGGTCGGGAAAAAATTCCTCGAAGGGAAGTGAAAGGAGAAAAAACTATTTATTTAACAAACACACAGAAGAAAGGAATAATGCTAAATAATAAAACCTCTCACTGTGGAGAGGAAACCTGGGAAGATTTGAGAGTCCTTTCCATGGGTGTGGGCTCTCTCCCTCTCTCTCCTCTTCGGAGCTGGGTGGGCTTGGTCCCCTCTAGGCCGAGGTGTGAGGGCTCCCAGTGAGGCTCTGATGTTCTGGTGCTCTGAACAGTCCAGAAGAGGAGAAGGAAAAAAATCCAAAGTCCCAGGGAAACAAAGGAGTTGAACTCTCTGTCTCTCTCTCCGAGAAAAGGAGCCCAGAGCCAGGGAAAAGCAGGGAAGGTGCCTGTGCTCTGCAGCAGCAGGAACGCAGGGGAGTGAATGTCCTTGGAGCAAAACTGTTTTGAAAAGTTCCTCTGGCTTTTTTTTTCCTTCCCTTGCACCCAGTTTAAAAGACACAGAAAGGCACAGGAATCATGTCTGGGCATAGAACAGGTGACAGGGGATACACATCACAAAGTCACCCCAAGACAAATGCATAACCAGGAGGGATGATTGCAGGACACACCAAGTGCTCCTTCCATTCTGCATCGTGCCGATAAGGCCTCAGCTGGGAACACGCTGCATGCTGCTCCTGCACAGAGAAAGTCAGCAAAGACACGGATTAAAGTGAGAGCCACCAAAGGAGAACACCGTGAATCAACAGAGCCTCAGTCAATCCAGACTAGGAGGACAGGCAAGAAGGAATGGGGTTTTAGGTCTGGGGAATGTAACAAGTGACGTGAGAAATCTTCATGCATCTGAAAGGCTGTTGTGGGAGCGAGAGGAACAAATGGGGGTTTTGTCTCTATTGGGTAGGATGAGAAGTGCATGTAAATTATGGTAAAGGAGATCCAGGCTGATCATTAGGGGAAACTTTCTGAAGGCAACAAGAGTGAATCATGAGAAAAGAACATCTTTCCTGGATAAGACTGGTGGTGTCTGCGCAGGGGAGGTCTTTAAGAGGTAAAACAGATGGGACAGAGATGCTTTCACAGGGATGGAGTTAGATTACCTCTCAGTATCCCTTCCAGTGCTGTAACTTGGTGATCACCTCCTCATTTGAAAACCCACTTGCTGTGTTCTTACTTCCTGTTTCCAGATGTGGGGACTCTGCTCCAGGACAGTACGCTTCCAGTGGAATTTGCTGCTCTTGGTTTAAAGAGATTACAAATTCCCACAGGAGCGTGCACCTGGCAAGTCCTGAACCTTGGAAAGTTGTCAAAATAGAATTTAAGATTCCTGGGCTATTTTTACTGTGAAAATAGCTTTGATTTCATAGAGATACCAAAAACTTTCTTGAGTTTTCTTCTGTAACTCGCCTTCCCTGTTATACTCCTTGTCTGACTGGGAGCAACATCTGGGCCTTATGAGCCTTCAATAATTTCCCTTAGAAGACATTAAAAAAGTCAGGCCTTATTTTTCTATAGAGACTTTTGAAAATGGGACACTGTGCCATACTCTGGCTTTATTTTGAGCGGTAGCAGCTCACCTCTTTCAAAAAGCTCCATCTGGAACCACAGTGTTTTTCCCTGGGTTGGTTTGGAACTGCTTCCTCAACAGCTGCTCTGCTTACTAGCGGTCACTTCTGGAGTGCCAACACCCAGTTTTACAGTGCCTGCGGGCACGGATTCACAGGGAATCAATCACTGCCTGGCTGGGGCGAGGTGGCTGCTCCCTAGCCCAGCGCAAACCAGAGGTTCTGTAAACTCCTCAGGGGAGATACGGTGCTGGGCTCGCCCCGCACATCGCCAGCCTGGAACATCAGGCTTCTGCTAAGCTGCGGTGCAGGATTTCAGCTGAGTTTTAGCTTGTTTTTATATTGCAAAACAGCCCGTTTTGTACTGATGTTGCAGTTTTTTGTGAGCGTGCTTTATTAGCCCAAAGTTCCGTGCAGTACTGCCTGCCACCCTCCTCCCACTCTGCGCACCACGTGCACGCGGTGACAAGGGACATGCAGAGGCAGTACAGTCCTTTGTTTTTGCTTCAGTTCTACTCCTTTAAACCCTTCCTCTTACAGCGCATTGTGAAAACTTCTCTGGGAATCCAGCAGCATAATGATGCAAATAACCCTGTCATATGACTAAGCCTCTCTGGTGCTGGATTCCAAAATACCGAGCCAAGACATACAAGTCTTGCTGTGGATGCCATAGGCAGCCTCATGCTAGAGTGCAGATGGCTCTTCAGTTCCCCGAATGGGAATTGTTTGGGCCCTTATTAGCACTTTACAAAGATTGCTGTTAAACTTGCCAGCTCTCCTCCTGACTGTTCGGAGGGCTCAGCCAGCAATCGCTGCGTGCACTGTGCGAGCTGGGCCCTGGGAGAGCATTTTGAAACATCTCCTGTGTCACTGTGTGTAAACCCACTCCTCCGTCTGCTTTCATTTTTCAGTAATTGACACACCCCCAACCTGCATCTTTGCAGGAGGAGGGCACCTGCATGTGTTGGTTCTGAACAGACAGTGGAAGCTGCTGCCTCCCCTGCAAAGAGCTGCTCTGTCAGTGACCTTCAGTGATTTCCAAGGGGGAATATCCCCTGTGCGGAGCTCTTGCCACCCTTTGGTGCTTGTATGGGCGTGACTTTGTGCATCTGCTCAGGTGAGGACAGGTGTCCCTGCCAGATTTTCCAAATGTAAGCTCGATCAGCAGGCTGAGGCTCTCCAGTGATTGCAACCAGTAGCTCTAATTTCTCTGCTCATGGAAACTCCATCAGTAAACAGGGTGGGTTGAGCCAAGTTTAGATCAGCTAAAGGCTTTCCTCCATCTGTTCTCAGACATGGATATAGATAGTGAACTGGGAATTGTGCACTTCTGGCTGATATTTGTCATGCTGTAGTAAGAATTTGCTCAGCCATATCATTAACTCATTTTATACATCTCTTATGAATGATATCTGCTTGGCGTTTTATCGTGTGTTACTGCGATACCTGACCGCTTTTCATGCCAAAATCTCTAACATGCTATGGAGATCAAAACTTCTCTTAAGGTAGGGTTGGAAGGCTTTGGAAGGACATTTCTGGGTTCCTCTCAGTGCTTGCTTGAAGACCAGGGCTGGCTCCTTCCCCTGTCCAGCCGGTACCGACACTGTCACCTCAGTGTAACCTGAGGGATTAGCCAATATTGGGGCCTCCCAAGCGGAGTTGATTAGCAGGGGACAAGGATGGATGGCAGCAGGGGACAAGGATGATGGCAGCAGGGGACAAGGATGGATGGCAGCAGGGGACAAGGATGGATGGCAGCAGGGGACAAGGATGGATGGCAGCAGCATCCACCTGCTGCAACGCTGCTCATCTTCCCGAGCGCAGGGACAAGGAGCCTGCTCCCGAGCGCATCAGGATCCAAACGGGACGAGTTGCTGTGCCCAGCGCTGCGAGCTTCTCCCCAGCCACCCCCGACCCACAAAGATCTTCGGACTTTTCCCATGACGACTTTACAAGCGTCTCTGCGGCCACTTTTACATCTGATTTATTTGGCGCCTTCCTCCCGCTGGTTCCTTCGGGGCCATCGCTCGGTTCCATCGGCGTCTCGTGTGTCCCGGGGCACAAGGCGCGCTCCCGGAGCACAAGGCGCGCTCCCGGGGCACGCACCCCCCTGCCGGGGGCGCTTTAAACGGTCGCTGCCTCGCCCCGCCCCCTTTTTTTGATCTCCGCCAATCCGCTCCCGGCCTGTTGCAATTCGAGCGGTGGGAGCGTACCACTGCCACAGGGGGCGGGGGAGGAGCGGGAGCGCGGAGGGGCTGTGGCGGGAGAACCGCGTGGGGGACGGTGTCCGTTCTCCGCCACACTTGCTGCTTTCTTGTTGCCTTCGCTCTCCTCCCCTTGTCCCCGCTCTTCACTGCGTGCCCAGCGG
>VZTA01008459.1:0-61910 GCA_013398855.1 Mohoua ochrocephala | reverse complement strand
GGCCTTATCGCCGAGAACGCCGTGCGGGTGCCTCGCACCGCCCGCGAACCGCGGCCGTGGCCGCCACAGGGTCATAAAGTGCTGCCGGTGCTTCCGTCACACGGAGCTCACGGCACCCCTACGTGAGGCATGGCATAAACCGCCCGCAGCTCGCACAGGCTGCTGCTTGTCTTGCCTTTAGCCTTTCTGTTGTCATTCTAGATGAATTCAGCATGTGGGGTTGTAATGCTTGTGCCTGTGTTCCTTTATTTATTGTGTTATGGTTCATTCTTAATCTCTGCAGGCTGTTGTTCTAAGATGTGTTTAAGGGTGTTTAGTATTTAGCGAGGGTAGCTGCTTCTAAACATAGGTTTTCTTCTTGTATAATAATAAAAACCTGCTTATCCATTCAGTGCCACGACTTAATTCCGTACTCTGAAGAAGTCCTCTCTTACCTCATGCAGTGATCCATTTAAGGTTAGTGCTCTGGAGCACTTGGAAACGATTCCTCCATCTCGACAAAAGTCACTGTTAAGTCTGACACGACAAAAAATGCTGCTTCCTTTGTTGGTCCTGCCGTGCTGCTTTGAAAGTTAAACAAAATGAAGAACCTATGGGAAATTTTTGAGTGCTGGACTCAAAATTGGTGTTCTTGGTTATTCTGCACTTTAAGTGAACTTTATCTGTGCTAGTGCAGTGGACTTAGGGGAAGCTGAGCAAATAAATGGCCTCTCACTGGACAAGTTGGATATGCAGAAACTGATTGTCCATTAGGCTCCTTTTAGCTAGAATCTTTGGAGGATACAAGGTAACTGAGCTTTGAAGAATCTAACAAGATTTTCTTTGTATAACTATGCGATTGCTTGAAATAGACGACTCTTACCGATAGTTATGCTAATACCTCTTTCTGTATTTCTTAAAGCATACTTACTCTATTAATTTCTCACTGACACATTTTCAGTGCTTGTGTTTGGGTTGGTTGCACTGCAGGGATATGTTCAGTAAAAATAACTCACTGCATGGGAATTAAGTCCTTCAGTCATGGGAATATTTCTGCTGGTCTGAGAGTCTGTGAAAGCTTACTTGGACAAAACTAGATTTAGAGTTAGATTGAAGTTGGCAGTGCCCCTTTAAACCAGCCGAAAGTCCACTGCACGTTCATGTGCAGCTGCAGAAGTCTCACTACAGTTAAGAAAAGAGATGTGTTTGTATTTAGCTTGCAGCTTGCTAAAATACTTGTGTCTAAGTAGATGGCTTAACTAGGTGTGCTGGACTTGTATTCATTCATGTCTTAAATTACAGTTGGAAGGCACACCTTACAGCTAATTGGTGATGTTGGTAATCCTGTAATTATTAAATTAATGGATGGGGAACTCCTCTTCGATGTTACAGGACAACCATAAATACTTTTCTTTTACCAGTTATTTCTAAGTGTTTGTGCAGAAGAAATAACTGATAGTTTTGCTGCTGCTGAATTACATATATCTCAGTTTCAACATTCAGTAGATTTAAATACAAATCCTGTTTCTGGCTATCCTGTGTGTTAAGAAAGGATCTGTAAACAGTACGTAACTGTATATTCCTGGTCTAAACCTAAACACAGCTGGTTGAGGTCAGGATGACATTTTGTTCTAAGCTTTCTTGCCTCTCTGGGTTTCGAATATCCTGCAAACATGCCTCACATGAGAAATCTCAGTTATTTTGCAGGTGCAGGTCTCTCGATAAAGGCTCCAGCGCTGTTACTTTGCCACGAGTGATCCTGAATTACTGTTGTACACAGGGTAATGCAGAGCTGGTGACACTTCTTGGAGAAAGCCGAGGCAGAAATGGTCCTTACTTGGATGTGTTCCTCTTTTCTTGCAGGATTTCAAAATGACTCCTCAGTCACTTAAGTAATCCATGAATGGATTAGGGTTTTTTTTTCTCCTTTGCAAACACAGGGGCTGTCCTGCCGGTGTAATCTTCGAGTAGTGCTCAGGGTAGCTCCAGGTGAAGGGAGGACTGTCCGTGCTGTCTGTCCTGGGCAGAGGCAGGAAACGTCCACTCTGTGACCGTGCCGTGGGAAATTGCCCACGAGAGCAGCAGCCGAGCCTGTGTGTGCTGTTACAGCCCGATGTTTTAGGGATCTTTTCTCGGCCACTTGATCCATGTCTTAACAACCCGGAGTAAGAAGAAACCCCAGCGACTCCGCGTAGCTGTGGCTCACCTGCTGTGTGCAGGGTCCTCACGCAGGAGCAGGTGCAGGAGCAAAGCACACACCTGCCTTGGGGGCTGCTGTGCTCACTCGTGTGTTGTTACTCCACGGTGCTGAGTGCGGCTTTCCCGGGTGCTGTGCTGCCGAGATACCCCTGATGGGGATGTGAACCCTGAGAGGTTTCCCAGCGAGCGCTTTTACTGCAGCAGCTCCTACCGATAGTCTCATCTTTCACCCAAAAAGGGGAGGAGGGAGCAGCTCCCGCTGGCCGGTCCGAGGAAGGGGGGTTTTACACGAGCTCCCCTATGAGGAGGGGAGCTGTGCTTGCTCTTGGGTCTTTTCTTAGGTCTCTCAGCAGCGCTGGAGTCTAGAACTGACCCGACCCTTGCAGGCTGTAGCAGGATGTAACTGAGATGTCAGCCCCAGGGATGCTGCCCATAATTAGAGAGGTGGAAATAAAGTGGCAGCAGTGCCCAGTCGGTGTTGGTGCTGCTATTGGGGAATGATGTGATCAGATACAAGGGGCAGGCACTGTTTGTTTACTAGGAGGGGAGCCCAAAACCGTGGAGATAGAGCAAGAGGTAAGCGAGCGTAGGAACATCAATTCACCACCCTTTCCTTCCTTTTCCTCCTCCTCCCTCCCCCAGCTGAATGACATCTCACGTTGTAATTGCACAAGGGAGAGGGAGAGAGGGAAAAGTGGATCTAGGAGACCCCAGGAACATACACACGTCAAGGAATGAAATCTGCACATAGGTGGTGTTTGTGAGTGTCATGAAAACATTTGGATTTCAGCTGAGTGTTTGGGGCACAGGATGAATTCAGTTTCAGTGAATTATTTGTTGTCTGTCCCTGTGGATTCCTTCTGATGTTGAGGTAGTTGGAATATGGATGAATGAGTTGATAATGCTCTAACAGCATTTGTTTTCTTTGTGTTAACAGTAAACAGACATGGCTCTTCTCATTCTGCCTGTGCTGCATCTTGGTTTGAAGAGGCACTGTGATACTCTTATGTATGGAGTGGCTTGTGATAGAAATGGAGTGCCAGATATGGGAAACGATTTAAGGAAAGGGAGGTTGCTCACCTGTGTGAACAGCCTGTCTTCTGATACCCCTCCTTTTTATTTCTCCTTTGAAAGTTCAATCAAGCAGCAATTATTTGCCTTGGTAGCAAGAGGAAACTGAAGGATGTTTTTCTTTCTTTTCTTGTAGATACTGAAATTTACTCCATTCAAAAGTATTCAGTAAAACAAGGAAAGGAAATGCAAATTCTTGCTTTTCCTAGACAGCAGTAAATTAACAATGGAATTAGTTCAGCTTCAGGAAAGAGGAATGTGTTTCATCCCACACTTCCTAAGGGAATTCATGACTTTTCTGCTGAAGGTGGGCAGTAGCAGCATAGTTTTTTTGCTGAAGACAGAAACTCGATTGCTCTGATAGAGATCAACTGTTCTGAACCTGTTGTTTTTGCAATAGACAACATGAAAAGCTGCCTTTCATTTTTGAGAAGGGACACTGAAGAAAGCTATGGAAATTGTGAGGAAAACCTTTTTACTACATTCCTGTCTCTCTCAGCCTGTCATCTCTTTCTTCTCAGATCTTTATCCTTGTTATATGTTAACCTTTTTCATTCTTTCTCCACAGAGTCTTTGAGATATGATCTTTTGTGTCTAGCCACATGGTTAAAACTAGTCTAGGCTGCCCTTGCTTTGTCTGGATTTCTTCTTGACATTCAACTGTTCAAAACAATGACCATTTTTACTGAAAAGTCGGAACATACTGGGGTTCTACAGCGACAGACATAAGCTAATTTTCTTGGCCCTTTTCTACTGTCATCTGGAGTGAAATGCTGTGGAGCACTTGCCATGTAGTCCCACCTGGTAACGCTGCTTGTTTTGGGGCATTCACTAAAGCCTTGTTGTGGCCTTTCTTGGCTTTGCTCGTGCTGAAGGAGGAGTGGCAGATGGATGCTCTTCAGCCATCATGAAGCAGCCTCCCATAAATATCTCTGGTGCTTCTTCATCTTCTGCCTTCAGAGAAGTTCCTCATGCTCTCACCTGCCATGAGCTGACTGAACCAGAACAGCTTGGCAGTGGAGTCAATAGGCCTCTGCTTATCCACCTGGAGTGGCTTTGCCTTTTTGCTGTGCTCTCTTCTTTCCTTGCATCCACTTGTCCAGCTCATCCCCTGAGGTGGAGTCTCTCTGTGCAAGAGATGTGTCTTCTTGTTCTGCTCCATGTAGCATGTTACATTTTGGAGTTCTGGTTTAGACTGGTGATCTCAAGTGTTACTGTAGGGTACAAAACAAAGGTAAAATCTTGCAGTTTTCTGTGCTGTTTCCAACCTCAGTCCAGGAATATTTGTCTTACATTATGGGTCTTTTGTTGTGTTTTCCTGCATTAGGATTCCAGTTGCACAGCTGAATTAAAATCTGGGAAATAGCCCATTTACAGAATCAACTTCCTCTTTGGCCAGCAGGAAAATTGTTCTGTATTACTGCTCTCTGCCCTGCTGTTTGGAAATAATTCCTCTGAAAATGCAGTGCTTTGAAGTGAGGCGAGGCTTGCTGGGGGCCGATGTGCTTGAGGGAAGAGGACATTGCAGTGCATTGAAGGCTTCTAATAAATCTCTTTCAAGCTTTCCTTTATATCTTTTATTTTCACGGCTGTAAGATGCTTTGGAATGAACTTTGGGTGGCACGTCTGAGGAAGTCTTAGGGTATAATCTTCTAGTCTTCTAAGCAACTTTTGAACTGAAGTGACAATGGATAGCATCACTTTTACAGTGACCTCCCTTTAGATTACTGAGATCTCTTTACTCCGGGTCTGTGGGGAGAGCTCTCCCTGGAAGCATAGGCAGAACAGCAGCATTTTTGTGGGATCGTATCTTATCTCTGCCATGCAAGCAAAAGTGCTTGTGGCCCTGTGAGTCCTGTGTGATATTTCTGTCTCTTCATGGCCCTGATGGAACTGCCCTCGTTGGACAGAATGGGTTGGGAGCCCCTTTTTGCCTTCCTCTTGGTGTTTCTAAATGTGTTGTGTAGACTTACACAACTGTTCAAAAGGGCTTCTCTTGTTGGGTCCAGTGTAAAGGACTGTATAAACTCTGTTCTATTTTGTGAAGTGCTGCAGCTCGGAGTGATTTGCACCATTTAACGCTTGCTTTGCTTACGTGTTTTTCAGGGTTCATTAAAGAATTGAATCGAAGGGCAAGCAGAAGACAAATTTGATTCTAACCCAGTTAAAGAGCACAAACCCAATTGATATCCATCCAGTAGATTATTCTGGATCTTGTGTTGAGGAGTGTCCTCCAGCACTTCCAACATCATGGTTATGTGGCTGGAGGAATGAAGGGGAGGACAGTAGACTCTGTTCTGTGGTGATGTGCACAGAGATGAGGAATGGGGGCAGGTGTTTGCCTGGGAGACTGGCTTTAAACAGTCGAATCTAACAATGTTGCACTAGGCTTTTTGTGGCAGAAAGTAATTTCTTTAATGGCAGTCTGTGTACGTGGTATATGGTCCTCCATCTGGTATAAACAGAGCTCTGCTTCTGCTCCATTTGAGAAAGTCTAATATGGTTTTTCTGTGTCAGGAAGGGTAAACAGCTTTGGAGAATGTGCCATGCTTTTGATGATTCACTTTGCTACACTAAATCACTAATTCATTAATTAGGCAAGGTTCCCATTCAGAACTCTCTAGAGCTGTGCCTCTTGCTGTGCTGATTGTAAAGGAAGACTGGTTTGGAGTTAGCCTTTGTGTCTGGTTTCCCTGGTGAGCCTGGCAAGGCCAGTGCCTTGCTCCAGGTACTTCAGGTTTCTTCCAGATCTTGTGTCGTTTGTCTTGCTGCTTATGAACAGAATCTAAACATGCTGTGGACTTTCCAGGGGTAGTAGGGCTGCTCACACATTTTGGTAGCAGTAGCCATGAGCCAGGAGGAACAAGGAGTGTGTCCAGGACGTGCCTTGTGGGCTGGGTTAGCTGTGCAGTTTGCTGTGTCCTGTTCTTGGAGGGGAATTGGTTAATGCTAATTTAGAAATTGTATAGTATCAGCTGTGATCTAAACCGGCTAAATTGCTTGCAGAGTGTCACTTGAGATGTTTGCTTCCTCCTTAGGAGAATTCTTCTGCTAATGTGTCCTTTTCTGGACCATTGTCTAGATGTCTCATCAGTCTGGAGAGGCTTGATTTTAGTGTCATGTGCTCTCTGGAGAGTTTATTTTTAAATAGTTACTGAAGCAACAGTCCTCTAAAATGCTGCAGTGTTAGGTTAGAAGGAATTGAAATGTTTAGTGATCCTCTGAAAGTCTAGATTGAAAAAATACATTTGTATCTTCTGTTCTCCAAGGCTGGTTGAAACTCTGTTAAAGATGACTTGTTTACTTCATATTTTTATTCCTCAGAACTCCTCTAGTTTCAATTGTGTATGTTCCCAAACTGAAATATTGCCAAACCCAAATGTTTTATTTCAGGGACTGCTGTGCACTGTCCTTCATTCTCTGCTATAAAAAGATGACTTGTTTTCACCTGTGGTGAATTCTGCCATCTTAAGGTGAACTTCATCTCGAGACAGTCACCTTGGAACTGTAGCTCCCATGGAGCAGTAAGGTACTATTACACAAGAAAAATAAATTTACTTCTTTAAAGAGAAGCATTTTGTAAGTCTTCCTTCCTCGTGCCAAAAACCTGGGGACTTTACTGTTTACCCTCTGCCAAAAAAATTCAAAGAAAATGTTTTTCCAGAGGTCAGATTTCCTTATCACGTTGTACTCCTCCAGCATTGTAGCCATTCTACTTTATATAATTTTCTGTCTAGATCCAAAGTCTTCAGATGGGTTGTGTCAGGACAAGAATTAAAGTTATTGTATTCATTTGAAATCATATCGTGCCACTGATAAATCAAATGATTAATCAAAAGTCGCAGGATGGCACCTCCACACATAAGAGGTTGTCTTTTTCTAAGTCTTAATTCCTTTGCTGCTCCATTCCTGTGCTCTCCAGCTATCACAAAAAGCCCTTTGTTGTTCATTTGACTGTTAAACTGTGCTTATTTTATGCTTCATCAAACTCTCAATGAGCTCAAGGTTTATAATATCAAAAGTCTGGTTCTCCAAGGGTGAGAGAAGCTAACAGGTTTCATAAAGCTGCAGGGAATCAACCAGCATACAGGGGAACATCCCAGGCAGTCAAGACTTTTTTGATGGTAGTGGAAAAGGGTGGTGAATTCTTCTCAGCATTCATGCCAGCAGCGATGGTAATTTCTGGGCACGATGCTGTCTCACAGTCAGTGTCTGTGGATGCATTCAGCTGTTGAGCAGAGTGCTTTGGTTCTAGGCTTTGGAGAAAGCAAAGAATTTCAGAAATGCAAAGTACCCATCAGAGTGAAAAGAGAGGGAAGGACATGGCCAGGTGGGTTCGAGGTGCACAGCTCGGATGTGACCCAGCAGGCCAGCTGCACACTGGTGTCACTTCTTCCTTGTCCTGGTGGTGTCACAGCCGAGGTGCATCTTGAAGGGAGGACTCGTAATGGACTGGGAATCAGTGCTCTGAGATTAACATAGTAAATTAAGATGAGTGTTGACTTCTGTTGGATTTGAGCATGAATTGCCTTACAATGCTGTGCTAATTACGGCAATTCAGGAAATGATTCACAAGAGTGGGTAGCTGAGCTTGGTTCTTCTAACAGCTGCCTTAGCTTAAGCTAGGTTGGCTTATTTACTAGAATTGTGCTTCATTTGCTACAATGGCACTTGCAAATGCTCAGTGTTAATTCCTGACTTGACTGAATGGAGTCCTTTGACAGATGACAGAAGAACAGAAGCAGCTTTCAACCTGTCTACAAAGTCAGGGGCTTTGTTATGTGTTTAGAAAAAATTCTTTACAGTGGTGTGGGGTAGAAGGTGTTTCCAGTGCTGTGAATTAAATGCTGGGTTGTTACATTGCATGTTGCATGATATTAGTGGGGTTTGCTGCATGCTTCACCACATAGGCTCCCATGTGGAAAGAATATCCTTAATAAGTATCAGGGAATCTGAGAGCCAAGTAGATTCTGTGAGCCTGTTCTCAAATGCAGTAATGACTTAAAACATTTTTTTTCAGGTATAAAAAACTGTATTGTTCTGTATCTCCAAGTAGAAATGCAAAAGATATTACTGTTCTCATTTGATGGGATAGCTGCTGCTGTGTGAAATACAAATTGCTGTGACATACTGGAGTTTATGCCACAGTTAAATGTGTGCAGTGTCTATGAAGTTTGTTATGAGAGGAAAATCTTTAGGTGGCAAGAACAAGGTCATGGGTGTGAGATTAACTTGCATACAGCAGTCCTTGTTGTGGAAAAGAATGTTTGGCAGGCATCAACTTTCTATAGCCTGATAATATTCAGGTACTGCAGAAAAATGTTCCTTTCTGTGAAGGTCTTAGAAATGGTGGTGATGTGAGCTCTGGCCACCCTCTTCAGCTCTGGGTTTAGAGGGGCTTTTCTTGCCTGGTATAGGAGGAGAACATGATGGACCAACCAGGCTTTTGGGGTGTGTGTTCTGAATTGTGAGCACTTCCTAGAGCTGTGAAACGGAGCAGCAGTGCATTGCTGGAGCCTCACCTGCAGGATCTGGTGGTTACATCCTAGAATGGTTCATGAGAGGGCAGCGGGGGAGATGAGCTGTGAGCTCCTCTCCCAGGCAGAGCCCTGACTGTAAGGAGTTAAAACTTGGAGAGGAATGGACTGAGGTCAGCAGCACGCATAGTCTGTTCAGTAAATAATTTTCTTTGCATACTGACTCCATTCTTTCACTCATTATTTGCTCCACTTATTCTTTTCCCTTCCTACACACACGCAGGCAATTTTTCTGGCTTTGTTATCCTCTCTTGCCCTGGTTCCCACCTTCCAATGGCCACTTGTCAGCGTGACCCACCCTCTGGTGAGGGGGTTGTAGAAGACAGGTTCGCTGAGCAAGAACCCCCCTGGCTCTGGGATGGACACCTCTGCTCAGTGTAGGAGAGCACGGCTGTTTTCCAGCTGCTCCTGCAAGTCTGCCTGCTCCGAGCACTGCAGTGGCTCTACGGAATGCAGCACGCAGGAGGGAGAACGCTCTCGGGCCAGACACGGAAGAATTAAGAGCTGTTGCCCACCTTTTTTTTCCCCTTGGTGGCAGGCTGCGAGCTTCTGGGTGAGTGAACATCTGGTACACGGCGTGCGCTTTTCCAGGCTGCTGGGGAAATGCGTTGAATAGCCCTGCTGTTGGAGAGAATTTGGGTAAATGTAGGACGGAGCGTCGGTTAATGCTGGAGTCTGCAAAACCTAGCAGGCTTTGCTAGGGCTTGGACAGGATGCTATGAGGAGAGAAAAAGCTTTTAAGGGTCCTGTGTCTGAGGATCCACAGAAAACAGCTAGATGAAAAAGTGGGATTTGGGGGGTTGAGTGACCTTGAATGTGTGCTCTAGTGGAACAATCCATGTGTGACTGATATTCAGGAAAATATTTTATGGGAGGCGCTTTTGTTAGGGGATAAGCAGTTTAAATGTCCTGCATTTGTTCAGAGATCTATTTTGATTTTCTAATGGAAGTGTAATAGCTGCTGCTTGTCACCTTTGTGTGTGATCTTGTAAATGCTGCTATCCCCAGGCTCCTGCAAGATGTGCTGTCTTTTGTGGGCGTTAAATTAACTTAGGGAACCCCACAGACAGAATGAAATAGGTGCTTAGCAGGTGTACTGTGGCAGCTGTTAAGAAGACGGCCCAGGTATAATCATAAATATATACTACTGGGTTTGGGGGGCTTTGGTTCTGCACCACTCAGCCATCTACAGTCCAATAACTCTTGTCTGCTGCTGGAACACAGCATCTGTGTTCTTTCTCTTTCCCTTAGGGCATTGTTGTCTGCTTCATTCTTCTGAGGTTTTTATGCTTTTCCATTGTGTTTTCTTAAATAAAAAGGCAGCTCTAGAAACAAACAAACAAAATTCCTTTCTTGTTTGACTTCTGCTTTTCCTTTATAAAACGATTTTCCTGCTTTTTCTGATAGGGCAGCATTATTAGAGCCAGGACTTTTCTCAACTAAGCTTTGTTGCTGCAGAGCCAGTGGGATAAAGTGAGTATGTAGTGCTTGCTATGAGAAGTTGTTTTTTACCCTTGGTTTAAATATTGATAGTAGTGGAGTTGCAGATCTGAAGATACTAAATCAAGACAATTGTCCATTGTTTTCTAAACAGGCTTCAGATACAGCTTTCCTATGGCTACATTGTGCAGTGAAGTGCATTCCTTTTCAGTAAATAGACTGGCCTTAAGGCCCTCAGGTTCTTCAGATCTGAGACAACAGAAGCCATCACCGAAACTAAACACAAAAGGAGAAACAATTACAGGATTTTTAGGAGTGTCTTGGGCAGTGCCCCTGCTTTCCAGTTGCTTGGTTTTTAAATCCTGGGGTTCTGTGTCCTCTTTGCCTGCTCTTGTCACACAGCACAGCTGTCTGAGAGTGCAGAGAGTCTTATCAGGAAACTGATCCTGGTCTAAAAATAGCCTTGTTGGAATAAAAGATGGTGACACCGGGTGGGTTCGCTGTGGGATCCGTAACTGCCACGATGGCATTGCTAGTCAGGGAGTAGGGTTTAGTGGTAAATGACAAGGGAAAGTTGTTCCTTAATGATGTTGTGTTTGGGAGGACATAGGGAGGGATGTTCCAAGAGAAGTATCACGAGCTTTTAGGAGAGGAAGAGGCAAGAGATGCAAATTAATAAAGGAGAGAAAATACATGTAGTGGTTAGATGAGGTGCCATAAAGTCACCGTGTCTATTGAACCATTATTCCTTTCCCATGTAGGGTTTTGGTTCCTAGGCTCATATTCTGACTGTTCTGTGTCCCCAGGACCCCAGCTGAGAATCAAAAGGGGCAGTATTTAATGTAGTTTTCTGTAAGCTGCTGTCTGCTTTTCCTTTTAGCTCTGCCAACTTCTTCAGGTGTGCTTGTGCTCTTGTGAACATGGTCCCTTCTGCCTGTACCTACTGTTTTTGTAGTAAAATTTGCCTCTTCCTGTACGTGACCTCATAATATTTTTACTAGCAGAATATATGCTACTTGCTCATTCTTAATTACTACTGAATATGTAAAAAGAAATGAAGCTTTTAATAACTGAAAACATGACTGCATTTTCCTGTTAATTGGTGATTAGGAGCAGCTTGGTAAAATGTTGGAACCCTAAAAAGCTGTGTTAATTTTGGGTTTTTTTGGTCAGGCTAGTTTTCAGGTGGATATTTAAGTACCCATTTGTGTTAGGCTGAGATGTCTTGCCATGTAATGCCTCTTTTATGATTCCTTCAAAGGGCTTGGCACTGATTCAGGAGGGCACCTTTTACCGTAGTGAGGCCTTGGGATGCTGATTTCATGCAAAAAGGAGGGGCAGACTGTGCCAGGACTTTTGTGAAGCGCTGGAATGGAATTGACTTAAATCCTGGCTGTACTCAGAGAGTGACGGGAGGTGACCTGTCTCACTGCTCGGAGATGAGCAGCCACCCTCGGGCATGGAGTTTCTCGTGTCTCTGCAGAGAAACTCGAAATGAGATGCCCTGCCTGCTTTGTGAAGGAGGAACGTAAACCAGGTGGAGTCAGTGCAGTCTTTAAACAATTTCTGGAGAAAAATCAGAGGTTCTAACCCTGATGGGTCTGAATTCAGCTTTACAAAGCCTAAAGAGAAATTGAAATGAAGCAAAACTGGGAAGGAAGGACCCAGCTTGCTTTCCTGTTTCACCTGCACACGAACCAGGGTGGACTCCACACTGCACGTACTCCCTGCCACTCAGGAGTGTGATATTGATGGTTGCTTTTCTGCTTTTCTCCTGTACTTTGCTCTCTAGGTGAGATTAGACATTTGCAGCATGACAGGGTTTCTGTCTGTAGTCTGTCCTTATCTAGGAAAGCAGCATTACCTTTTCAAGCGGTGAAAATGCTATTGATCTAACGTTACACCGAAATTCTTTCGTGTCTAGGTGTCCCTGCCCTTTTACCAAACAGGTAATAGGCTCTGTCCCCTCAGTTTCTGAAGGGAGATAAATGAAATGCAGCATTGTTGTTCTGGAGTTGACCTTCATGAGCATAGACACAGCTAGGATAAGAACCTAGGGCGGCCAATATACTGATGCCAGGAACAGGAAGAGGGAGCCTTTTGCTCTCTTGCAGATGTGATACGTGTGTGTTTGTGGGCACGAATAGCAACTAATGAATATTTATACGTGTACTAATGAAGTCCTACATCTGTTTTTACATATGCATATGGGTATGGACTTGCAAGATACCAGCGTGGGTGTGAATAGATGCAGGCCTGGGAAAATTGTGATAGCTTGTAACTGTGCCACTTGGCACATACAGTGTGTCCAAATGCCTGCTTGCAGAACCGTATTAAAAGGCAAAATAAAAATTTCTACTCTCTCCTCCCTTCCCAAAAGAATCATGAACCCTAGGGGGGGTTTTTTAAGCATAACTATCCCTTGCTGAAAATATTGCCATATTGAAAGGAATTGTACTTCCTTTCTCTGGTGACTTTTTGAATGGGAACCACTGTTGTGTGACACTATTCACTTCCCCAAGCAGGCAAACCTGGTAACGCTGCTTGTGGGACAGTGAAGGCTGTTCGAGTGAACCTGAAACCCTTTTTAATATACTGTGCAGTTTAAAATTTGGGTGGCTGGTGGGGAAGTTGGCAGTTTCGTTGGGCTGCATGCTGGGAGTTATTTCTAGGGATGTGTGCATTGAGCCCCTTCTGTGACAAAGATGCCTCTTCCTTCTGTGCTTGCTTGTTTTTAAGAGGTTGGTGATTTACAGATACATTATAAAATCTGACCTGCTAAAATTTGGGGGTTAGTCACAAGAATGTTTGTTTCTGAAGTGGAGGGTGTGTTTTATTTGTCTACCTACAGTGTTCCTGAAGCCTTTCCTTGGCACCTGTAGTGTTTCTGAAGTGTCTGTCACACCTGACAGATGGCCCCCCATGAACTACTTCTGCTCCTTTAACAAAATCATATTATAGCAAGAGCCTCAGTATTTGATTCTGAAATATTTGTTGGTGGTATTATCATTCTAATTTAAATGTTGAAAGAGTCCTGACTCAGGAGGGAACACAGATAAACTCTATTATTTTACTGCAGTCTAGATAACTTGAGAAATAAGAATACAGTGTTCTGTTCTGTTATGGTGTCTTTCTTTGTACTCTTGTTTTTAGAAGGTGTTTGACCTTTTCAGAGGACTGACCTAGTGGAGGCAGCCTGTTTTGCTTTTAGCATTCAGAGTATCTTTTTTTAAAGTGTTGTTTCAGTGTATATTTTATCATTTTTCTCTGAATGTTTCTATTGTTCGAGCCTTTTGTTCCTCAGGGCAGTCCCGAGTTAATTACCCAGCCCCTTTTGTAATTTTGTAACTTTAAGTGTTCTTTTTCAGAAAACCAAGAAATAAATGAGGTTTATGGCTGTTTAGTGGCTTTGTCAATGTAATGAACACAGACCTTGAGTATGGACTGTATTTGGGTTTTTCCCTGCAAACATCCCAACTACTGCCTTTAAAAAACAATGTAGACTATATGACTAATCAGTGCCTGAATTTTATATAACTTGGCCAGTCCTGGGAGCTGCACTGAAATACACAATATAACACTTTTTGATATAATTCTGGCTCTGGCAACAGTCATACCTCTGGTGCTTTCTCATGGTGTCCTGCTCCATCAGGTGAAAAAGAATGGAGGCAGGGAAAATCAATGCACGAGCGGTTTCATACAGTGAAAACTAGTGAATAAATAGTCCAATAATAGGAGTTACAGACTTGAACTGAATTGGAGTTGATATTTGAGGATCAATATGCAGTGAGTGAAGCAGTTGTTCATATTGGAATATGTTACATTCTGCTTCTGGCATGAGAGCATGTGCTCCATCTAGTTCTGATGTTTGCCAGTGGGTGGATTTCCTCCCTGGAAATCACTATGCCCTCGGGTGTGCTTTTTTAATATCGGCCAGTCTGACTGCAGATCCTTTCTTCCCTGCGTGTTCCTGTGTGCCTTTGTTTGTTTGTTTTAATTCCTGGTCACACCGAGTTATTTGCTTGTAAATTAATTTATGGAAATTAATTTCACGAGTTTGTCAGGTAGTGTCTCAGAGACCTTTCTTTGTGTTTTTCTAGTTAACTCATGGAAAAGAGGCAGCTCAGTTTGCCAGGGCTAATGTATGGGAACTCGTGGAATTCTTCCTGCTTCTGCTTGGCATGCTAATAAGGATGAAATAACAGTCAAAAGAAAAAAATGGAATTGGTACTACTGCCCTCAGAAGGGAAGTGAGCCCAGCAGCCTTATGTGGCTTCTGCCTTCTTATGCTGGCTTATTCACTAGAGTAAACCTGACTTGTATTTTTATTGGACTTTTGAAGGAGTCCAGATTTTACAACTGTGTTTAACACTCCTAGATGAGTGGGAGGTTCTCCTGTATATGATATGTAGAAGCCCTCACTTTTGGTTTTGTAGAAGGATAATCAGTGAATGGCAGACCAGTATTGTCACTAGTGATGCAGCTTGAAAAGAAATTGCAACAACCCCTGGACTATTTTCTTTTACTTAAGAGCATAATGTGAGAGTGTGTGGTTTGCCAGCTGAAGAAAGTGTGTATGGTTGCTTTTTTTGGCTCAGTTCTGTCTTTTTAAAACACTTAAATGAGCAAATGACTTGCTCCTTTCCCTGATCTGGCTACTTCTTTCACAGCCTCATCTGAGATGCATTCACAGGTTCCAAGCAGGGTTTTTTGAATGGCTGACTTGCTGGATATGAAGGCACAACTTGGGCTTTTGTTGGTAAACAGCAGTAGTAAAAATAATAATAACAACGAGATTGTGTGCCCTGGCTGATATTAACCTGTGCTGTTGTAACTTCTCTCCTAAAGACAGAAATCCCCTCCTTGGTGGTTAGAGCAGAGCTCACACATCTAAGCTGGATCTACGAGTCCAGACTGGAGGCCTAGGTGGTATTTATTCTGGGATTGAGCTGTGTCTTCAGCCCCCATAAGCATTCCAGATCTCTGGTTAAGGACAAGTAAAAGCCACGTTTTCCCAGTTCTCTTCTGGTCTGTTGTAGGTTGTAGCAACAATCTGTTGCGTGGTTATCAGAGAGAAAGTGAATCATTTACTTTGTGCTTTTCCAGTAGGTGCCAGTTTTCTGATGGTGGGAAGCAGAAGTTTGGATCTGAACTGTGAGAGGAAAGGGCTCTGCTCGGTTCTTACTGAAACAGCTTTGGCTTTGGAGGTTTTGTCAGAGGTGAAAATTTCCTCTGCTTTTCTGTGGAAGAGCAGCTGCTTGGAAGATGGTTAGTGTTCACGCGGTGTCCGTGTTTTGTATATTTTGACTGAAAAAGGCAAGATACTTCCATTTCCTACTATTGTTGCATAGAGTCCAGAGCAGCACCATCCAGTGCTTGCAGTTTGCATTAATAGAATTTTTTAGTTGTTTTTCATCTGTTTGTGTATCTGCAGCAACAGTTACGGTTGGAGCTCTAATTTCGTTGCTCTTTTCCAGGTTTATGCTCACTACTTGTGTTATGGTTAAGCAGTGGAGATTCATTTTGGCACATGGAAGAAATGCCCTTATCTTGACTGTTTTGTTTCCTTGAAAATGCTTTACTGCTTGCAGGTTTTTACTCAAGCGTGTGCTATGCTAACAGAGCCAGGGAGATCTCAGTGTTGTTTTTGTCAGCTTGACAGTGTGTCATGTTCAGAGTTTCTGTTTGCGTGGCTGCTTTTCTCTGGTGCTGAAAAGACATTTATAAACTTTACTGGAACAAGGGAACACACTGGATTTGAAGACGTGTAATGGTTATTAGGGCATGCGTGCAGTCTGGTTTGTAGAAACACTTCTGCCTATGGAGTTCAGACTTTACAGCTGGGGAGAGCTCTTCATCTCACAAACCTGCAGTTTATTTATCGCAGTGCTGTTTTTCTCCTGTGAAACAGAAGCAGAGGCACCAAATAGTCACATTTGCCTTGGTGGGGTTGCTGCACCCTTTGGCTGAGGGCAGGCCTGTTGACACTAGCCCAGTTCTGACACAGGTGCCCTATTCTAGTCTCTTCTTTAAAAGCTGGTTTTAGGTATTGCTTTCAGCAATTGTGTGCGCATAAATCCTGTCTAAATAAAACTCATTTGCTACAAATGGAAGAGAAATCTGAAGCATGCATTAAAAACATTGCTTTGAATGTGGTAGGATGGAATAAGGGAATCCTAAGCAAACTTCTGGGTGCTTGATTCCCTGCAGCCATCCCTCTAAATGGGAAGGGCACAACTCCTCTTTGTAGTTTGCAGTGAGGCGTAGAAATGCGGCATCTCGCTGACCGTACAAGTAACAAACCTCTTCCCATCCTGTTCCCAAGGAATGCTCTGATGTTTGTGCTGTTATCTTTTGTGCCAGGGCTATCTGCTTTTCTGGGCCACAGCCCATAAACCAAAACAGCCGCTTTGCCTCCTGCTCTCTCAGCCTTTTTCCTCTCCTGTCAGGAGAGCTCCGTGTTTGGAGGAGCACAAAGCGCCCTGTGCGAGGCAGATAACCACGGAGTCGATGTTTCTAGGAGAGGGCTTGGCTCTATCGCCGGCTGCTGTCAGCTCACCCTGGACTTTGTTACAGGGCTGATAGCGCTCTCCAAGAGCCAGATCTTTGTGTCCCCGTGTTGAAGTGCTACAGACTGGCTGGGGAGAGCTGTGTGAGCACAGAATGTGTTTGTGCGTGTGTTACCCTCCCCTTGAGGAGGGCGGCATTGAACTGTAAAGTGAATTTGTGCTGCTCGTGTGAAGGTCTGGGCTGGCATCTGTAGGAATAAGGAAGGAAGGTTGATGGCATGGGCTGAGGCACATGGGCAGGGCACACACCAGAACTTGGCTGAGGATGTTCTTTACTTTGGGATTTGTGGCAAGCGCCCTTGCTTATGACTTATTTTACTGTGAAGGTTTCTGGCATTGTGGATACCTGTATGAGTGGAAGCCGTTCTTACACTGATCAAGAATATTGGTGTCATCCTACAACGTGAGGATGTAATGCCCTGCACTCCTAGGTATGCTCCCAGCCTCTGAGGAAGCCTTTCTAGAATTTAGGAACAGTTTCAGCAGGGACAGCTGGCTTTTTGTGGCACGGCACGCTTCTGGTAGGGCTTCCTGGAGGGCCTGAGGAAAACAGGATTCAAATTGTCGTAAGGCTCGGTGGGGTTTAGATGTGCAGATATTTCAAGGTCTTCTGAAAAGAGCTCATCTGATAGACCATTATAGGCCTATCTCAAAACAAATGGTTAGAGGTGAGATGTGCATTTTTGAAGAACTGACTGAAAAACTTTGTTTATTGTAGAAGTACTAAAGAGTAAAGTGCCATAAAACCAAGGTACCAGCTTTTAAAATTTGGATGCCTTTGTGTCATACAGCCATCTGTTATGTCATTTAGTAGCTCTGCCAATGTGATTAGGGTAATTTGATAAATAAAGGGTTTAATGTTAGGGGTTTTTTTTCTTTTTGTTCATGATTTATCATTTTCAAGGAATAAAGTGGTAGACCCAAGAATAAGCTTGAAGTTAAATTCAACCATATGATGAGAAGCTTGAATCCTTGAAAACCTGTGGCTCTGAACAAATTGGTTTATTGGAAAATAAACCTGATCTCAGGGTTGAGGACTGACAGAGGGCTTTAAGATCTTGCTTTTAACTCCTGCCTCTCAGTTTCTCTGCTAATGTTCTGTCTCCCCTAGTTTTTCCAGCACTGGTGCTAGTGGTCCCCATTTGAATCTTAAGATAATATTCTTTCACCGATCAAAGGCTTAGACTTTGCTTCAGCTGCCCTCACTTGCTGTGGCTTTGTGTGAAACAAAATATTTTATTGATAAGTCTCCATTAGTTGGAATAAGTTGTTGACTTTTCGAAGGAAAGATGATGTGGGATAGACACAGAGAACTCTACAGTGAAAGTTCTGCAAGTTCCTTTTGAAGGACAGTTTTGTTTGTGTGAGAGTTAGGACTAAACTCTAATGGTTTTGCACTGTGCTCAGAGACTGAGCCTTGTTTTCTGGTCACTGACACAGTAAACCTAGAGATGGTTCTCTCTGAGATTGGTCCCTGTTGATCAGGCTTCACAAATGGATTTAGCAGGGGAATAACACAAGCAGTTGGGTCCCAAAGGAATATTGGCAGTAGAGTCTATTCACTGACTGTTAAGTGAAGGTATTTTCTTGTCTAAGAGCCTGTTAATCCACATTTATGCAAATATCTTGATGGCGATTTATAGGATGCAAGTTGAAGTGCCCCCTTGGAACTGGCCTGCTAGCTGTGAATTCTGCAACCTTCCTGCTATAAAACTACCAAAGTGACTCAGTACATAACAAAGCAAATTTGCAAATCCCTCGTCTACCCATTGCCCAGGCAGCTTCTGGTCACATTGCTCCTCTGGCTGGCTCTTTAGCTAAGCGATGTTTGAAGACTGTAAGTAGTTGGTTTGTGGCCTTGAAGGGAGATTATCCTTCTGTGCTTAAGTTCAGGAAGAGCTGGAGTTCCTGCCTCCCTCAACTCCCCTTGCCTTGAAGCAGTAGGAATATGGGAAACTCTGTACTGCCACTTGTGCTAAGGTAAGCTGGGCCTTCAACCTTCTAGGATGTTATCAGTGTTATTTCTGTCGCTTTATCGAGTGAAGTAGCCTCTTAAAAGCACCCCAAGTCAGATGTTTATTTAGTGCTTAATGTAAAGCCTTCCTTCCGGATTCAGGAACATTCCCATAAGGACTCTTTCAAGTTGAGGGCATAGTGAGGTTATTGTGTAGGAGAGCAACAGGTTTGCTTAATGTTCATTGAGTGGTTTCTAAGTGCTCGTGGTGATTTTTAATGGAGAGAAATGTTTGGGAGTTCATAAAATCACAGAATGGTTTTGGGTTGGAAGCAACCTTAAAGATCATCTAGTTCCAGCCCTCAGGAAGAGCTGGGGAGGGGAGCTGTGCTCTTCAAAGAAGGCTGTTCATAACATCACCAGAAAAGGCAGGCCAGGAGAACAACTTGGATAAGTCTGCTGGCCACTGGTTCTCCTTCCTTCCCGACTGGAGTTGGGCTCAGGCTGATGTGGGGGAGTGACAGTAGAGCTTTTCCTTTCCTGTGCAAGTAGAGTTTAGATTAGATACTAAGAAAAACATCTTAATGTGAGGGTGGTGAGGCCCTGGCACAGGTTGCCCAGGGAACCTGTGGCTGCCCTGTCCCTGGAAGTGTTTAAGGCCAGGCTGGGTGGGACTTTGAGCAACCTGGTCTAGTGGAAGGTGTCTCTGCCTCTGATGTGGGGAGTTGGAACTGTGTGATCTTTAAGATCCCTTCCAACCCAAGCCATTCAGTGATCCTATGATTTTTCAGGCAGCACTACTCTAACACTTCTTCCATCTTGCAGGGCTTGGTAACCACAACTGGTACAAAGACTTTTAAGTCATGTCGAGTCTCTTGTTGAAGGAATTGATTTAAAAAATCAAAATCTTTTCTAGCTAAGTGTGTTAACTTTGAAACTTAGGCATTTCAGAAATTTGGTCATGTTTTCAGACTGTTCTAGAATGGAGAGTAACAGGCTAAAATCAGTTATTCTTTTGGTTGTTTGAGAGTTTATGTAAGACTAAAAAGTTTGCTTCCAGTTCTAATGTGTTTAGTCTAGAACTCGTCTAGTACGATGTGGAGATACCATACTGAAGGAAATGCTGAGCCATAAATGAAAATACTCATGATTGATGGGAAGAGACTGAAGCTGTTGCCTCTCAGCTCAGTTCCTGCTTTCAGGAGTTTCGAGGTGCCCATGTACTGACCTCAGCTCTAGAAGGAGTTGAGTTTGTCTCAAATGATCAACAGCTGCAAACATTATGCCTTTCCTGGGACACAGCACCAAATATGATGTTTTTTTCTTAAATAACAATTGTTTAAAAAAGTGATGCAGCTGGTTATAACCCGCATAAAAGCTTATGTGCTGAGAGACAGCGTGTGATGAAACGTGAAGGACTCTGATCTGGCAAGGTCCTGAGTCTTGTAAATGCTGCTGCATTTGGTGTTTAGTCCTCTGAGTAGCCAGGGTAAGGAGTGTATGTGGGGAACAAAAACAACAGTAAAAAAGGCTGGAACTTGAACTAGACAAATAACTGCTTTTGAATATGAAGTACCCAAAGGCTCATGTGTTCAATAATCTGAAAAATAAATATGCGTGGGAGGGTGATGGTGATGGAAATCCACTTACCCGTAAAAAGTACTTCTGATACTCATGGGTTTCCCCACACTCCCAAAAAGTTGTTTTAGTGAAATGAACATAGCTATGTGGAACAGCTTTTGCCAAGGATAAGAGAACAAGCCCATAAGTATGACCTGTACAGAGAAGCTTCTGACAGGATGTTTTCCAGAGGCTCTTGTACTAACCTGTTCTTCCTTGCTGGCACAAAAATGTGGAGTATGCAGGCCAGTCTTTTTTCCTCCGCTGAAATCTAGTTTGGAGGCTGAGAAAGAACATTATTTATTCCTTGAATCTCAAATTTTCCATGATACAGCAGGGCTACTCATCATCCTTCCATACTCTAGTGGTACGAGTTAGGAGCAGCCAGTGATGGGAACGGGTCACCCATGTGGGTGTTTGATGGAAGAGGAATAGGTATGTCTGGTGTAACCCTTTGATTCCCCCTTCCTCCTGCCCCACTGGTCTGTGCTGTGGGCCGTGTTTGAGCTCACGTGAATCTCCGTGGTTGTGTTACATGAATTGAAATCGTGGCTGTGCTCTCTGTTGTTGAAGAGAAGCCATCCCTCCTTTTGCTTCCTCTTACTTCGGATGTAGCCTCTTTTCCCTTTCTCTGCTCGAAGTACCCAAGTGGTTCTGAACTTCAAATTGGGCAGGAGGGGGGTCTGTCTTCTGTCATTGTCCTGTACTCTGTCTATCACAGGTGCTCAAGAGTGGCAGTTGCGTTTTGTTTCTGAAAACCAGCACCTTTGTGTGTGTAAAATGTGCCTTTGGCTGGAAATGCTAGATGACTTGTTTTGAACAGCAACAGGCCCAAATTCAGATGTTTTCCTGCTTCAGAGAGCTTATTTGCAAATGACATTGCTCGCCTCATAACCTTCACTCAGTATCCTTTAGTCTAAAAATAATTACTGCTTGTGTGAGGTTTCAAGGACTAGTACTTTGCTTGTTTTCAGCAGGAGGCCAACAGGTTTTGTAAAAGACTGATTCATGTAATAGTTTATAAACAAAAAATTTTGGCTAGACAATGGAACACTCCAAATCTGACCCCTAGTAAACTTTTATATATTGCATATTTCAATACGCATATTATTGTTCTTAAAGAACATAAATATTTATGTAGTTTCCTCTCTGTCCCTTTAGGGTATTTTTTTCTGGGTCAAGAATTGGTCAAGAGGGCATGTAAGGTACCAGAAATTGAGACCCAACTCATGTGTTAGTTATCTTTAGGTCCTTGAGCAGCAGTAGTGAAACAAATCTTTGTGCTGTGTTTCCCTTCTCCCTTCAGAGTTTTTTCAGGACCAAGCCATTCCTGTCTGCTTGTTGCTGATCAAACACTGATCAAACAGTTTTGTTCTCAGTGTCTAAATGGCTTCAGAAATTAGACTTGAAAGGCTTGTGTGTTTCCCTCATTTTGTTTTGTTCTGTCAAGGTTGGGAGCACATCAGCCGTGGAGAGGAGGAATTCCAGGTTTGTGGCATGGCAGCTTTGGAGGGAGCAGGTCCATGTGTGAACCCTGCTTGGAGCAGCCTCTCATCACAGTGATTAAAAAGGTGCTGGTGCAACATGATTGATCTTAAGAGCTTTAATAGAGGAGAATGAAGGCAACTGTAACTTCCCCTCTTGATAACACCCAAGGCTTATCGTCTCTGTGCATCTAAGGTGCATCAACAGAAGAGGAAGCTTTTCTGGCAGCCTCTGGGAACCCTGTCCTGGATGCAGGTCCTGCTGAGCTTGGTAATCCCGAGGAAGGGACTTGGTTTCCCATAGGCATTTGCAGAGCTCAGCATGTGACCAGGTATTGTGGCAAAAACCTGAGCCAGGAGAGCAGCAGAGTGCACGCTCTCTGACACTTGGGTGCTCTTCAGTGTTATGCTGGCAGAACCTTTTGGATTTTGGGGCTGTGGTTTGGTTTTTATTAATTGTCCTTAGTCTTTCTCCCTGTGCCATCCTCAGAAAACAGTGAGGCAGCTGTGTGCCCCAGTGCTTGAAGACTGAGAGAGAACTCATAGATACTTCCATGGAAAAACTAATTAAAGGCTACTGAAAGCAGTTACTACTAATGGACTTAGAATATTCTAATATTAAACCTAACAGAAGTATTAAGTTGACGAGGTGTTGAAGCAGCACCTTTTTAGTCACATTCTCAGTGTAGTGAAGCCTGTCACAGGTTCTGCATGTACCAGACTGGGGTCTTGGTATTAACCTGAGCTGGGACAGTTGTCAAGAGTCTGAAGAGAGGAGTGTTTTCCAGCTCATGTGGCTGCAGATTCTTGATAAATAGCTGGTTGGCAGGCTCTGTTGCTGTAGCTAGGGTGGAGGCTATCAGCTCTGTGGTGTTGCCTGTTCCTTTGCATTTCAGGGTGGTAACTGGGTCTGAAAGTGGTTGGGGATTTTTTTGGTGGTCTTTTTAGTTGTTGGGGTTTTTTTTGTTATGTTTTGTGGGGCGTTTCTGTTCCTATTTGGCAGGCATCTACAGTATGATGGCAAGAAGTCTTGTCTTTTCCAAGGCTTGCCCAACCCTAGGAGCCAGAATTGTTCTGTCTGTCTGATGCTAAGTTCCTTTCTCCCACCCCTTATTGTTCAATCCTCACTTTGCAAGCTGTTTGAAGAGCAGAGTTTGACCATGTAAGTAATCCCAAGAGGGTGAAGATAAAATCTTAAGTGAAGTTGTCAATCAACAAAAGGACTAACGAATGTGTTCTAAAATGTGCTGGGGTAATAGAAAATTCTGAATGTTCAAGAGGAGGAAAGGCATGTCAAGACAAAGAAAAGAGAGTAATTTCTAGAGGCTTAAAGATGACTGTAAAGGCATATTTACTAGCTCTTCTGCTTTTCTAAGGGGATAACAGGTGCCAGAGTTAAAGAAGTTCCATTTCAACAATTCCCCGTGTTCAGGGGTGACAGGCTGACTTGGCATAGCCGATGGTCGACGTGTGAAGCGCTTCAGTTCGGGGTCATCAGTTCAAACACAGCCTTGGTCAGCAGTGAGAAAAAGCTGTTGCCACGGGAGGTTTTTCAATGAAGTGAGCTGGCAATCCGTCAGGCTCTTAGGGCATGGGTTTCTGAAAAACAGCCATAAATGGTACCTGCAAATAAACTTGGAGTCAAAGAAATAAACAGGTGTCAACGATAACCTAAAGAAATGAAGTTAGGCCTACAGGGAGTAACAGGCATTGGGCACTCGTGCTTGTGCAGCTGATAAATGGAGTGTTTATACATTCCTCAATGAACTTCAAATAAGAAAAACTAGTCAGTAGAGTGGTGAGAAACTTCTAACTACATCACCCACACTTTCACTGTCCAGATGAAGGTAGAAACCCATGATGGTAACATTGCTGTGTAGGCCAGGCCCCAGCAAAGCTGTGCTTTCATGGTCAGAATAGGCAGTCCTTGAGTTCCTTTTGACTCTCAGTCCCCTCTTTATGCGTACCAAATTACCACTTTTTGGTTGTAGTGGCTTTTTCAGAGTCCCGTCTAGCTCTTGCTTGTGTATATCGTTCATCAGAGGTGCCGTTCTGCTGTGGAGAAATTGAGCCTGACTCTCCTTTCCTGGAGTCCACAGCCTAATTCCTGGGCAAAAGTAAACACCTCCTCTATTGTCCTCTTAGAAGCTTTGCATGGAATGTTCTTGCCCTTCCACCTATCCTTGGAGCAAAGGATGAGATGGTACCAGGCTTTTTTCCACTTCTGTAGCTGTTTTTCCACCTCCCCCCACATGCTTGGTCTAAGCCAAGCTAGACAGCTCTGTTCATGCAAACCTAGTTATTCCTTAGGGAAGAAACAACAAATGAAAGTAACTGACCCTGAAGCTCCTTACTAAGGAGGCAATGCTAAAAGCTGTTCTGCCTGGAGATGCGAACTTAAAATAGCTCTCAAACAAAGCTGCTTTTTTGTCTTCTCCCTTTTTAGCCCCATCTTGCCACATTGTGGTCAGAAATGCTTTTTTTAAAAGTTTATGACAGTTCTGGATGTTTTCTTTGACTGAAATCAATGTATACTCTGACATGAAATCATCTGCTTTAGGGAGGGAAGAGAAACCAGCTGCCACATCACCAGGGCTCTGTCTGCCCATTGCCCTGCGTACGTGTGATGGGGACACAAAAGGGTGATAGTATTCAGCTTTTGCTGAAGTGTCTGTGTGTGATTTGAGAATTTCAGCTCAGTCTCCTGCCTCACTGCTATTCCAGTTGCCCGCTGTTCTACCTGATTTACCCTTGCCCTTCAAAACACAGATGGGATTCCCGCTTTCCACCTGCAGCTCTTTCCCTCGCTGCCAAAGAGAGCATAGTTTAATGGATGAGCTGAACTCTGCCTGGATGGTAGGTGGTGACGTAAGTGTGCATAATTGAAATGCATCGATTTCCCTGGAGTGCAGAATTGAAAGGCAGGAGGTTAAGCCAGCAGGATATGTGCTCTTGTTCTAGAGGAACAGTGAAGTAAGGCAGCAAAAATGCAGGAGCAGCTTGCTGTGCTGCACCACGTCAGTGACAGCAGCCTCAGCTGAGAATTCGGGAATTGCTTGGAAATGGGCAGATTTTGTGTTGCAATCAAAGAAACCTCCTCCTAATGAAGGCTTTGTGGAGCCTGTCATAGCTCTCCTTTAAAATGGTGGCGAGCTGGCAAAAAGTGGGCATTAAAAAAAGTGGAGTTAAAGGACTTGAAACTGAACACAAACTGAATGACACTAATTGAAATTAATTGTTGCTTTATCTTGTCCAGCACTCTTGCAGTAATCTTTCATCTTGCTGCTTTGAAGAGTAAATAGATTTTATAGCAGGGACAGTATGTGCTTTTCTGGCTGCAGGATTGTTTCCAAGTAAACTTGTCTTCCTTTTTCCTCTGAGATGTCTCCCTTCTGGATCTTTGGGTGCACTTGTTACCTGTATAACACAGATTTATTGATGCCACATGAAAATCCCTGCTGATTTGAAAAAATGAGATCTAATATGGCTTAGTTCAGTCATAACCTTTTAGAGAATCTGGGAAACTGTGTATTTTGGCTCTGGAAAGAAAGATGAGAAGCCCTTGTAGAAATGGTAGTTGTTTAAGCTGTGGTTGCTTTCTGCCTGCTTAGGCAAGGCCTAATTATCTGCTTCCTTGCAAGCGTATAATAATTGTGATATCTTTAGCAGCTTTGTGGTACAACTTCACCCCATGAAAGACAGAACTTCACAGACGGTTTACATTCTCCTGAACAAAACATACTCCAGGAGAGTAGGAGCTCTCCTCTTTGTGCAGCTTACTAGCTGAAGATGGTAAGTCAGATAGGTTTTCAACCTGAATTAAAGTAATTTATGGAAATTAGGTTTTTGACCATATTTTTGATTCAGAGCCATATTGGTAGCTTACAACTTTTTCTTTTGTTGAGAGAAACTCTCTAGTGCAAATAAAGTATGAAAGCTTGTGAAGTGGTGCTCTGAATTCTTAGATAATTAGATGATCACACCTAAAACAGAGAGGTGCCAGAGCCTAAAGGTTGATCTTTTCCAGGTTACAATACACCCAATGTATTGTTTGCCACTACAGATGGGCTGTAATTATGTCTTGTTTGTATACCTGCCTTTTTTTTTTTCTTCTTCCTGTGCTTATCCCTGCCTCTCCATCTGAAATTTGTGCAAGGAAACATGCCAATCAGTTGGCACAGGTATTTTATGTTCCCTGTGTCAGGATTCCCGAAGAAACAGGATCGAGATTGTCTTTTGTCTTGTTCCCTAGCTGTGTGGAAGAGGGCTTGAGGGGGAATGTCTTGGGGCACTTGAGAAGTCTCAGGTGCTGACCTGTGAACTCAGTGAGACAAATATATTTTGTCAGGCACCCGACCAAGAGGTCTGAGAACGCTCACGGAGAGCGGGGAGAATATTGCTCTTCAAATGTTCTGTCCTTAAGCATCAAACCTTATGGTAATTTACATCCCACGAGCTTATTAGCCTTGCACAAAAATGAATCTGTGGATATTTGTGTAATTTTCCTGCAAAATTATAGGAAACATAATCTAGACAGCTAAGGCTTATTCCTCCTGTTATTTTTTTTAAGTAGTCTAATTTTAAATTACTTGAACAACAGACTTCCACAACTTCCCTTGAGTGTGCCAAGTTGATAATAGAGCAAGCATTGAGTTTGACAACAGCCCTGATGGGGGTATGAGCTTTTCTGTACTGCTTTGTCACAGTTTCTGATGGCAGCCCTTTGGACTGCTCTAATTGATGTTTCTCCAGCATTTTTTGGGAAGCTAGTTAGCTGTAGCCCTATAGAGTACAGTTAAGGTCCTGGAACAAAATTCTGCTTAGGGTACAGCCACTATGTGTGCAAGAAAAAGGCAGTGATAAATCTACAGGTTTTTAAAAGTGAAGTTAAATATGGGGATGTTAAAAGAGCAATCGGAGCCTTTCTTAAGGGGGTAAGCAAGATTAAATATGTCTGCATTTTTAAAGAGGTGTGTTTCCTTAAAGCAGCCAGAAGGTTTAATGGGTAGATCCAGACAAATAATTTTTATTCTTTCTTTGCCTGTTAAGCAGGCTGGGTTCTTGGCTTTGCTCATGCAATTTCTAGTTAAACTTAGCGGTAATGCAACTTAAAAAAAAAAAGTCAAACAAAAAAAGGAACTTGTTTTCCCAGACATGTCATAAGGAGGTGATTGAAACTGCAGATTTTATTTTTTAAATATTGATATAAATCTTCTGCCAAGACCTTGCTGATTTTTAATATTTTTTTTAAACTTTCACTGACTTTGAAAACGAAGGGAGATTGTTACATTTCTTACAGCCTCTGCCCTAAGGTATAAAGATATGGGTATCTTCATGATTTGCATAAAACAGCTGAAGATCCCACAATTGCCTAAGGGATGGATCTCATCTCACCACAAACCTTGTGTTTGTTTTCCTCTTCCATTTCTCTTGTGATAGTTGTGCCATGTGGGGGGGAGTCAGGTCAAATCTCTGACCTGACTGAAGAGGCTGCTCGTGTTTGGTTAAGGCAGGGGAGTTTCCAGCATGGTCTTCAGTTGAAACTCGTTTCCAAAATCAGGGGGAAGAGAAACAAATACCCTTCAGTGGTGGCATGGAATAGATATCCTAGATAAATAGATTTAAGTAAAGCAGGGATCCATGTGTATGGAGATCCTGGTTGCATCTGCTGTTACAGCCTCCAATTATGCATTAACAGGAAGGTTGTGTGGCTACATTTCCGACCACAGAAGTGCTGTTCCCTTCTGCATTATCACCAAGTACTTAATAATACCAGCTGATATGATTTAGTAAACCCAGTGAAACCACAGGACTGGAAGAGAAAGTTGTAAAATTCAGGAACTGGTTTTGATGAACAAGCTTGTTGTCTTTGGCCTTTCTCAAGGTGGAAATGCCCGTTAGCACTTCTTCTTTGGACATAGGTACTGAATTTTCTCTTGGTCATTTTTGACTGAGATTGCATTTAAAAGTGCCCAGTTTTAAGAAATGTAGGAATAGTGATAGGAATGAATCCAGTGATAGGAATGAATTTTGAAATTTAGAATGCAAACATATCCAGACATAAAAAATAAAAGCTAAATAGACCGTATTCCTTGTTCTGCTCTGGCAGTACTATAAACGTAGGAAAAGTCTAACACTTGCTTCTTCTGAGATATATTTACAGAGTTCAGCGTAGCTGGCTTGCTGGTGATGGATAACAGCTTTCCCTTTGGAATCTCCAGTGTCATCCCAGTGCAATTTTTGGTGACCGAAATAGTCCGAGAAGAGCGTCCTTAAACTTTTGGAAGAAGATTCCTCTGTCCCCAAACTATTCCCTGCACTGTTCTTGGCAATTTGAAATGGAGAGGTAGCACTGCAGGAATAGCTCTTCTTTCTAAAAGGGTTTCCTCTTCACTGGAGCATCTAAAAACAAAGGGGGGGGAAAAAAAGAAAACCACCAACTGCTGCTTTTCCTGCTCATTGTTTGTGACAAATTCAAACATTGAAAGAATTAAAACCAATTAAGTTTTGGTTTCCTTATCTCAAAATTTCATATAATAGTGATCTGTAAAGTATTACTAGGGATACCAAGATATGGAATAATTTTTTTAGTGTTTTTAATTAAAAATTAATTTAATTAAAAAGTGAATTTTTGGTCTTTTAAGGCTAAAGAAACCTACACCCTTTTTTCTTTCTTTAAGCAGTGAACTGGAAAGCGCAAGGATGCATTGAAATAATTTATATAAACTTAGCAATGGTAAGGTAGCAAGTCTTAAAATTAGGCACTTCTACTCCTTCCAAAATCTTAAAGCCATAATCAGGGGTTTGTGTTTGACATGGGCTTTGAAGAATTGAATTTTAAGGATTGTAGTAATAATTTGCAGAGCCCTAATATGTCTCCTTTGGATGTGCTTTTGATTCACTACTTGAGGAGCCAGATCACTAAAGAAAAAACGTCTGATAAAATCTAGAATACTTGATATTGAAACTGCATGTGTGCAGATTTTTCTTTAGATGAAAACAAGCTTGCTTTTAAAAATAGAATCCCATACTTTCCTTTTTATGCGAAGGGAAGGATGAGTATGTATGAAATGCAGCAGAAACTCAGTGAATACTTCTACAATCACCAGCTGACCTCTTTAAGCTAAAGACTTGATTCGAGTTTTGGCTAAAAGTTGTTGGCTGGGATATTTTCTTCCAAGTTTCAGCATAAATTCCTAAGTTTTCGAGCAGGTCTGCACCATGACAGAGTATAAGAATGTGGTAGCTGAATTTAGCCTTGTACCCCTACCTGGGCTGCTCGCTGTGAGAAGGGAGACACTGATCCTGTGCACTGAGGACACCAGAAAAGTTCTCACATTTCCAATGCTTGTGGTATCCATGTCTAGACTGAAGTTTTTTCCCTGGAAAAGACTTAGTGCCACTTTCCCTCTTTGCCACAGGATCTGAATGGAGGTAGTTGTTTTCTAAATAAACACACACAAATTGTTACTTATTTTCTTTTAACAAAAGTTCTTTCTAGTCTGGACCTGTGACTGGAGAACTTCAGCGTTCCAGTGAGACTTGCTGGAATGTTCTGTGTGGAACAGTGCAAAGAAGTGTGTTCTGTATCACCCAGCATCTGTTGCCTCAAGTAACCATTGCTCAGGACTTGTTTGCCCGCAGGACCAGACGTGGCATTTGCATGGCTCGTGACTGGTTTCAGGCCAGTTGCTGAAAGCAGTCCCGCTCAATCTCTCCTGGGCCTTGCCCCTTTATAAGTGCTGAGGTGATTAACTTCACTTTTAGACTGCTGGCGGGAGCACACTTCCAGCTTTGGCCGGGTAATCTTCTCAAATCCCGTCTCCACACCCTCCTGTTAGGGGATGAGGAAAGAAGGACCCCGGGTGTCAGAGGGTTGACCTGCTGGAGGTTCTCCAGTCCCGCATGCATGGGTGTAACAGATTCCCACTAAACAAGGTTTTTTTTAAAATCTGCTCTTTGTAGGGTCAACCTGCTCTGCTGGTTTCTTAACCTGTCTTCCTCCATGAGCAACCTTTTCTTTCCTGGCAAAATCACTTTTTTTTCCCCAAGTACTTTTAAGTAGCTCCCATGAGCTGAGACTGGAAACAGCTTCTCATCCCAGAGGTGACCCTTATGTTATTGAGCGAGTTCATGTCAAAATTAAAATGGCAACCCTGCAAGAACTAAAGATTCTTGATTACACCAAAACTGAACCAGGAGTCTTTGGATTCTACTGTTTTAAATCGTGTTGACACATTGCAAGTCATCCAAACAGTGGTTTTGTAAAGGCAAAGGTAGATAATTTAAAATTGAAGTGATACATCTTTGATTCTTCTCTGTACATCGTTATCTTTCCTCACAGCCTTGTAACACCAACAGCACAGGATAAGAGAGTAATCTTTGGCTTTGAACTATCTATTTAAAACCTTATGGTTCAGTTGCCAGCTGCATAGCTATTCTTTGTTGCCCCATTGCCAGGAATTGCACTCTGCCCTTGGAAAACACAGCATGGATTTTTTGGTCTCTAATTCTTTTACTATTAGGTGTGAATATCCTTTTTGATGTCATTGAGGTACCTCTTTCATACTGCAGCTTGTAAGAAACTCACGTGTTCTAAGTCAACATCTGGACCAACATGACACTCAATCACTTCTTGAGGTTCTCTTAAATGTTATTTTTGATTCTGCCGGTGCTTGTTTACAGTAAATTCAGATATCACCAAATTGACCAGGAAGAACTATTTTCAAGGAGAGAAGAGGCAGTTTAGTTAAACCCTTGCACTAGGTATTGCCTTGGTTTAGGAAGTGGAATGTAGAATGGGATTCACAGCTTCAGTACCATCTGCTAGAGAAGCTTCATGTGTTATCTTCGTGGGTTAAGCTTTCTTTTGTTTAATGTTCCATTAGGCCTGGGAATAAACACTTGAGTTTGTTTCAGGGTAAGGAGGAAATCTGAGGACCTTACGAGTTTCATGAATATAGGGGAAAAAGTGACTTGATGCTTTTGGCACCCTTGACTTTACCTTTTAGGGTGATGTGTGCTGGGACTTGAGCATCTATCCTCTCTTGTATTGCTTGGTTACATAAAAATTAATCTGCCTGGGGGTTATATATGCAGGTCTGTCTGTTGCAAGAGATATTATGTTAGGTTTAAAGCATCCCTTGTGACTCTGTCCTTGGAGACACTCAAAACCCGGCTGGGCACAGTCCTGAATAACCTGTTTTAGCTGACTCTGCTTTAAGCAGAGTGGGATCAGCCTAGGCAATCTCCAGAGGTCTTTTCCAACCTTAATTATTCTGTGGTTCTGTGACTCACAATTTCTTAGTTTGATCTACTCCTCAAGCAAGAGTTTTAAACAATATGGATTGGTGTGCTTCCCTAATCAACAGCCAAATCAACTTTCCTAACCAAGAAGAGAAAAGGAAACATGGATGCCTTTTCCCCAGAAATGACCTGTCTTTTTCTGCAGCCAAATACTGATCTGATGACAGCTAATGGTGTGGCAGGCCTCCAGCTTAATCCTGCCAGGGTCACCTTAGTACCGACTCCATTTGAGTGTAGCTTAGTTGGGACGGGCTAGTTTTTGTTTGCATGGACATGGGCTGTTTTTCCGTGAGTGGGTTGTAACTACTTGTGTTCAGGGAAGGAAGGCAGGAGAGGAGTGTGCTGGAACTTTCTCTGTGCTCCATTCTCTCTGTAGAAAAGACTGCTGAGAGAGTGAGCCCTCCAGCCCGGTCAGTCCAGTCACAGAGAGCCTTTACCTTTCTGTGAAAGGAAAGTCGCTCACTTTGGGCGGTCATTTGTGTGCCTGTGGACATCACACCCGACACTTGTCACACTGACCTGAGGTAGGATTGATACAGATGTGGGCACAGATTGTGTGTGGTGTTCAGTTATTAAGTGAAAGTCAAACCTTTGGTAATGGATTGAGTTTGTTTGCAGGTGTTTTGCATCCACACCTGCCTAGCTGTGTCAGCTTCTCCCACACATTCCTTATGTGGCTTTAAATTCTTCCAGGGAAAGCAGCCTTTAATAGCAAGGTACCCATTGCGGTGGCCATTTTCATTAGGTGTTACCTTGCTCTAAATTTACTTACGTAAGCTCATGGCATGTGGTATAACTAATAAATAGCTCTGTGCTAGAAGTGAACTGCTTTGTCCTCTGGAGTGGAGGAATGTGGGAGTCTGGTTCTTAGATCCGGACACACAGAGTGCTGGTGAGTCCATGGAGAAGTGTGTGGGTACCACAGCTGTCCTCTCCAGTGTGTCCTGTGAGATCCTGGGATACCAGAATGTTGAGTAACCTCAGGGTTACTCCCCGCAGTCTATACTGAGATGAGCTCTAGCCCCTCCTTGCAATACCCTGGCAGGCTGTTCTCTCCAAAACCAGCAGGTGTGATGGACGCAGGGGCATGTGGAAGCACTGGAATAGGGAGCAGTCCAAGCTGCAGAGGGGAGCACCTCTTGTATCCAGTGAACAATGCGGCATTATGCTTGTCAAGGACAGAGTTTCACATTTCATTGCAGCTGGATACTGTAAACTTGCTGCTTTGTTCTGTTTCTCTGAGACACTACTGCATCTCAATCTATGGCTGTTTATAAATGTGCCAGCAACCTTGGACTGAAGTCATGGGCATGTCTAAATACTGATCTTTCTGTTAAACTTGAGACCCTGCTGATCTGCTTAATGGCTGTATTACTGTCAGATCTAAGGAGTTAGCCTGGGGACTAATGAAAGTGAAGTCACTGTTCCATAGCATATGTGGAAGAGATAAAACCAAGCTCGTTCAAGATCAGATTAGAGCAATGCTGAATCAACCACACTGTTGGGGTATTTTAGATATTTCTAAAAGCAATTCAAAGACACAAAATAATTTTTCTTCTTTTGGGATAATGGACTCCTGGGCAACATATAATATATGCTTGGAGCACTTAGAACAGTGCTTATCTCTTAAATTCTCTTATGTAATTTGGTGAAGTGATTATACCCACACAGCTTGTAGTCATCTTACATTCCTTTATTAGCTGTGGGGACACAGATGTGGCATAAATTGCCTGAAGTCTTTCTTTGCATAGCATAGCTATGCCTTTGAGGGAAAACAACATTCAAATTTCATTTTCCAAAGTAAACAACATGCAGGAGCGTACCAGCAGCTTTTAGAAAGCTGTTCTACCAAAAGCACAGTTTTCTTGAAATTGTATGAACAGCCTTTCCAGAGAACACTGTTATCGAGGCTGTTTCTGGCAGCCCTATGCACACAGGCAAAATTCTGGAAGTCTCTTGCCACCTTCAGCTTTCAAGGCTGTAATTCTTTAAAACAGAGGAAGAAGCAAAGTTTCATCCATCCTGTCAAGGAAACGGAGTTTCAAATGGCAGGGTCACCTCCCTCATGCTTCTTCCCACCCCACAGAACACTTGTCAGAGGACAGAGGGTTACAGAAGTGGCTACAGTATCAGCTGCTTTTACACAAAGTCATCCTGGTGCAGCTGAAGGCCTTGACCCCGATATCTTTGCACAGCCTTCAATGAACCTTCAATAAAGCTGTTTTGCTTTGCATACGGGTTTGCAGTCATGGTTAGGAGCATGTGATGCTGGCTTGGCACATCAGCTGTGCATCTGTTGTCACGTCTGCATCCATACTGTAATATCAAAGCACTGGACTGGTTTGGAGGCAAATCCTAGCGTGTGGTCTGTTTCTTTTCAGTCTCAGAAAACTGTATTCTCTTAATAAACTGAGTAATCGCCTTGGGCTTTTCTTGTTGGAGAGTGCTCTAGAACCCCACTTCTGTGATTTCAAACACTGAGTTGCAGGACAAAAGCCAAGACGTTTTTCTGCCGCTCCTAGAGGTGTTCTGCCCTATTCATTACGTTGATGTAAGTAGGTCAGGAAGTAGAGGAGACTGGAAGGGCTGATCACAAGTGCTGACCACAGCCTGTGGGAATCTTCCACGTGAAGCTCCACCAGTTTCCTGGCCCATGGCATTGACATCGCATCTCTTTTCTGAAAAGACTGCTGCATCCAAACACCACAGTTGTTTCTTTCACAAAAAGTACCAAATTGTGTTTAGAAGGGGGAAGAACATAGTTTTGGGGGGAAGGGTTCCTGTTCCTGCTCTTTAAGGATCAGGGGTGGTGTATTGCTCTGCCCTTGAGACCGACTCTACCTTTACATTGGTATTCTGTAGAAAGAACTAGAATTTATAGGATACACATTAAATTAAATTCAATAGTGTGAGACAGTCTGATATCTTTTCACTTGGAAGTGACCAAGAAAGGAGAAAGAGTGATCCCTGTGATCAGTGAGTACATTAGAATGTATGCCAGTTGTGGATTGTAGAGGTGGAAGAGGCTAAAGCAATCCCAGAATGGGCAGGAGAGGAATGTACTATACAACCTCTTGTGCCATTCTCTTCTGAGAACTCATCTGGTCAAATGCACTGTACAGCTATAATTCTTCTTAAGATCACACAACCTTCCCACATTTCAAACTCTTGGACTCCCACCCCATACCCAACAATATGCAGTTTTTTCCTCTGGAAGCCTAGGAAAAGAAAGCCTCTCTTAGTCCAAGAGAGCGTGATTTGACCTTAGCATAATGAAGATCAAGGGGGGATGTGGCATTGTCTATAAATATATGTGGGAAGGGAGGGAAAGCTAATGCATAGGTCAGCATCATCACAGGATCAGAGAGGTATAAACTTGGCCTGGAAATTAAAAGAAAGCTATTGATCATAAAAACAACTAGCTCAGGAAGAAATGTCTGAGTTGATTACAGGGATGGGACATAATGCATTAATAATCTCAGTTGCCACAGTGTGATAAGAGTAGGAAATTGCCCATTTTTATCAGCATTAGATCCTTTTGTCTGCCTTTTGCTCTTCAAGTGAGCATTTCCCTGTTATTCCCTGTAGTTACAGAACATAATGCAGAAGTTACTGCAAGAGGTGCGTGCCCAGCCAGCGGTGTCAGCCAGGGAAGGGAAATGAACTTGCATTATGGCAATGCCCTTAACAACACACTTCAACTTTTGTTCAGCCGGGCAGCTGGACCAGATGATCACTGCAGGGCTCTTCCAGCTGCAATAGTCTGTTCTGTCCTAGAAAATAAACAGGAGTGTTACAGAAATGAAAGGTTAAAAGCAAGCATTGCTTATTACTTGTGGTCGCTCCCAAGTGTTTCAAGAACCAAATACTGAAGAGTTTTCTGGTTTGCCCCAGGGAATAAGAATTTTTTCCCTACAGTTAGCCAGTTCTTTTGGGTCCATGGAAAAAACACTATTTCTGATAATTTCTGGGGTGTATGTATGGGAAATGACAGACGAGTGGAGAGTAGACATGGATTTTACTGGTAGCTCCCAATGTAATAAGAAACAAATTCTTTACATTTCTCAGCCCTCAAATTGGAGAAAACTAAGCTTTCTTAATAGCAGCATTTGTTTCTGTTAGCATAAACTAAGGGTAAATATATAGATATTAAATTGTTTCTTGCCAGTGAGCAACTAGAGGGAGGGCGGTTTTCAGGTGTTGAAGACCCCAGGTGGTTGTGTGCAGTTAATGCTCTCCAGGAGCACCGTATGGATTTCCAGGAAAGCAGGTACTGTCATGCTGTGGTCATTCCCAGTTTACGGAGCTGTTACCAGTCCATTCTGGCTGACTGAGCCTGAAAGCAGCAGTTGAATGAAGTTGAAGGAAGTACTTCTCAATTTCAGTATTTTTCTTTTCCAGATACGCCAGCAGCAGCCTGTTGGTGTTGTCACTGAGAACGTCACAATCTCTTGTGCTCCTCCTTGCTGCATTAAAAGGATTTTGGAAAAGGGTCCTTCTGGCTAGTGCTCAAATACAGGACGTTATGGAATAAGAGATTATGGAAATTACACAGTTTGAGTCCAAGGTCCAGAACAGAATCATCTGCCAGTGGAAATGCTGGACTGCCCTGGGGGACAGATCCTGGCCTGTGAGCAGCACGGTAGCAAAGCAGTGCCTGGGTGCTGTCAGTGTTTCACAGTGCAGTCTGTGAGCATGGAGAGCTTTGCCTCTTAGGGAGGTGCACACAGATGTCTTGCAGATGTCGTTTTGTCTTGCACAAGAAGTGGTCACAGGTCCCTTGGTGAGGGCTCTCAGACCCGCATTAAGCAAAGGCAATGCTCGTGCCCCCTCACAGGGCTACTTTCTCTGCCAGATATCCTGAGCTGAACCTTCCAGCTATCTGCCCCGGACCCACAGATATCCTTGCAGAGGAGTGGCCCTTATCCAAAGGGGGATGGATTAAAAAAGACTGGACAGAACAGTCCTTGAGGATGAAAGGCAAAGAGAGAAGCTTTTATGTGTCCTCGCTACTAGGAACAAATTCTGCTGATGGCATCCTTACACTTAGGTTGAATTTAATCTCTGACTAATTCGTACCAAGTCTTTTCATGTCCCCACCAGTGCAGCTGTATTTGAGGAGACTGGTAATGTCTGCCTCTGGAAGTGATGACTGCCATCATATTCCAGGAGCTGCTTGCCAAAGCCTCAGGGAGAGGAGAGTAGAATCACAGAACCACCTCCACCTCTTTCCTCTAACTGATTTCCTAACAGATTTTTGTTTGCTCCAGGCACTGAGCTTGGCACGGTCTTTGCTGAGAGAGGCATCCTGCGGGTTCCACGGCTGCAGGGAAATCGCTATCTGGGCAATTGAAACTGCTCAGTGTTTACTGAGAGTCAAATGTCCAGCCAAGTGGGGAAGGTGCTGCCTGGTTACTATTTATAACCTCTATAACAATATGTGCAATTGGTATTATCTGATATCCAGAGCTGAAAGTTTGATGTTGTGAGTTGTGAGTTTGCCGTTCTCCACCTACCGTTTGGATTACTTTTCGAGAGTCTGGTGTATTTCATAGCATGAGAAAATGTAACCTCTTTATTTTTTCTGTCTGTCAAGGTTGAGCCAAAACGTTGAACTGGTTATTTGCCTACAATACATTCCTGTCTGCTGGAAAAACCTTTCCTTGTACCTATGAGGAAAACGAATGATGGGGAAGCATTAGACAAACCAGATTGTGTAATAGAGACGAACTTCCATTAGGTTGCTAGATTTGATCAGTTGTCATTTGATGTTCTCACAGTTTTAGTTGCTAAGGGTTGGATTTTGCTTTGCTTTTTAAAATTATTATCCTTACTGAGGATTGTGGAGCATGCCAGAGTGCAAAGGGTTGGTATTCTTATCCTGGAAAGAGGAAAGATTTACGTGAGTAAATTTATCGAGGGTTAATACTAAACTAAGTTTAATATACTGTCAAGAACTCCAAAATGTAAGCACAGTAAGGGTATTTTGAGGAAAGGATGGGATAAAGACTTTTTTTCCCTCTGAAAATAAAGTCATGTCTACAGGAATGCATCCTGGGAGAGGTTATAGAGGAGGTTTGTGAGATGGAATAGAGCTCAACCAATTGTGGAATAGAGCTCAACCAATTGTGGAATAGAGCTCAACCCAATGATCTACTTGATGAAATAAAAGTTATAGGATTGTTATATGGGTGTGTTTTCTTCCTGTGACAAATTGGGATTTAGCATTGTGTCCATTGGACACGTTCAGTGTCTCTCCTGTTATCTGGAAGCCCCATGTCTTTAGAGTATAATGAATAAGTTTTACTGTAAAAATGAGGTGTAACTCCGCAGTGAACCTGACAACAAGGGAATAAGTCAAGCCATGATGGAAAGTAATCTCCTTCTGGTTCCTTCCACATCCTGCCTGGTGCCCTGTTCAGACTCTGCTCAGTCAGTAGTGCTCTTGCTGAGGTGTGTAATTCTCCGCCTCTGCAAAACGAAATGAAATTGCTTAATTGTATATTATGGTCTAATCTAGTGACTGCTGTGGGAGGACAGTACATGGCTGTGGAGCCTGCGGAGCGTTAAGAAACAGCCTGAGCTAACCTAGATCGAGTTTGTTGTCGTTGCCCTTTCTGATTTTAGATGTATAGACAGGCTGCAGAGCACATATTTTCCTGCATAACTTGGAAGGAGAAAGGAAGGCTGGGGTAGTGGTTTGAGTTACAGGAGCAGGGTACACCCATGAGTGGTTATAAACACACTGTGCGGTTTTCTTTGGCAGCAGGGAAGCTCGAGGGTGTCAGCCTGCTCTGGGGGAGCTTAGGTCTTATTGACCATGCCTGGGCTGGGGACAGGGCACATTGGAGCATCAAATAGCTGGGATGTGGAGTGACAGATTGCCAGTGACCTCATCTGCAGGTGAGTCTTTGAGATGCTGTTCCTGGTTGGACTTTTCTTGTTAAGGGAAAGGAGGTGGCGGTTCTGGAGGCCTGGGTTTAAGGTCCAGTTTCTTAGGTGTTTTTTTTTAATTCTGCATGTGTATTTTATGTGGTAATTATATAGGTTGCACCCATGGGTTATAGCATGATCCCAACCCTTCCTGAACTCGTCCTAGAATAAAGCTTGGGATTTGTTTTGTTTTTAAAAGTTCAGCAGTCTCTAAGTGAAGTGGTTTGTGGGTTGGAGAAATCTTTATAGCTCTTTTATTCAAATGTCTATTTACTTAGATTTCTTGGCTCCCAAAAGAGTGTTGCAAGATGTGTACAGGGAAGAAGATTCCAAAATTTTTAACTTCCTCTGCTTTCTATAGTCAGTCTTCCTCCACAGAAAATAGTTATAAATCCACTAAATAATCTGTAACCTGTTTGAACTGCTCTGTGCAGGGGATTTGTGGTGCCATACCTAGCTGACTGTGTAAGAATGGTGAAATTAGGAATCTTCTAATCCTGTTTTCTAACTCCCTTGTCCTCCACCACTTCCTTTCAGGAAGTGCCTGCCTCTTTTCCACACCCATTACAGCTGAGAGTTGGAAGCAGCACAAATAAAACTTGCTTTCCCATGTTCATTTTTTACTGTCTGTAACTGGAATATTTGTTTTGGGAGAGTCTGGATTTGCCAAACCACGGAGGGGTGAGCCCTGGAGTTAAAAGTCTAGGCATCTATCTGCTGTGATTAAAATAAGTGCTGGCACAAATGACCAGTCTTTGAGCTTGTTTCTGAGGTGCTAAGCGTTTCTCTTAATGACTGACACAAATGGAGGTGGCTTTGGTGTATTCAGCCTTGTTTGGATCCCATAACTCTAGGTGGTTACTAATCTTTGACCTATGTAAGGGGGAATTACAGAATCACAGAATCAATTAAGTTGGAAAAGACCTCTGAGATGACTAAGCCCAACCTGTGACCAAACACCACCGTGTCGAGCAGACCACAGCGCTCAGTGCCACCTCCAGGCTTTCCTTGAACACCTCCAGGAACGGTGACTCCACCAGCTCCTTGGGTAGGCTGTTCCAGTGCCTGACCACCCTTTCATTGGAGAAATTCTCCTGATGTCCAGTCTGAACCTCCCCTGGCACAGCTTAACTGTCTTCTTGTCCTGTCACTTGTTCCCTGGGAGAAGAGGCTGACCCCGCCCCACCCCTGGCTACACCTTCCTTTCAGGTGGTTGTAGAGAGTGATAAGGTCACTCCTGAGCTTCCTCTTCTCCAGGCTGAACAACCCCAGCTCCCTCAGCTGCTCCTCATAGGATTTGTGCTTCAGACCCTTCACTGACCTCCCTTCCCTGGACAATGAGGTAATGAAAGTGAGAACTGAAGCGCATCAAGTGGAGACAAGTGCACAGTAACAGAAAGCCAGCACGTCCTACAGAAGGTGCTAGAGCTTCTCACTTCTTGGATCTCTGAACCATTTTACGTGCTCAATAAAGAAGGGTAATTTTTTTCCTCTTGTCACTTGCAGATCCCCTGGTTCTGTCTGTCTCTTTGCTCCTGTTGATTATCTTTTCTCCTTTGTGATCACTTTTGTGATCACTGCAGTCTGTGTTTTGGTCCTAGGTTCTGGCAGATGGAAGCTTTTGCTTATATAAATTTTTGCAAATATGTTCATGTGAATTTCATTAGAGAATTTCTTTTATGAGATTTTTTTTTTTTTCCAAAATACAAATACAGGCTCTATTTATGTTCTCCCTGTGCTGTGGAATGGTTTGGGGTGATGAGTGCACTGGCAGAATCTGGAGACCTCAGAGGACTTGGCTCACTGTGCTGCAGAGGTCGTTAAAGTGTGTTTGTAGCCTCCAGTCTTCGTTCTGCTCAGAATTTCTAATTGGGGCAGAGCAGTGTTCTTGTTCTCTAATGTTCAGTAAAGCTTTTCTCCAAAAAGCTGGTGTTTCTGGTGGCATACACAGCATGTTGGCTTGGAAAAATGGATGGGTCCATGTCCTGTGTGGTGTCAAAAGCTGATATATCTTGCTGTGCTAAGGCAACCAATTTGTTTTATCCCCATTTGAGGTCATAGAAATAAAGTTTTGTGAAAGGGTCATTCTGGTAATTTTAGGAACCTTTATTTGTTTATTAAATAGGCACTTTCCTTGGATTATTTAGATAGTGTTTGCAGAATTCTGGGGAAGTCCAGCTTGTAAAACTGGGGGGGAACTAACTTTAGGATGGATTTCTGTGTTGAAATGTAACATCAGGAACAGCTTCAGAGCACTTCAGATGAGGGAATGGCATTCAACTTCGTTGCTGCGTTACGTGGTGGTGTGAGAGTGACACCTATCCAGATGTCCTACTATTATTCCCTTATCATCCTGTGAGGGGACAGCTATCTCCTCCTTGGTATAATTTCCTTTTTTTTTTCTTCTTGGTCTCTTTCTTTGTTAGTGTTCATTCAGTATAGGGACTGCTGTGATCAAAGAGTTGTGTGTGACAGCAGCAGCAAAGTACATTTTTTGAGTTCTCCTAGATGAAAGGTTGTATTTTGTAGGTCAAATGCTTTCAGTAGTCGTGTTGTGGCATTGAAGAAATGGTTAGTAATGAGCAATGTACACATTTTCCTTCTGCACCTTGATGTGAATTTGGGAACCAAAATATTTTCTGTAACTGCTTCTGCCTTTGTATGTTTCCATGTTCTTGGATAGAATTAGCATTTCTTCTCAAGTCAGTAGTGGGTTGAGTTTTTCTTGACATGAGAATTCCATGAACTGTTTGTGTACGTGCTAAGAACATGTTCTTGTATTTGCAGCCGAGTTCATATTTGGTTTCTCTTTCTCCCACTTTTGGCCTAGCTTGGGAGGGAGGGTAGACAGGAAAGAGGTGGAGACCCAAAAGGCTCTCCCATGTGGTGGGCAGAAGCACACCAAATCAAGTTTAATAGGTTTATTAAAGCACAGTTTTTGGGCAGCTTATTTGCTTGAGTCTTGAATGTTATGAACGGGAACAGATCTGAATACCATCTTAAAACACACTGTGGACAGTGCTGACGTGCCCCTTTTCCATCTGGTGTAAAAGGGAAGCTGCAAACAATGGCAACCACGCCTTTGTCCTCCTGCTTTCCCCTTGTTGGTCTGCATAACATGGAGCTAAAACAGTTGCCAGTTTTGGCTTTAGCTTTTCTTGTCAGAATTGTCCTCTTTTTGCCATCTGTTCCGCAGTCTCACCACTGCCCTAAAGCTGTACTTTTTGATACCCGTGATCACTTCGAAAGTCACGAACATATTGTAGAAAATCCATTTCTTCAGTTTTAGCTAAAAGTAAAAGAAATTAAATCTTGGAAATGAAAACAGAGCTTTTTCATTTGTTGGAATAAAGATTTTTTTTGTGTGGCTTCCTAGAGAAGGGAGGCTTACGGGATTGAGCCATTTGTTCATCTGCTTTTCAGTTCATCCGTAATAACTTTTGAACAATTTCATTCAGATTCCACGAGGAATAAGAGTGTCAAAGGTAATTGGTTTCCTACAAGAAAACTGGAGGCTGGGTGGAGGAGAGAGACAAAAATAGGTGTCCCCACTGTCTGCAGCATAAGCTTAACTCTAATCTGTGCTTAGGCTTTTGCTAGCCAAGTTGCAAGTGTGTCCTGGCTGCCTGGGTGCTGCAGTCATCTTGGAGTTTCCAGAGCACATTACTGAGCCTTGCTTAGGCAGAAGCTACAGAAGGGGCCGGGAAAGGGAGGCAAGGGCATAGGGAATGCTGCTGGAGAGCAGTTTTATCATCATGGACCAGTTTGCTTTCAGAGTCCGTACGGTATTACCGCTGCTTCTTGATGTCTGACTTCTCAGAGATTTGTCTGTCGAGGGTGCATCTGTGGTGTTTTCCTGGCTGTGAAATAACTCAAATGTAAGAAAGCATTTACATTGTGCTCGGAGAAACTCAGCATTCTGAAGTGCAGCTGGGCAGTTACTTTGGCACATGTTTTATTCACTCTTGGTTTAGGCTAGAGAGAACAAGCTGTGAATGTAGATGGAATTAACTCAATAATTTCTGATGGAAAACCAGACATTGCTGAAAAGTACACTCTCATAGTATTTTATTTTTTTTCCCGGGCTCAAGTCATTGCTTGAATGAACACTTTTAACAAAATTAGGATGGAAATGCAGAGGGGGGTGGTGGCTCGTATAATGGGGGTTTATTTGCCTGAAATATATAAGCCCTGCATTTGCAACACTTGCTGCAGAGCATCAATTTGTACAACCAAATTCATTATGTGTAGAATTTGCAAAATCTCTTATCTCTTGCCTTTGGCAGAAGTAGGGCACTGGGCCTTCTTTCTCGTGTATGCATTTGATAAAATATTCATATTCCCGCATCTGTGGTGACTGTGGGAAGGAACCACCACCTGGAATTATTCACTGCCTGCATCTCTGTGTTTTTCATTGGTTTCTTTTGTCCTGGGTGAGCACTGGAGATCCTGCGGGTACTCGGAGCCATGAGTCAGTGACAACCTCCTGCTATTATTGTAAATAGCAACGTGAACACTGTTCCTGCATGCGTTTTTCCACGGGCTTTGTCTTCCTCACCCAGCGCCGCCGCAGCCAAGGAATTCACAGAGCATCTGAGTCAGCAATCAGCTGCCTCGAGACAAAACATGCAGGATACTGCAGGCTCGCAGAGCAGCCAGCGAGGCGCACAAGTACCCTGGAAACCTGGCAAATAATTCTTGCCTGCCCTTGCTTTCCTCCTGTAATTTCCATGTTCTCTGACGTGTCGCTCGTGGGTTCCAAGGGCTCGGGGTGTTTACATCAGGAATGCAGCGTTCTAGGGAGTGACCTAACGTGGTGACTGAAGCCTCGGTGTTTCACCTGTGGGCATAACTGATTTCCCAGGCTGTGTCAAACGGGATGGCAGCAGAGCTGCCGTGCTGAGGTGCCCCTCGCAATGTGCTGGCTCAAATGACCTGCTTTCTGCAGGTTTGGCTCCTGGCTTGGCAAACCTTGGACACAGAGCAGTAAGTTCCTAGAGTGAAAGGAGGCTGGGTTTTGACTTTGGGGTCTTTGAGCAGTGCAAAAGCAATGCCGCTTCACTTCCTCGGTGAAAACTACGGGAGGAGCAAGAGTAAGAAATGACCCCTATGCTGTCCTTACATCTGGGTTTATCAGTAGTGGAATGTGGACTGACAGGCCTAAATTGTGACTTCCACTTAATTTAGATCATGTAACTGCTGTTGCTTTTTCTGAAGAAGTCTCAGTCATCCAAAGCGCTGGTGTTAAAGTGAGCGTTTGGGTGGTAGAGTGGGGGTGCAAGAGGCGGAGGGGAACGTAAGAGAAGAGTATTCAGCTTGGAATGTTGTGCTGATTAATGAGGCATATGACTTTAGACTGTAGGTATTTTATTGTGTTTGTATGACACAGACACACTGAAATTACTCCTTCAGAGTTAGAGGTGTTTTGTTGGAGTTTATTATAATATTCTTTTTGAGAACAAAAGAAGAGACACAGGCTTTCAGTACCCAATGGGGCCAGAAGAGAGGTGGAGAGGGACTTTTTATAAGGACATGAATGATAGGACAAGGGAGGAATGGTTTCCAACTGTTAGAGGGCAGGTTTAGATTGGATATTGGGAAGAAGTTCTTTGCTGTGAGGGTGCTGAGACACTGGCACGGGTTGCCCAGAGAAGCTGTGGATGCCCCATCCCTGGAAGTGCTCAAGACCAGGTTAGATGGAGCTTCGAGCAATCTGGTCTAGTGGGAGGTGTCCCTGCCTATGGCAGGGGCGTTGGAACTGTGTGATCTTTAAGGTCCCTTCCAAACCAAACCATTTTAGGGGTCTCTGACTTAGGCCTCTGCAGTGGTGCAGTGGTTTCCCTGAGGTGCAAGCCTGGAGCACGTTTCCAGCTTCACAACAGTGAAGTTAAGATGGAAAATAAGGAAAGCAGTTCCATCCTGCTTAGTGAGCAGTACTGATATGGACATGGGCATCACTATCAGCTGTTAGAAAAACAGCTTCATGGGTACTGAGTCCTCTAAGGCAGTTGTCCTAATAAAGTTAGAATTGCATTCTGCAGTATAACCTATTGTTGCACTTTGACTTCTTTTTTATTTTCAAAACTTTTATTTTCAAAAACTACCAGTTTGTGACTGTATGTAAAGGTTTCCAGGTCTCCTCTGCTGTTTCTAAACATAAACAATAAATACCATGTTAGGCTGAAAAGCAGGAGTGCCCAAATAAACTGCTGCAGAGCTGTCATATGGGAGGGGAAGAGACATGAGCTGTAATGTTTGACTTGGCTTCCCGTCTGCTGGAAGCAGGAAAAGAGCTGGTGAGAATCTAAAAAGTTTTATCCAAGTCCACATATTTCCCTTTTTACCTTAATACCCTTTGCAAGAAAACAAAGGGCAAAAAGCACCTCAGAAGTGCTTTCATTTCCATGGTTCGTGCATGTTCCCATGCTGTCTTCGTATCTGAAGGCAAACAGAACTATTCTTTCTTAGAGACCAGGGCAATCCTGGTGTATGTACTTAGTATTATGTATAAAAGAAAGAAAAAGGTTTATTATATATAAAAGAGAGACAGAGAGGAAGATATCTATTCTTTAAACCAAATCTCTAATTGTGATCGAAACAATTCATTCTGTAGGTCTCCAGCCTGCTTCTGAGGGATCCCAGAAAGGAGTAGCAGAGCTCATGATAGCAGATCTGCCCCAGCAGATTAAAGTAGAGCCCAGCTACCACCCAAAACTATTCTTTAAACCGCATATCAAAAGAAGTTGAAAACCACAGAATAGAGGAATTAGTATGGGAGTCTTAGAAGGATCATGCACCAGCCACATTTCACTCTTAGGCTGCTCACTTACTGACAGAAATATGTGTACAGGCTTTAGGTAAGGGGAATGTTTATACTGCTTGATGCAACACAGACAGGCTGCCTTTTTTCAGTCTTGACATATTTTCCTAAGAAATTGATTGCTGTTAGGAGGTTTAACTTATTTTTGAGATCACAGTGACCATCACTCTGCAAAAATCAGTCTTGGCATGGGCTCTCTATCAGCTTGTGCTATGCCGTCCTCTCTCCTCTTTATTTATCATGACCAAGGACACGTCTTTTTAGGATGAAGGAACCAAAGCTTATTTTACTGATGGAGTACCAACTCTTGAAGTACTTTGTGGCAGTAGTGTTTTTAAGACCAGCCTGTAGCCATTGCTGTGGTGTTGCATAGTAGCTTCGACATAGCAGGTCTGCCTGTTTTGTTTTAGAACCTCTGCCCTCTTCCAGACAGATATTCCATCGTGGAATATCTGCTTGTTTACTTGTAATTTCTCCGCTCTTCATGCAGAATGAGTTTTGATAAAACTTCCAAGGCACTGGTTCAGGTTCAAGTATTTTGGGATTTAACAGAGATGTGAGATGTGCTGCTGTCTGCAGTGAGGCTCAGTGAACTCTGGAAGGCTCTGCTTCAGTCGGCTTGGGCAGAAATCCTTGGGATATCAATCAGCTGAGGACTGACTGGGTATCTGGGCATTCAGTTCAGAAGGCTTAGACAAAAATGTGGAACGACAAAGAGCAAGTTGAGTTAAGCTTTTCTTCTTTTTATTTTGTAGGTTAATAATGCTTGTAAGCCAGAGGTGAAAGTGGCTCAGCGGAGCAACATCGGGAAATCTGGCAGACTGGAAGAGCACAGCTGCCCCCCTGGGCAGCTGCCAAGTGTGAAGCATGGAGGAAAGTAAGAACGAGAAGGTGAACCAGGCTCATGTTCTCTTCGACAGATTTGTCCAGGCTTCCACCTGCAAGGGGACTCTCAAGGCTTTCCAAGAGCTCTGTGACCACCTGGAACTAAAGCCCAAGGACTATCGTTCCTTCTATCACAAACTCAAGTCCAAGCTCAATTACTGGAAAGCCAAAGCCTTGTGGGCCAAATTGGATAAAAGAGGCAGCCATAAGGACTACAAGAAGGGGAAAGCATGCGCCAACACGAAGGTAAGAGGTTCAGTCACCATGGTCCAGGCAGCTGTTGGCTGTCTCTCTGGAATACGCAGTAAAAAGGTATGGATGTAGAAAGATGTTGCCTGGTGTCACTATAAGCCCAGGCAAGTTTCAGGAATGTTCTCACAATTTTAGCATTTGATTAGCAATCAGAAATTCCTTTTGTCACCACCAGATTTGACTGCTCACCTGAATGTTGGTATTTTATTCAGGAGAAGCAGCCAGCAGGTTTTTACGTTGTGAGTTTTTGTGGCATCAGTCCTATAGATGGCTTGGAAAATCTTAATTGGTAAACCTTTAATCTTGGTCAGCTTTCTTTTGCCTTTTGACAGTAACAGGATTGTGTGCTGTTGGAGTCCAGGATACAAAATGTGCGTGTTTGGAAATTTCCAGTTTTAATTTGAAAATTCTCATGACTCTCTCAAGAAAACTGAACTTTTCTGCCAATTTGGCAAAACAGACTGTTTCCCATTATTTAGAAAGTGATCATTTATATTCTAGGTTCAAAGAAATAAAATATGCTGTGGAAACTCATACCAGTTCTTTTTAAAAGGTTGGTATGTGTGGTATTTACTGCAGGAATTCCTGCTTTTACACACACACACACAGAGCATTTTACTTTTTTTTTTTCCTCCACCTGAAATATTGTGAGCTGGCATTTATGTGCTGCACCCCATTGGACAGTGCAGTTTGAAAGCAGTTCTTTGTATCATTTATTGATATGTGAATAGAATAGGTTGGTTTTGTGAATAATCAATCACTCTTCTTTTTTCAAAAAAGACAAATAGTGCAGAATAGGATAAAATTAGAACAGGATTCTGTCTTCCTTCATTGAGGACAATAGATGCTGCTCTTTCTCTTGAATAGTCACCTTTTGAGAGGAGGAAATACTTTAATTAGAGGAATTAATGATTAATTCCTCAGTATAGAACTGAGGGAGAAGTATCTCTTGTTTGGAGAATGTAATTTCAGATCTGTGGACTTATAGTTTCCCCCAACTAGATATTAGAAAGTTATGTTAGTTTCTTAATTGTTTATCTTGTTTCATTTTCATATGGATGGAGGCATTTATAATGAATTACTACAGTAACACTTGGTAAACTGAAAATCAAACAATTGGGCCCTGTTGGTAGTCACAGTGGGCAGTAGCTTCAACACCCCAAAAATCCAACCACTGTTAAGGTTTACATTTTTCAGGCAACATGAGAAAGGAAGGATTTACAGGAAGATAAATGTAGTAGGTTTTGTGTATTCTTAGGAATAAGCCTTCCAAGAGCCACGAGCATCATGGAGAAAAATTCTAAATTTTCTGCAAAATTGATTGCCCTCTGCATTAGTTACATTCAGGAATTGCTCTTATTTTGAATGAAACATAATGGGTTGAAGGGAATTGGGGTGTTTAAGTCTGTGAAATGAAGATAGGTGGTTTATGCTTTGATGAGAAAGAGATGGAGGGAGCAAGATGCAGAGGTCTTTTAACTTATTTGAATAATAGACTATAAGAGTGATTTTTGCATCTAGGCTCTGACTGTATTCGTTAACACTGTGGAAAAGGTTGCTTCAATAATAGAGATGAAACATTAAAGAAGAGATTTAATGCAAGGATAAGTGGATAGTGCTTGACTGTGAGAGCATATGAAAAACCAGATGCGAGTGGAGGGGGACATCCAGCTTTGAAAGGCATTCAGAAAATCGAGTGTGACATTTGTCTCAAAGGGAAGTGATGAGCTGAGTTTAGAAGGACGTTAGAGCTCCATTTGTGGTTGTGTTGGGCTTCAATTAACATCTAGGCAGCCACAAGGAAATGTCAGAAAGGCAGAGATTTTAGTTTGGCCAAAAAGCCTACTCTTGAGGTGGAGAAGTTTTGTGAATTGACAGCTCTGACAAAGCTGATTGAACCAGTGTCTCTGAACGAGGTGATGCAAAGACAGTTGATAGAGGAGGATCACGCGTGAGATCATGGGTGAAGCCCCCTGGGAAGTTGGCAGTGAGAGGAGTGAGAGAAATGGGAGTCCTTCAGATGGTGCTCTGAAAGAATAGCTGGAGACCCAGAGGAGTACTGAGGCTTAAAAGTCATTAGAAAAGGGTATGCTTTGAATAAATAAATGTAACCAAGTGTCTTTAAAACACCTCTTCAAGTAAAGTGGATAGAAGGAGTAAAGCATCCTGGGAGTGATGTTTGACTGAAGAGGTTGCTAGGGATTTTGTATCGTCCAAAAGCTTAACCTATTTCATGCACCAAAGCCAAGTTAGAGAGCGGGAGAATGGAATTGGAGAACTGGGATCAAGGGAGTGGTTGTAGGAGTAGCACGTGGTGAGGTGGTGGTGAGATAACCAGAGAGGCTCATGAGGTCATGTGTGACTGTCCCTCATTGAATGATGAGAGAGAAACCTCAGAACTTGCTGGTGTTGGTGTGAAGGACCACAGTGATGAGAGTGGGCAAGGACTGCAGTGGACATACTTTTTAAACTGAATTTCACTATGTATTCCTCTTATATTTTTATATATGTTTCTATTAATTTTTTGTTTCCTATCCTAATAGTGTCTGCCGTTAAATGTTTAAATGTAGTTCCTAAGAGATCTGTTCAAAGGAGAGGCCTTTTGAGAGCTGAATCATGTCTGATTTGATGTTTCCTAACTCACTTAGCTTTATATTCTTAATGTTTAATGTAATTTGCAGACTGCTGATTAAAAGGTACAGCCATTTAAGTGGGCACGTGGAGATGATAGAATTTAAAATAGAGATTGGGGTTTTTTCCATGTCAGAACAGAAGTCAGTCACTTCTTTAGTAAGCCTGGCTTCTGTACACTTGAACATAAACCAGTTCTGAAGTTTTCATACTTTGTAGGATAGCTCTTAATTGCCCATTTAAAAATTATTCAGGGATGAGGTGCTGTGCCTGGAGTTGGGCAGCTTGTGCACATGGCCAGCATCCAGGCTAACCAGAATTCAGATAATCAGAGTTCACGAAAGCAAGTTTTGGACGTGATGGGTTGTTCAAATGTAAATAGTTACAAATGGTGCTCTCTCTTCATTGGTTGTACAGAGAATACAGCATTTCAGTTTGCATTTAGTGTTCCATTACCATGGCGTCGTTACTGGAAACTCAATATAATCTGTCTGAAAGATCTTGAGCAAGAAGTGTTTTTGAGGGGTGAGACAGCTCCAGTGCAGGGAGTTGCAGCAATTGCTTGGAGTCATTGAGGGGAAAGGGAACAAGGAATAACAGTAGCTGCCTTTATTTGGCTGTGCTTGGCATCTCAAGGAGTTTCTGCTGTCTGAGAGTATCAGAAGGTGGGTTTTTATGAGACATCTGAAACTGGAAGAAGCATTAGATGTGGAAAAAAATCTTTTCTATTTTTAATTGTGCCTAGAAGTTATGTTTTATAACGACATAATTTAATGTTTTTGTGATGGTATTTAAAAAAAGGGCAACTTTGACCATAAATTACTTATCTGAGTATTTTACATTCAGAACATCTAGAATATTAAACATAGCCTAAATGCTTCTAACCACATGCTACTGTGAGGGCAGGGAGGAAGGATAGAGAGGAAAAAACCCTTTTTAAATTCCTGTGATAAAGTTGCAGGGAACTAGTTTATAATTTCATGAGACCTGAGTTTGAATAGTCCGATTTTAGTACAATTCCTTTGCTGTTGTGTACTCCATCATAAATATTTTATATGTGGAAATTTATCAAAGGGTGAAAGTCACCCAGTTCAGTGTGTTCTTGTTGCTTACTGAAATCCAGGCTCTTTTAAGATTGTAGTTGTCAGCCAGGCAAAATTATTACCTGGATAAATATGATATGCTGAGCTAATTTTCCAAAAAGTTTAAATAAAGACAGACAAGGTGGTGCTTGGGAGTTGCACTTACCTACAAAGAAAGCAATATGAGATTGGAAGAATATAGTAGATCCTAATTGAGGATCCCTTATATCAAATTCCAAGATGGACACCTGTTCAATATACGATTTTATTTAGGTATTTATTAGCTCAGAGGTTGGGCTTGCCTTTTGTTCCAAATGCTTTCAGGTTCCTGAAGCTACTAAAGAAGCAGTGGTGTTATTATTCCCTTCCCTTTCCTCTAGACTTGGATCTCTGCCCTCAGATTCGTCTGACTTCTTATCTCACTCGGTAGTCTTACGTGGAATTTGCATGTCAGTAGCTATGTCATCACTGCTGTAACTTGTGCTGCTTTTTCATCATTCATGCTGAATGATGTTTGCAGTTTCATGGTGCTTGCAGAGTTTGTGCCCCAGTGAATAAGTGGTGAGAATGTAAAAATTGTCAAATGGAGATGACCACTGAACACAAAGTTTTGCTTTGGGATTGGCTGTTTATCAGAGCACTGGCTCGTGGTTAAATTCTGGCATACTTAAGAATTTCTCAAAGAGCTTTCTTATGCAGCCATAAGGATATGTAAGGATCTGGAAAAGAATCACATGGCAGCAGCAGTCACCTCTGTAGCGAGGTCTTGATTCCGTGTCTCTGGTTTACTCGGCAGAAATCAAAGTACAGCAATGATATGACGAAATGGACTGTGTACTGTATTTATGTGACTGCACATACCAACACTTTCTTTGCAGACCTCGGTTTCTGTGGGTCACAAGTGTCTGCTGACTGTCTTGGCTTTTTAATCTGAAACTATTTTGCTGTATCATTCTCTTCTCAGAAGGTTCTTCAACGCTAGACATGCACGTATTTTACGTTCTCAAGTTGTTTATTAGCATCTGATGGTGTTTGCGAGTGGAGTGGAAAAAGATAAGAGAAGGTGAAAGACCTTTGATATGACAAAGGTTGGGTTGCAGAAAATATCTGTCTGGTCACACAAAGTTTGTATTTACTTTGATTGATGGTTACTTCCCTGAAGTCTCCTTTGTTGCCGTAGTAGAAGCACCAAAACACCAACAAAGGCATAAGTTAAGAGTGCTCTGACTTGGCTACTCCATGTTATATTAAATGATGGTGTTTATAAAAACATTAGTATCTTGTGTTTATCTGCTGTAGCTGTTGCAATGCTACTGAAGATATTCTTAAGAAAGGCCAGCTCAGGATTTGGAAGATGAGAGGAAAACTTGTCATTGGTTGTTTTGGGTTTTGTTTTTTTCTTTTTTAAGGAAAAAAAAGGAATATGGGAGGGAGAAGCCTTCAGAAACATTGCTGTTCTCCAGATACTTACATAGCTTGGAGAGTATGACTTGGCAGCTCTTCTTAGAGCAAGGGTTGCAAGCACCCAGTTTTACTTGCCTGCTTCCTCAGTCTTTTCACTGCTCTGCCATATACTTCATTTTCAGGTTGTGGTTACTGCTTTAACCATGTCAGTGGCACAACCTGGCAGGTAGACATAGAAAGACTGATCTGTAATTTCAGCTTATGTTTCAGACAAAGAGCACTTACTCCTAAGAGCTGTGGGATGCTTGGAAGCTGCAGAAATATCTGTTTCCCCCAAGGACTGTCCAGTTACTCTGTGCTGGTTGTTTTGCAGTGTCTGATAATTGGGGCTGGACCCTGTGGCCTTCGTACAGCCATCGACCTGTCATTCCTGGGAGCCAAGGTGGTGGTCATAGAAAAGAGGGATGCCTTTTCCCGCAATAACGTGCTGCATTTGTGGCCGTTCACCATCCACGACTTGAGGGGCCTCGGCGCCAAAAAGTTCTACGGCAAATTCTGTGCAGGATCCATAGACCATATCAGTAAGTACAGCCACTGCTGGGCACAGCAGCACTGGTTCTTCCTGGGGAGAAGGAGGTGAGGGTGTGGGGTAAGGAAAGGTCAGCCTGCACCAGTCCCTGCTCTCCAGTTGTTATGGTACAATCCAGCATTACCTTTGCATCGTTCCTTCTGGGCTGGTCATGAGATTAAAACACGCAGTGTTTATCTGTCATCTTTTAGACATTGCCAAGGCATGGCTTCTTCCTGCACTGAAAAGTACACTTAAAGCTCAAACTGATTTGTTTTCGGTTTTCTGGGGTTTTTTTGGATGGATAATTTTTCTATTTTTTGCTGATACATTCCTGCAGCTGCCACATTATTCTGTTTCTCTTGAGCAACTTGTAAAGAAAAATTAGTGAATGCTTTTGAACATTCCTTGTGAATGTTGGTCTGGAGAAAGGAGAGGAATGGTTTTGGCTTTGTTAGTTTTCAGAGGAGTGATGAAGATATGTTTTGATTTAAATAGATGTTTATGTGTCAAAATTGAGAATAATCTTGATGATTTTTAAATTCTGTTAAATCAGTCTCCTTTGAAAGCTGAATGCTTTGGTGGAGCAGGAATTCTTCTCTTTTTTTCTTTCTTCCCCAAAATTGACTGTACATGGCACAGCCAGGTGTTACCCACCAGTCTGTGTTCTCTTTCTATAAGGCAACAAATGGTAAAACTGGAAGATCTTCATAACTTCAGTCTTGCAGATTGCTTTTTCCATCTAATTTCTTTTCATTTTTATTCTTTCAGTCTTTATGCATTTTGTCTTTTTCTGTGTATCAGTACAGCTAAAATTTAGTGTTTAGGTGAAGGATTTTTTCATTTCAGTATCTGAAATGTGACAGTAAGGTGTTTTCCTTCAAATTAATTGAGTTTGTGCACTGTAATTTTCATTCTCATTGCCAAAGTTACCTGAGGAGGTAAGAGGTGGAGAGGAACTACCTGTGCCCTCCCTAACCCAGAGGTGTGGGGCTGGAGGTGCAGGTCAGTATTACAGCCAGGCTGATCCAGTGGCTCTTTGCCATCTGTGACAAGTGCAGTCCTGCTTGTGCTGTCTTCCCTCCCTCTCCTGCAGTTCATGTTCAGGTTGTTTCCCTTGTTGCTGATGAGGGGACTGAAACATCCAAAAATTACTCTTTATTCTTTGAAAAAGGTTGGGTTTTCAGCCGTATAGAATTTTCTTGGCATGCTGTGATATTGCACACCAGCGGTGCCTGGATGAAGTGCTGGGAACACCGTGGGGAAAAAAGAAAGTAGCAGCTGGCCTTTAAGTCAGTGTATCAGTGACGTGACACAGACACTCATGGGCACTTGTGCTCTTTTCTTTTTCTTCTATTTCTTTATCATCTGCCTTTTTTTGCAGGTATCCGTCAGCTCCAGCTCATCCTTTTGAAGGTTGCCTTGATCTTGGGAATAGAGATCCACGTCAATGTGGAATTTCGGGGGCTCGTTTACCCTCCGGAGGACCAGGAGAATGAAAGCAAGTAGCATTGAAAGGGGTATAGAGAAGGGGGAAGTTGTGGCAGGATACACAGGCTCCTACTCCTGAACTGTGCTTAAGTCCTTTCCTTGTGCTCCATTAATAAGAACAGTTATTAATCCATTTTTGCTTGGATTTTTAGTAGGATTTGGTTTTTTCTAGTGACAAATCCAAATTAGTTACTGTATGAAACAAAGTCACCAGAAGGACTGCACAGAAATAGACCAAGACATGGTAAATTGTAATTGCTTCTAAAATACTTAAGCCTATTACATAACGTTTTGAAACAGCTCCTTTCTTTGCATTCACTGAGGATATTTGTATTGGTGAATGATCCTTGTTATGCTTTTAGTATCACTGTGAAACCTGTTCTCTGATCACCACAGGAGATGTGGCTTACTTGGTTTTTGGCCTTTTATTAATTGTATAGGTAGCAGAGAGGTTTGTAGTGGCCCTTAAAGGAAACAGGGGAGTTTTAGCAGAGCTGTGTCTGCCTCTGATTCACATGGAACAGCTGCACAATTCGTGAACAGCCCTGTCATCAGTGTAGCTGTCCTGCGGGGTTTCTTGACTGATCATGTAATGAAGGGTTTATTGATAATAAGAAGTGGTTTTATCTATTTTTTTCTATTATTATTGCCATTTATGTTGCCATTAACTTGGAGTTTATCTACAGGAATAGGTTGGCGTGCATTGGTCCACCCCAAAACCCACCCAGTGTCTGAGTATGAGTTTGAAGTAATCATTGGAGGGGATGGCAGGAGAAACACCTTAGAAGGTAATGGCGTGTCCATAATTCACTTCCAAATAGAACTTATCCTTAAATCTGTTAGAACAAAAATGGCCTTTAACGTGCCAATCAACATCTGGAAAGACACTTGACAAGTGAAAGGGAGATTAAAAGTCCAAGTGAAAATCCATTTTTAGCAAATACGTGAGTGGTCTTTGTTTTCTTCTTCTAAACGAGCAAAGACATAAGGGGTTTCGATCTGGATAATTTTTTCCTACATTTTTTCTTGAGTTGAGTGGTGTTGTCACTCCTACCTCCGGGTGTAGGAACTGAGGTGTTTAATATTATTCTGTGCAGCATAAATCCCATATTAATATTTTTTTATGGGAATTGCAGCTTTGGGAGCAGAGATGAGAGAGGGGGTGGCGGGGAGCTTTTTCCCTGAACAACTCTTATTTTTCTGATGAAGCAATTGTTCTTTCCTCTGTGGATTCATCACATCCCGTGTCTCTATTTTGTGAGTGCACCTGTCTGTGGCATGCTGAGCCTTCTCTGAAGGTGTGTCTGGTTTTCAGTGTTGCTACTTCCTCCCTCCTGTAGGGTTTCGCCGGAAAGAATTCCGTGGTAAACTCGCGATTGCCATCACAGCGAACTTCATCAATCGCAACACCACAGCCGAAGCCAAAGTAGAAGAGATCAGCGGTGTGGCCTTCATCTTCAACCAGAAGTTCTTCCAGGATCTCCGAGATGCCACAGGTTTGCCAGCACTTGACAGATTTCCAGTGACAACTATTTGTCTTTATTATTACAACTTTGCAGCTCAGATTTGTATGTTTAATCAGAAAGGAACATTTTGTGCGAGGCAGTCTCTGAAATCTGACTTCCCTGTTTTTGCAGCTGTTTTGCTGTGCACAGCAGATGTGTGTCATTTTGGTTCAGAAGTGGAGAACTTATGGTTTTCAGGAAACCAGAGCCCTAAATGGGAAGGGGTCATGAATCCAGAGCTCAGCTTTTTGCACTCCACATCTGAATGCAAACCTTAGAGTGATGATAAATGGATTTTTTTAAAAGAGGTAGCTTTATGCAGGTGAAATGTGCTGTGTCTGTGGTTTTGTTGACAATTCAGATTTTAAAGTCACCCAGAGCATGGGAGAAAATGTCAGAGAGAGAATGCCAAGCAACTTTCTAATCATGCAGTTCCAATTTACTTTCTTCTGATAGAACCTTTGTTGCACATAAGTCCTAACTTGTTCCTTCACTACCGTGTCTTTCGTTCTGTCACAAGGCATTGACTTGGAGAACATTGTCTACTACAAAGATGATACACACTACTTTGTCATGACTGCCAAAAAGCAGAGCTTGCTGGATAAAGGAGTGATACGGCATGTGGGTATTAACTTCTCCTCTATTCTCTGTAAGCTAAAATTGTGGTGGCACTTTACTTTTGGTAGGGTGAAAGTAAGAAAACCTGCTTTTCCTCCATCACATAATGTTTTTATACAGTTGTTGTTTTAGAATGTGAATGTAATTGTGTTCTAAAAGATAGTTTAATGCCCTTCTGACGTATTTTAAACCATCAGAAGAGTGTTACAAAACCTGTCCTTTTCAAATTTGTATCTCTTTCTAGACTTGGGAGTTTTGTTCATACTAAGATAAAATATACTGGAAGAACATTTGGTAGCTTAGTTGAGCTTCCCTCATTTTATGGGAATGAAAAATGCTCAAAAGTTTCTTAGCCCTTTCACAGCCAGAAATGCAAGCAGGACTGATTACTGTTTGCAATAAAAGATTTATAGATTTTCTCCTGGAAGCATTAACATGGATAGGAATGAAAGAAATTAGAAGGCAAACCTCTATGAGTGGATTTGTCAGAATTTTAACGCCAACTACCGTATATACCAATCTTAAAATAAACTTGTGGATTTGACCACGGCACTTTGACTTTGCTGGTTTTGGCAGGACCACGCCGACACAGAGGTCTTGCTCTCCCGGGAGAACGTGGACCAGGAGGCTTTGCTCAACTACGCCAGGGAAGCAGCAGATTTCTCCACAAACCAGCAGCTGCCGTCGCTGGACTTCGCCATCAACCACTACGGGCAGCCCGACGTGGCCATGTTTGACTTCACGTGCATGTACGCGTCCGAGAACGCGGCGCTGGTGCGCGAGCAGAACGGCCACCAGCTCCTCGTGGCGCTGGTCGGGGACAGCCTCCTCGAGGTTCGTGTTCACCTTCTCGCGCGCGAGCTCCGAACGGAAGCACGAGCACAAAGCTTCGCAGCCACCTCTGAAATGTGTGCTGCCCGTGAGAGAGGCGCTGTGAGGAAAGCTGCTGTTTATTATAGAATGAAGTGGGAGGTTCGAAGGAAGGGTGGGAGTGTTGGGAAAACAGAATATTTAGCATGGTAATGATGTTGCTTAAGAAAATGTGTGCAGAGCTTTTTCTGAAGTTCTGTCCGTTCCATCTGCTTCTTGTTGGGATGAGTTGACTCTCTACAGAACCTACTGTAGGCCTGCTAATAATTAGCATTTTGTAGTTGGTTAAGAAGTACAGGCTTGAAGAGAAGCTGTTAAGGCACTCCAGGCTATGAACTGTTGTTGGAAATAGAGGGCCATTGGCTTTGGGAGAACACATGAGCTGTTCACCAAGCATCTGCTTTCCTCTAACCCAGTGGGAGTGGGGCTTGAAGCTAATTACTGAGTTATAATTTCCCAGCAGATTACTGCCTGAATATGTACTTGATACTTCTTTAAAATTTTCCCTAAGTGATGCTTTTCCTTTCTCTGCTTTTTTTTTTTTTTTTTGGTAACCTAAAATATCAGCCGTTTTGGCCAATGGGAACTGGAATAGCCAGGGGATTTTTGGCTGCAATGGACTCTGCTTGGATGGTACGAAGTTGGTCACTCGGAGCCAGTCCTTTGGAAGTTCTTGCAGAGAGGTAATGGAGAAAGTGAATGCATTTACGGTTCTAATCCAATCCTCCAGCATCCCATCATTCATTCCAGTTTCTTTTAGTACAAATATGCAGACAGAATGGGAGATGCAGACTCTCACTGTTTTTAGAGAATGCTTGAGGTTATGATTCAATTGATGAAAAACAAACTTCAAAGGAGTCGATAATCTGAAGTATATGGAGGAGTAAGAAATGTTGCAGCTCTTCTTGGTCCTAGTTTTAAAAGATTAGGTGAGGAATCTTTTCTTTAGGTGCTTATTGACATTGCATGGACAAAGTGAGCCCATGTTACTGTCACCATTCCTGCAATAGCAAACCAGATGAAGATGTAGGTTCCTTTAAAGTACCAGATACAAAAGTTCTTGCCATCTCCTGTTATCTTGTGAATACTTTCTATTATTTCCTTTAAAGGAAGCTGTGACTTGCTTTTTTCATATTGTCCTTGGTCACTTTGTTTCATATAAGCCAAACAGCATCTTGTCTCTTTTGAAGTATTGAGTTTTGATGTTTTTATCAGCTTTGCCTGAGTGTTGTTTTGGTGACTCAAGGTGCTCTCTTGGAGATCAGAACTCGGGTAATTAGAAGATGGAGTAAGTAAAAGCAACAGTTAGTAGATCCTATTTTAAACTTCAGCTACTGCAGCTTCTGGCCATCAGGAACCATAGTATAGTTTCTAAAATTGCACAATGGCACAATTCATACTTAAAATTCCATTTGTTTGAATTTTAAGAAACAATGAGGAAAATAATGTTGCTGTTGAAGCCAGACTTCCATCACCTTTCCATTTGCCACTTCAGACAGCAGTAAGATCTTCCCTGAGCTTTCTCTTCTACATACTGAACAAACTCAGTTCTCTTGGCCTCTCCTCACAGGGCAAATGCTCCAGTCCCCTTCTAGGCCTCTCTTCCTGAGCCCCTCCTGTGTCTGGGCAGCCCTTTCAGTTACGCTTAGTGTATTGTTCTCTTCCCTCCTTTGGGTTTCTAAAGTTGTATTAAAGTGCAGATTTCAATATGCTTATGCTGACTCTTAACTATGCGGTGCCTGAAGTGGTTAGATTTCTGATTTGAATGTTTATCTCTCCAGAGTTTACTTAGCCATAGTAGTAGTGATGCATCTCTTAAAAAAAGAAACAAACCCCAAAACCAAAACAGAACAAAACCTCAAACCAGCCAAAACAAACCAAAAACCCCAAACCACCACAAAGCCTAAACCAAACAAACGAACCAAAACAAAACCCCAAACTTTTTTTTTTTATGTTATTTTCCCAAGGGAAAGCATTTATAGGCTGCTGCCTCAGACCACCCCAGAGAACGTGAGTAAGAACTTCAGCCATTACAGCATCGATCCTGCCACCCGATATCCCAATATCAACGTCAACTTCCTGCGGCCGCAGCAGGTGAGTCACAAACGGTGCTTCTCAGTGCTTGTAATCCGCAGTGTCTTTCCTCAGGTGAAGCTATGCCAATGTTTTGGGAACAGAGAGTGATGTGTGTGTGACATGGAAGCAGTGAAAGGCAGATACATCAGTCAAGAGTAGGCTTTTGTACTTGAACAAATTCCTTTTTAGGAATTTTTGATTTTGGTAATTTTAACCGTGATATAATGATACAGGAACCTATAAATTTGGTTTTGTGTGCATTTTCTTTGTAATAATCCAGCACAGCACTCTGTCATTGCAATTTGGTATCCCCTGGGCAGCAGCAGTCAGCTGGGCTGTTCAGCACTGATGAGCTGATCCTTGCTGTCGTGAGGTTCTTGGGGTAGGATTTCTGCTACCTACCTGTACTTGGCTTCCTTTTTGTACCTTGGGAATGTCTCCTTATTGTCCTCTGGTTATTTCTGAGTGTATATGGGGTGCATGGCATGTTGATCACCTTAAATGTTTTTGTGTGTCACTTTAGGTACGCCACTTGTATAACACAGGAGACTTGAGAGACATTCACCTGGAGATAGAGAACTTTGTGAACTCCAGGACACCAAAGCTGACTCGAAATGGTAGGCCTGGCTGCTGCCCTGTTCCTTTTGGTATTCTGGAGCTGGATCAGTGCAGGAACTAGAGAACAGCAGGGCTGGAGGGTATTATTTAACCAGTCTCTGCATTTAGAAAATGTATCCAGTAATTGTTTTGTCAACAGTCTGAGCTTACAATTTTTGATGTTTCCATTAGCATGGGAATTTATTTTTGTTTGCCTAATTTCCCTTGCCTTATAATGCTGTCAGCTTTCTAAGCATATTTGCTTGTACAGGCAGTTCTTTTCACCTCCTTTAGCTACCACAATGTCCTTGCTTAAAGTGCAGAAGCCTGAACTGAGTTTACTCTAGCAGTAGACTCAGAATTCTTACAAACATAACAGAAGGCATTGCTTGTGCAGTCTTGCATGTTCCTGCTTTCCTTTTCTTAATCTCATCTCTCAACCAAATGAAACCTCACTTTGCTTGCATTATTCTGAGAGCTAGATGCCTTGTGATAAGCATTTCAGTATCTGTCTACTTGTCTCTGCCCTGAGGGGTTTGTCAGACTTTTCCTTTTGCACGCCTTGTCTTGGATGCCCAGATAGTGTTTTGGGATTCTCAGAGTGGCTCTTTGCTGCTAAGCCTCCCTTTCACTGCTGAATAGCTGTGTAGTCTCTGCTCTTTGCCCTGCAGCCACGTCCCTTTAGGCTGTAATCTCATCAGATCTTCTGGTAAGACAGGGTCAGAACAGGTCAGTGCTTTTAAAGGAAAGTTTTCAAGGGAAAAGAAGAAATTACAGAAGTACATTTGTAGTTCTTCCTCTAGAAATGGTGTATCTGGGCTTTACAGAGCATTGCTACTGTATGGCCTTTTGATCATATTCAACAAGCCTTTGCAACTGTTTTGTGGTTCCTGGGGCTCTTTTACAATGGCTAGGGCGAAAAGTCTGGCAAGTTACAACTTAGATAATTACTTTTCAGCCAATTAAAAATACTTTCTTGGATTTAAAATAGATATGATAGTGTTTTTAAAAGAAAATAAGAATCATGTCCTCCATGACCCATTGTAGAAGGAGCTTGGTTTTTTGCATTAAGGTTTTGCTTGTTGATTCATGGGGTTTGTGTTGTATTTAGAATTTGAGCTGTTGTGCATTTCTATTTTATAATGTGCTACTTTTTTTTACAGAGTCTGTAGCTCGCTCTAGTAAATTGCTCAGTTGGTGCCAGAGGCAGACTGATGGATATGCTGGTGTTAACGTGACAGATCTCACAATGTCATGGAAAAGTGGCTTAGCTTTGTGTGCCATTATCCACAGATACCGTCCAGACTTAATGTGAGTAACTGGCTGCTTCAAATAACTGGGAAGGGCAGGAAATTAGTGGTATTTGGAACTAATAATATGGAGATTGAGGCAATGCATTTGTGACTTATGAAGAAATGGATTGAAATGAATTCAATTAAGCTTGATAGAAACCGACGTCCAGTGATTCACTAGCAGAATGGAAGGTCATGATAGCTTGATGAATTTGAAAATAAATGTGTTGTCGTTTTCCCTTCTGGATGATTTGGCAGCATTAAGCTTCAATTTGGTACTGACTGGAAAGCATTATTGACTGACAGATTTGATGTGTGCAGTGAGTAAGGAACAGTTCATAACTTCAGTGAAGTCTCTCGTGAACGAGTGTCTGCGTGGGCCTTTATAAATTTCCTGTTTAACAAAGCAACTCTTTCTAAAGACTTCCAGGCTGCTCTTTTTAGAAGTAGTGACCCACAGCCTAAACAGAGACGTTGATACTGTTTGCACACTGACTCGTTGGTGGGATGAATGGCAGAGGTGGCCTCTTCAGTGATAGATGGGGTAAAACAGTGCCCAGATTCCAGAATGGGAAAACACTGGCTGGAAGAAGTGACAGTAGCAAAGACTCCGGTACTTTAATCTGAAATGTCTCCAACTTCCCAAAGGAACATCAGAAAAAGTAAATTCTAGAGCTGTACTTGAAGACATAATCCACTGTAAAACATAATGGAAAATTGTGGAGTTATTCCAATCCATGTGCACCGAATTACTCCTGTATTGGTGTACTTGAGTTAGCCTGAGCTACACTGTTTAATATAGCTTGTGGAGAGTTCAAACAGCTTTAAAAATGTAACTCTCTACAAGCTATAGCTTTTTATATAGTTATACAAGTTCTGCAAAAAGCCAGCAGGACAAAAATATGGATCAGTCAAGAAAAAAGGGGACAGAAAGTGAAGATTTAATTTAGTTCCAAGCACGCAGAAGATTTTATGTAGAGGAAAACGAACAATCTTCCAGCAAAGGAAGAAGTGAAGATGTATTTCAGAGGATAATACTTTTTGAGAAGAGAAATCTTGGTTTGTAGGAGGAGCAAACAAATTTAAAAAGAACACGTTTGAGCCAAAGTTCACTGTAATTAAGTAGCATCCACTTTGCCATGCTGGTGGCAAATAAATTTAAGATTTTGAGTGGGGAAAAAAAAAGAGAAGGATGCCTGAGTTCTTTCAGAAGAATGGTTTCTGCTTGATTCAGTGCAAGGCCTCTTTGTGCCCTTTGCAGAGACTTTGATTCTTTGGATGAGCACGATGTGGAGAAGAATAACCAGCTGGCCTTTGACATCGCCGAGAAAGAGTTTGGGATATCCCCCATTATGACTGGAAAGGAAATGGCATCTGTTGGAGAGCCAGATAAGCTGTCGATGGTGATGTACCTCACACAGTTCTATGAGATGTTCAAAGACACCATCCCCTCTAGTGGTAAGCAGCTCGGGGCACTTCTGTCAGATTTAAAGACTGCTCCAGGGTGGATGTGTGTGCTTCAGTGACCTTCATGCAGCTTCTGTGTGAGCACAGAGTAGTCACTCACTGTAGCTTTACATCGTTGGCTTGCTACTGGTGCTGATAAAGACCATGTTAGCAGCAGCAGGAGCAAAGTAAGGAGTTAATATACAAGAATGTCCTCAAAAGTTCTGAACTCACTTCAGCATTACTAGATAAGTTTTCTGCTTTCTTACTATTGTTAGGGG